>OU426943.1:1128121-1728121 GCA_911387795.2 Apamea monoglypha
GCAGTGGCGATGAAATAATTTACACAAAGTAAAGCGCCTGTCTGGGTTCGAACCTACGACCTACAACTCGTAAGACGTGGGCCACCATTGCTCTCGCAGACTCATTATTGGTTTTAAATCAATTTCTTTATCATTACTCACCCCATATACTGTTGCTGGTATCCAGCGAACGCCTGTCCTGCATAGGTGTATCCTTGAACCCCCTGCACCCCTTGGAGGAAGCCCCCAAGTTGCTGAGGGTAGGTGTTGTACCAGTAAGAAGTGGGGGGCACGCCGCCGGTGTAGGTCGCACCGAAGGGACTGTAGGCTGTCGGGATCTGGGGGAGAAGGTGGGCATCAATATTTGCTGAATGGTTAGGCAGAGGTATACAGGTTCAAATTAAATTAGCTAGCAAAACTCTGCAGACGCGATGGGTATCGTTGTCTAAACGTGACAAAATAAAAACAATAAAGGTTTCATGTTTTTTTTTGGAGTTCAATGACTGCTGGTTGTGTTGTTACTTAACTGTCATCATGAATTCAGCAAGACTACTAGTTTAGAAATTTTTCGTTGGTTATCAAAAAATATCTGCCGATTCTTAGAAAAGTGCAATCTACGCGGTCAAAATGTACCGAACTGCAAATTGCGGAGATTGACCATTTTTGTAAGGACGTTGGACCAAGTGCTGCCCAACATTGAATTATAGTGCATAATGTTCCATAGACTAATACTAGTCTGTAACCCAAAGCGCTTCAGAATCTATCCGAGGAGTAATGAGAAAAAAATCTATTGTATAGGTTTTACAGTGACGAAAAATCATAACCAACAGCTTATTTATAAAATAAAAGACGGTATAAAAAAATGGATTATATTATTATTAATATAATCCATTTTTATAATAAATAAATAAACTTTTATCTGCAAGGTCTGCAAATAAAAGTTTATTTATTTATTATAAAAAATGGATTATATTAATAATAATATAATCCATTTTTTTATAATATAACTAAGTGTTGTTATAAAGCAACACTTTTTTTTTTCCGGATGGGAAATCATCAAATGACCCCTCCCGCTCTGGGTGGAGCGGAGGTGTCAGACTCTTACTGACTAAAACCCACCCATGTTCTTTCCTTTGCCCTTTATGTTCCGGGGTAGCGGTAACCATTTCGGACAATCTCGCTGACCCGGCAGGCTTCGGCCCTAAGGGGCCCCTCGAATCAATAAAGCAACACTTAGTTAAGGATAGTCATTCAATCAAACAATTATTCATTCGTTACATAGGTTTACACCATAATAAATGATCCTCTATGTAGACCACATGTAAACATTAATATACCTAATCAATCGTCATCCTTATCGTTGTCTATAATTATTGAATCTAAAAATAAAGCTGGGCGCCTCACAGAGTCTTGGTGCCTTTTATGTTTTTTTCCGCGGTGGAAAATCCTCATGGATGTCCGCCGCCCGGGCGGCGGGTTCTGCCAGACTCTTACTGACTAAAAACCACTCCGGTGTTCCATCTTACACCTACGCCGGGGGTCGCGGGAACGTACGATCCTTCCGCAACCCCCTCGTGGTGCCTCCTCCTCGGGTTAGGGGGGGCAGTGAGGTGTTTGACTCCCCAAGCGACGTCGACGAGGGGCGCGCGTAGAACACTACGTGCCGCCACCTCGGGGCCTGATGTGTGAGGGGCGACGGACGTCCCCGTGTCTGTCGCTCCTGGACCCATTTCATCTGGAAGAGGGCGTTGCCCTTCGCCGACACACGCGCCTGCTGCAGGCCGGGTGAGTGGACGAGATCTCCTTCTCCCTTTCCGCAGCCTCCCTGTGCGAGACGACTGTTTCGCAGAAGGAAACCACCGCGTCCCAGGACTTTTCGCTGCTGACCATCGAATCGACCACGGCTGGCAGCGACAGGTCACTGCCTACTTCTGAGATGAGGGCACGGCGAGAGTCTTGGTGAATAGCCCATTCCAAAAACCAAACTAGGCAAACAACGTGGGCACAACTGCCGATCGTTCTTCGCCCAGTAAAACATGAGCAGCAATAATGCTGAACGGAATCGAGCCCATGATTGTTCTCGTCAATTAAAATGTAGCAATGATACGCTTTTGACGATGTATGTCTGCTTTATGTGCACTCGAATTAGTTGCACATTGCTTGGGAAAACTTGGCTAAGTAATAACAGCCGCACGGGTCGATCGATCAGGTTAAGCTACGCTTGCCGCGGTTGGTCCATGGATGGGTGACCATCTTCACATACCAAGACCTCTCCGTGCCTCGGAAAGCACGTTAAGCCGTTGGTCCCGGCTGTTATTCGTGGATCTTTGACAGTCGTTACGGGTCATCAGTAGCCCGAAAGTCTGACAACCAGTCTTACCAAGGGGTATTGTATTACCCAGTAACTGGGTTGTGGAGGTCAGATAGGCAGTCGCTCCATGTAAAATACTGGTATTCAGCTGCATCCGGTTAGACTGGAAGCCGCAGCAGATGATGATGATTGCTTGGAAAAACTTGCTTCGAGCGAGACTAGAGAGGTCGGGACTGGACTCGGGAATAAATAAGATAACAATATTATTTAACGTAAACGTTAAAAAAAATATCAAAAAAGCACCAAAAAGTCATAAGATAAGTTTTTAGATATTACGTATAAACACCGTGGATGTTTTTTTATTTATTTAATATCTCTTCATGTAAGGAAAAAAAAAGTATTCCGATGCCTGGGCAGCATTTGGTCCAAAATGGTCTGTCTCCTTTCAACGAATCGGGTGGTAACAGAGGGGCAATTCTCTTAGTTTTATGAACGTTCACAGTCTAATCTCAATCTGTCAAAAATACCATTAATTTCCCATCATTTTTGACAAGTTTTTGACATTTGTTTGTCGCCGAGATGAGACGGCGCGGCGACTAGATTTTGAACGTTTTAAATTACGAGAATTGACCTTCAGGTTTCGCGTAAATGCCACCTTGTACGAGTACAAATGAGAAAGTCACAGATCTTAACGCAAATTAATTATCTTTTTAATGTAAATTAAGAGTAATGGACGGGCCTTTTTATTTCTAGCATTAGGAAAGAGAATTTGTAATCATGACATACAATAATGAATTCTGTCTGTGATCATTTTATTAAGTATTAATGGCGTACCTACTTAGCTGTTTCTTTTTCATTGTAATTAGTACTGAGATATAATTAAGTGATTAAAGCACAAAGTGTATTAAAAAGCCCATTTTTCGAACATTGCATTTTTGTAAAAAAATCTGATTGACAACGGGTGGTAAAAAGACACTTGACGAAGCCGAGACTCACTTGTTCTCCTCATTGTTGTAGTATTTTTTTTGTACTGGACCATATCTGGGAGCCCTCTGGCTAGGGGCTGTTCATTTATTACACGGCAAGACGATTTGGAACGACGGGGTCCAAACAAGCCTTATATTTTCTTACATGGGGGTGGGAGGGGTCTAGATTGTTCTTACGTAAGATCTCAAAATTGAGCAAAAATTAATGTAAGTTTTAATTTTTTTTCTACTTTTTCTTTGCAATTTTGTTTGATACTGATTTTACGTAAGATTGACGGGGCGGAGGGGGTTCAGCCAAGTCTTGTTTTTTCTTACGTAGGGGCAGGGGGGGGCGGTCAGAAAGTGGTCAAAATTGTCTTACGTAATAAATGAACAGAGATACCCCTTACGGAGATATTGGCGCCGATTCCCTTGTTCACAAAATAAACTAAATTTAAGTTCAGTGCATCTTTTTCTTTCTATTGAAGATAAATATTAGTTTAGTACTGTCAAATTAGTGAGCGCCTGACGTAAATTGACGTATTTTTGGTAGCCATGTTTTGAATGCCCATCGCGCTAACAAATATACGGTTCAAACCAGGGATGCGTTTGATGTTTGTTAGATGGAATCATCATCATCGTTACATCGTTACATTTAACCCGCCTGCCAGTCATCTTCTGGGCACACTCGTTCCCTCATAAACCTCATCCATCGCTTTCCATCAGGCGTGTTTGAGGTCAAGAGCACGCCCAATCAGCAATAATAAATAAATTAAATCATACCTGTCCCTGCGCCTGAGCGTTGTTAGGATCCCCGGATTCCTTCCCCCAGGAGCACTTGACGGGCTGGCCGTTCACGTCGGTGTTGTGCACGGCCACGATGGCGTGCGTCGCGCTCTCCTTTGTGGAGAATCTGTGGACGGAGATAGAGAATACAGAGTGGCGATTATGTTATGACATTAAACTATTAAAGCCGGGGAATCATTTTGAATTTTTGACAGTCCTTTCATTCAAAATCTGTCAGACGTCAATTTTATTTCACGAATAAAAATTGTCTGTTGTTTGAAAAATCCGCCCTAAATAGTACAGCAGTTATTACAAGTAGTTTACGGTCTGTTAAAATAATAAAATAGTCAATTTTACTAAACCATCCTTGATAATAAGGTACTAGACACGAGCGAGGCGATGGTATCAACAATTCAACACAAACTTTATGATTTTGTTACCAAATAATCACAAATTAAGTTTAATATTTTTAAATACTAAAAAGAAAAAGAGGTCCCACGGCTAGAATGTAAATTGTTATTATTTATTTTAGTTGTGTATGTTTAAAAAACGTTATGTAGAATACGTGGTTTCAATTAATGTTGTAGCGGTATCTACAACGCCACGTGCGGACAACGCGTCATACTGACGTCACGCAAATCCTGCATCTCGCAAGCAGAGTTCACCGCGCAATTAACATAGATACAATTTCCTAACATCAATCGTTGGGCAATTGCCCGCCAGACACAACACCCGTCTGGCCGGAGGATCCTCCCTATTCTATGGAGGATGAGTGAACTTTACACACCTGTTCCTCATAGAGCGTCTCTTGTCTCTTAGTTCGTAAAAATATATTTTTGTTATGAATGATGATGGGGCTGATATATATGTGTGATAACCAAAAGCCTCTAAATAAATAAAGATTAAAAAAAAAGCTATTAAAGCGCCAAGTTCTGAATAATGTTTGAATTGTAAGTTTTTACTGTTTTTTGTAAATCAATTTTAGTTTATAACCCGGCGAAACCGCCGCTTATTTCAGTTATTATGTTTTCCCTCATAAGAGTGAATAATTGTATTCTTTTTGAGCATAATAAATTGTCTTGAACCGTATAAGGTAAGAAAAAAAAAAGAAAGAAAATACATATATTTAGCACATAATAAAAGACACACTATACACCAGATACATATGTCGCAGCCAACTGGTTAAATTAGCCGTTTAGTCAACCGCCTGGCCTTGGGAAGTAGTGCTTGCCTCGCTTCGCTCTCTCGGCTCGCACGCGGTTGATCACAGTTGTAACCTAACCCATTTGGTCGGGGTGCCTTGGCTTAGTTACTGCGACCAATTCGGCTCGCACGTGATTGGTTACAGTTCCAACCTAAACTATAATTTATTGAATATCATTCAGGCCGTTAGTTGAACGGCCGCCGTTTAGTTAAAAGGCTAGGCGGTTAACTAAACGGCTGATTAAACCTGTTGGCTGCGACACATACATCAGATAGCAACAAATAAAGATCAAGTGTGAAGTGCGATGTAAGAAATTAGCAGGAAAGTATGCCTCACGGCTGCGCTAAAAAGGCCCAGTTCAGCAAAAATGTCAGACAACTAGTGCCTGACGATAACCCTATCTCATCAGTTTACTCCAACACTGTCCTCTCACTTACCTAATGAAAGCATAACCCTTATCCTTGAAGACGCGGATCTCCTGGATGGTCCCGAAGGGCTGGAAGGTCTTCTGCATCAGCTCCTCGGTCAGACCGGTAGTCAGGCCGCCGCAGTAGACCGTGCAGTTTGTGGGCGAGCTCTGGTTGTACACCTCGTCGAAAGTCAGGGGTTTTGAGTTCACTGCAAAAGGGTAAAACAGAATAAGCATTATCAGCCAATCATGTTCCCACTGCTGGGACACTGGTCTTCTCTCCGTGAGAGGGAATGGGCCGTAATCCACCACGCGGGCACAGTGCGGGTTGGTACTTAAACTGGCTACTTACTGGTACAGATTTTGAATGGAAGAACGTTGGAAAGAATCAGCTAGTTTTAACCGAAGAATAATTTTTAATTTTTGACAGTTCTTCCATACAAAATCTGTCAGACGTCAATTTTAATCCACGAATAAAAATTATCTGTCGATTGACAAATCAGCCCTTATGCCCTGTCTAGTAGGTTAACCGTTTTCTGACAGCGGCCGTAGAACATAACTATTCCAGATTACGTAAAAGTTAAATTTAAAATGCGTAATAAAATAAATATATTATAAACTGCCTTATCTTATTGAATTATCTTATTTATGGCTTCTTACAGACATTATAATACCGAACGTGTATCAGTTTTGATAAAAAGAAAATAATAATAATATAATTGTTATGCCTATTCCATCTGACAAAAAACGGTTTACATAATGTAATAACCAGTGGCAGGTGGCCTGTACCGGTGCTTGGATGTGGTGGACTGTATTACTTGGACAATAAATTACTTTTATTTGTATTAAAAAACAACCTACAAAAATCCATTTACATACAAATGAGCACATACAATCCCCCACAACACAAATCAATACCAGAACTCAGTAATCAGTACTGAGTAATGTAAGGTAACACAGCAGGACGTGACGTCATAGCCGTTCGGAAGGAATTACCGCGCCACCGGATATTAACATTCACAGCGGATTTCTATGGAGCTGTGAGTTCGAAATGGTGTATTTTATTTTTAAAGGCTATTTTTAGCTCGCCTTTTATTGTGTTACCGGGTAACCGGGTTGTGGAGGTCGGATAGTCGCTATGGAGTGACGAGCTGAATACCAGTATTTTTTGTGCTGCTGGGGAGTTTGTTGCGCCACTTTTTCCCAGCGAAAGCACTAGGAAGTGGTGAAGGGTGGGCGTTTTGGGGGACTGTATTTTGTTTGATTTTGGGGTAAAAAACCACATCTGATATTATAGAAGTCCATAGACTTATAAATTTCATGTTTATACCAACTTTTAGAAAAATCAAATCAAATCAAATCGCTTTATCTCATTTATGTGTAACTAGGTAATGTATATTTATTTTATTTCTTATTTTGATTGTTGTATTTTATTTATTTATCTAATCGTATGCTGCACCGGTTGACGTCATCACGTCAACGCCGGCTGTCGCTGAAAACCAGCGCTGGGACTCTGTCTCGTATAGGGTCTTAGCATTATGCTGAGCGATGGCCGTTTTGCTTGGATGTGGTGAATGTTTTCCCCCAACTTGTTATTGTGAATTCTTACCATCAAGTGGGCCAGCATTTGAAAGTACTGTTGGAGCCGCTGAAGATTGTAAAATACTATTTTTGCATTATATAAATTCAATCTCCTAGTATTGTATAATTGTATAGCTCATGTGTGAGTACTATGTAGGTACATACTATAAAGCTACCATTTACTGGGTACGTCTTTCATTGACTTGAATGTGCCCTGGCGGCTGAGAGTATGTCATGCTCACTCAAATGTCTCGCTGATGGTGGCACATGTGTTGGATCATTTAGCTCCCTTCAAAATGGTTGAGCTGAATGGTGCTAATCCGTGCGTCATGTTCGTGAACGGGCGCCGTCAGTGGGGACTGGTCATCTCTTTGCTGCCATGGCTTATTTTAATTTAATTTAATATTTGGATTGTTTTAGGCTTTTCATTACGGACGCTTTTAACGTTCTGCATCGTTCTCACATGCATAATTTTTAACATGAATGATGTAACTAATACTTTGTAACCATATTTTGATTTAAAAGAGTGTCCATGGAGTTTCTTGCCCGTTCTTCTCCATAGGTACCTATGGAGAAGAACGGGCAAGAAACTACGCTTTGGAATGGGCAACTAGCTTCATTTCTCTGACTGACCGACCCCTTGACAATTCAAAAGTGCCTCTAATTGGTTTAATTGAAATAAATACTTTGAGTTTGAGTTTGAGTTTGAGTCACTTGTTTGCCATGCAATAACGCAAAAAGAGTAATAAGGGTCGAGACAAATCATCACCTGCTTTGCGTGTTTGGCTTCCAGTATGTCGATCCGGTACAACTGAATACCAGTATTTTACATGGAGCGATTGTCTATTTGACCTCCACGACCGCAAAATAGTTAACAACAGGGCAACGGATACATTTTCTCAAGACTGTCTGCAAGCTGTCTCTGACTCTCTGCTGTGTCTGTCTGAGAAGGTTCTGGCTTCTGAGTCTGACTATCCGTAACGACTGTTAAAGATTTACGAATCAAAATCAAAAGTAATTTATTCAAATTAGGCTGAGTATCAGCACTTTTCGAACGTCAAAATTACATAAGACAGTCCCCCAAAACGCCCGGCCTTCACCGTTTCCTAGTGCTTTCGCTGAATGACAGCCGGGATGGTGCTTTCCGAGACACGGAGGGTTCTCGCTATGTAACGGAGTCACCTATCCACGGACTGACCTTGGAAAGATAGCCTAACCTTCGATCGACCGTTATTACTTAGCTACGAGCGCGCTGCATGATAAACTACTAAATTGATCATTTTCAAATCCTAACTTCATCAATTTTTCAAAGAGAATATTAAATTAACAAACAGTAAGTAATCTGAGGGGGTATTAGCCTCTCTGCAATATTCTCGCTTTTGTGCTAAATTAACGGGGAGATCAAAGGGAAGCAAAACTGTTAAAATTTAAACATTTGTTTTATATTCCCTTTGAGAGTTTACTGGATGAAGATGAACTGTTAAGATGGAAAGGCGAGAGTTTGAAACACAACCTGTACGGTACGTCAACGATGAGTTGTTATCAAAAACTTTCTCGCTAGCGTAAAACTCGCTAGTGTCTTGACGTGGATCGAATAGATTTCAAGAATGCTTGCACCATGAGTTTTACGCAGTCTCAGGCGCCTACCTCACCGGATTGGGGCGTTTTCGTTTCTGTACCGAATCTGTACAGTAGTGCGATTCTATAACCATCTCACCGTGAAAAGTTAAGTGAAGTGAGCGTGGAGTGAGCTGTCATTCCAACTAATGCTAGGGATTGACACTATAAATTGACAGCTCACTTTAAGCTCACTTCACCTAACTTTTCACGGTGAGATTTTTACAGAATCGATCGGCAGATTCTTTACCGAGAACCACTTCTTGATTGGCTCGGTTTGCTACGGTTTTTGTCATTTGTTATGGGTACTGCCGGGTGGGGCGGGAGTGACGGGACGGTGAGTCGAATGGTTCGGTAGTACTCGATGCAGAGACGTGTTTATGCGCTCGGTAAAGAATGTGTACCGAAAGTAATCAGTGAGGAAGCTCTCATTTAATTACATACACTTAGTAAAGAATCTGTACAAATTCGGTACAGAAACGGGAACGCGCCGATCCGGTGAAGGCGCCTTACGCAGGCGCTAAGGTAAACTCGATAGATCCTGTATACTTAAGTTTTGTTTCTTTCATTCTCAGTAATAAGAAGAAATATAAATGCTGTGCCTGTGCTAAAAATGTTATGACAGTCAATAATCCGACTAAATAGAAAGGTTGGCGGTTAGTGAACTACTTAAGGTAATTTAGTGGTTGTTGAATTTTTATTCCTTATACAGAGTGGCAGGGACATTGACGTGCAACCGTCGTGAAAAGGTTACACCTGTTTGTTTGAGTGCGCAATGTACTGCTAAAAAGAAAGAAAGAAAGAAAGAAAATACGTTTATTTGCGGCAAACATGACGCATAAAAAAGAACATAAACACAAAAAAAAAGTAACAAGTTGGGGGTAAGCATGCGTCACATTCACGCAAAACGGCCATCGCTCAGCATAATGCTAAGACTCTATACGAGACAGAGCCCCAGCGCTGGTTTTCAGCGGCAGCCGGCGTTAACGTGATGACGTCAACCAGTGTAGCATGCAATTATACACAAATAAATAAAAACGCGATCAAAACGCCTCGCGGATGGCGCGCGCGCGCTACCTACCGCGATACCGCGCGCTGCCCTTTCGAGTTTTATTTACAATGCTGTTTTAAATGAAACAAGTGAATTTAATGTTTTTTAATTAAAAATCTCATTGGGTTAGATAGATATAATGATTTTATACAGTTTACAGTAAAAAAAAAATGCAGAAAAAAACGTAAAAATTAAGAAAAAGCCGACGAAAAATTTCAACGCAGTGGGGTCCAGAATCATGTACTGAATCCATGGTAAGCGGTTGCGCGTCGATATCCCTGCGAGTAACGTTAGTGACTATCGAATAGATCACAGAAATCTATAGTGCTCATGGTACAAATTTTAATTCTTTCTGTGACCGCTACGGGCGCTGTAGACTATTTCGTATATATTATTTACGGATACGCTAGCGAGTTTTAGCTATGTAAACTCATGGTAGAGATACTGAAGTATCTACCTATTATTAAAGAAAGATTCGTAGAAAAAAAAAGCAGAAAAAGACAAGGCTAAATAAATGCCGCACGGGTCGCTCGATCAAGGTAAAGCAACGCTTGCTGAAATCGGTCTGTACATAGATACATAATCCCCCTTAATGTTCCCACTGCTGGGACACAGACCTTCTCTCTGTGAGAGGAGGTGGGCTGTAATCTCCTACGCGTGCCCAGTGCGGGTTGCTGGATGTCACATGTCTTAGAATTTTTGTTCTAGGACATGCCGGTTTCCTCACGATTCCTCACGAACCCTAATTCTTATTCATAAAATCAGCTAAAATCAACTTGTGAAACTCCCGTCAACATCGGTCCAGCTGTTTCGGAGATTAGCCGGAACAACAGACAGTCAGACAGAAAAAAATGTCAAAAATCGTTTTTGGTTATTTCAAGTGTCGTGTATACTTTTATATGCATTTAGTAAAAAGCTGTTATTTTGACATTAAATATAAACAGGCACTTCCATTTTATTTATTTGTTTAAATAATAGATTTCCCAGTAACAAGATTTAGTCTGGATTTGGTCCTGGTTATTAGCAAAATACTCACATGAAACATGAACATAATATTTTTGTTCAAGTTTCTGAAGAAAAGGTATAAAAAAATCTTAAACAGACGACAATTCCTGCTAATCCCCGTTAAAGATTAGCTGCCAGTAAAATACTCAGAATTCTTAAGTAGTCAGCTTAGTACGGATTACTCTTAGTACAAAAACGTTCGTCTTCACAACTCTTTTAGAATATTCTCTCAAAGAAAATGAATTCTTACGAATTTATTCAACATTTATGTTAAAAAAATCTTCATTTTTATTTAACACTAGCTGCGCCCCGCGGTTTCATCTGCGTAAGTTTCGATCCCGTGGGAATATCGGGATGGATCCTATGTGTTAAACTTGGTTATAAACCATCCGTGTGCCAAATTTCATCCAAATTAGTTTTGGCGTGAAGGAGTAACAAACATCCATCCATACAAACTTTCGCATTTATAATATGATCATGAAGTAGGAAGGACTATCTTTTGCCCGCGACTTCGTTTGCGTAGAAGTCAACTGTTTTATAATGTATATCCTACAACACTCGGTAATCGCGTAGCTTTCTATCAGTAAACGAATTTTCGGCTTCTGACGACCAGTAACGACTGTCAAATATCTACGAATGATAGCCGGGACCGGGGGGGACTGGATGTTGGGGTCAGCTTCCAGTCTAACCGGATTCAGCTGAATAGCAGTATTTTACATGTAGGGACTGCCTATCTGACCTCCACAACCCAGTTACTGGGTAATACGATACCCCTTGGCTAGACTGGTTGTCAGACTTTCGGGCTACTGACGACCCGCAACGACTGTCAAAGATCCACAAATGACAGCCGGAACCAACGGCTTAACGTGCTTTCCGAGGCATGGAGGGGTCTTGGTATGTAAAGATGGTCCACCCATCCACGGACCAACCGCGGCAAGCGTAGCTTAACCTGATCGATCGACCCGTGCGGCTGTTATTACTTAGCCACAAGCCCCTCTCCTTAGCCACAAGCCCCTCTCCTTAGCCACAAGCCTCTCTCCTTAGCCACAAGCCCCTCTCAGCACAGCATGTAGATCAGGCGCGTCAATAGTGCCACGGAGCGTCTTACAGACTATAGTTGACTGCTTTTTCTTATCTTCTTTTCGTGTCGATGATACTTTTTGTATAGTTTGAGCCCAGTAAGTGGCCACGTTAGGAAGGCTTAAAGTCATCCAAAGGGTAATGGAGAGGGCTATGCTTAAAGTTTCCCTGCGTGATCGAATCAGAAATGAAGAGATTCGCAGGAGAACCAAGGTAACCGACATAGCCCGAAGAATGGCCAAACATAAGTGGCAGTGGTCAGGGCACATTGATCGCAGAACAGATGGCCGATGGGGCCGAAAGGTTCTGGAGTGGCGACCGCGTGCCGGAAGACGTAGCGTTAGAAGGCCTCCCACAAGGTGGACCGACGGCCTTGTTAAAGCCGCAAGAACCCGTTGGATGCGAGAAGCACAGAGCCGGTCGAAGTGGAGGTGCTTGGGGGAGACCTATGTGATGACGTGGCCACGTCGATCGCAGCATCAGTGGCATTCTATGATGACTGCTAAGAACTTTGTACTTACATTCATTTTTAGGTGCTGGTGGCTTCCTTGTGGCCCAGTTGGTACGGATTGATCTGGATCCTAGCCATTGTCCGTTCATAGACGTGATGGCAGATTCGGCCTCCTGAAACAAAAATTAAGGATCGTGTTTAGTAAAAAGCCGTTAGGAAATTAAAAAAAAAGGCTGGACGAAGCGACGTTTGGTTTGCGGGCTGGTAGCAACTGGATGAGAGTTGCTGAAGACTCGTCTAGTTTTACTCATAGTATTTTTTTTCCTCTTTTTTACTTTACACCAGTCATCATCACCATCAGCCTACAGCAGTCCACTGCATTCAACTCGATTTTTGGCAACTCTCATCCAGCCGTCCTCCGAAGATCGTCGCTCCCTCGCTTTACACCAGTAATAATTGATTATTTCATATAAAAATACAGTTTTAAAATTAATTTGTACATGATTATTGCACAGGACCCTGGTACACTATGGTGGAAAAAAACATGATTGATTTTTTATGCTATCAGCTGGCCAGTCTCACGATTTCCACTGAATCACTTTTAGCAACATTGATAGACATTTATCTGAACAAATTCAGCCATTCGACCCGTTTAGCTTCCGTGAATGGCTTCCTATGTATCACTCTATTCTATTCTATGTTTCTCTATGTCGATGGTGCCGAAGTCGACAATTCTGCCAATGTCAGATGTGATACGAGACAAGGTGAGGAGAGCAAAAAAAAAAAACTAAAATTCTAAATCTAATGGCAATGGAGCGCAGCATAATAGGTGTTAAGTGTTAGAAACACCACGTTGCGCTCCACAACTCAAGTAGCGGATGTTGGAGAAAAAACAGAACGTCGAAGTCGAGGTAGACCACGGCGAAGGTGGTGCGACGATGTGGTAACATTTACAAGGCCAACATGGCCAGACACACAAGACAGGGAGGTTTGGAAAAAACAAAACTAAATCCTAGTTCATTTATAAATCTACTCGAATCTAATCTAACTAGCCTGTATTTTACACTACAGGGCAACGGCCTCCCTGTCCCTTTTCCACACAATTCTGTCTTTTGCGAGTGCCGGCCAGTACTTACGTTAGGAGTCAAGATCGTCCCGCCATCTCCGTCTCGGCCTGGCGATGGCGTCGTGCGTTTAGGGGACCCAATTGGTGGTTCTCTTGGCCAAATCATCTGACGTGCGGTAAACATGTCCAGCCCAGCCCCACTCAAGTTAATGAATAAATAGTTGAATTTAATGTAAAACTTGCTGACATATGTACGAGTATGTACCTCTCGTTCACCTACAATCTAACAGCAACGTTTTCAAACAATAATTGCCTCAATGTCCGACAATCACCCCCACATTTTTCACTAGAAAACACCCATAATATAAAACGCTGGACAGTTCTGTGAAACATGACGTGTTGACTTATAATCGATAGTTCTCATTAAATATTTATTGAAACTGCAGTATTTCCCATAGCTCGTGGATTATTACTGGTTGCGCGAATAGGTGATAATTTACTACAAAACTGTCATATTGAAATGCTGTAGTAGGCACGAAAAGTAACGTAAAGGAACGCGATGTTTTTGTATAGTCATAAATGTTTCCCTGCAAGATCGAATCAGAAATGAAGAGGAGGACCGCAGGAGAACCAAGGTAACCGACATAGCCCGAAGAATTGCCAAACTTAAGTGGCAGTGGGGACACATTGCTCGCAGAACAGATGGCCAATGGGAAGTGGACGTGCTTGGGGGGGGGGGGAGGCCTATGTCCAGCAGGGGACGTCTTCTGGCTGAAATGATGACGATGATGATGATCACAGCCAGGGCCTTAATTCACTATGACCACTTAATGATTCCTTACTTCGAAACCACGTAAATTCCTTAGATTATCATTAAAAGAGACTGTAACCCCCTGAGTTTGCTTCGGCCTTTCTTCTTGTAGCATTCAGGTAGGAAACGCTGACCTCATCAAGTTTTTAGAAATATGATTTACGTGCGAAAGTTTTTTTACTAACTACTTACAGAACTAAAATCATTTATCATTTATTCTGTAAATGATAAATGACGTAGTAAAGAACAAAAAAGTAGTACTCACCGATTTTTTCAAAAACGAGACGAATCCATATCCTTTGGACTTCAAAGTTTGAGGGTCACGAACCACCCGGCAGTCACTGAGAACAAAGAAAAACAATATTTAAATAAATAAAATACAAAAACAAAAGGATATTTAGGCGTCGAAGTAATCGTCCGCATCGCTGTCATCCGGAAACGTGTCCAGAAGACTGGCAGCATTGCCACGTTGAATGGCAATGCTAATTCCTTTGTATTTCTTTTTATTTTTATTTATTTAAATTAATAAATTAAAACGGAGTTGCTGTTCCTGTCTACTTCAGTGTGACCACAATGTTCTGTTAATATAATTAGACAATAATGTTGCCACTGCTGGGACACAGGCCTCCACTCTTTTTGAGAGGGAGTGGACCATCTGCACGCGTGCCCAGTGCGGGTTGGTAGATGTCACATGTCTTCGAATTTTTGGTTCTAGGACATGTCGGTTTCTTGACGATGCTTTTAGACTATACTAGCTGCGCCCCGCGGTTTCACCCGCGTAAGTTTTGATCCCGTGGGAATTTCAAGATAAAAAGTATTCTATGTGTTAATCCTGGTTATAAACCATCTGTGCACTAAGTTTCATCCGAATCCGTTCAGTAGTTTTTGCGTGAAAGAGTAACAAACATCCATCCATCCATCCATCCATCCATACAAACTTTCGCATTTATAATATTAGTAGGATAGTATATATCTCTGCTTACCCCACAAACGTGATGTTGTGTTATTTTTACGGGTATCGTCGGTAGAGACTGGTCATCTCTTAACCGCCAGGGCTTATTTTTAATCTTATATTTTTTAATTGTTTCTTCATTTGATTTTTTTTTACATTGTTCTCACATATAGAAGCAACAAGAATAATGTACCCAGGATTTTATAATGTCTTGATTTAAAAGAGTGTCCTTGGAGTTTCTTGCCCGTATAGAGATCTACGTTTCGGAATGGGCAACTAGCTTCAACTTTCTGACTATTCGTAACTGACCGAATATTTGGCATTTCAAAAGTGCCTGTTAATAGTTTAATTGAAATAAATGTGTTGTGTTTGAGTTTCAAAGTGAATCTCAGACATCAACCGTCTAGACGAAAATAGTCAAAATTTGCCAATAATTTCGAAAATTCTAGAATAAATTAGTTTCCTATGTAAATTAATGTTAACACTGTAAACACAACGTTGTTTTTATTGTTAACCGTTTGCCTAGTAACGATCAGCGAATAATAATTAACCAATATTGTTTATATGTAAACAACTATAGTTAGTGCAAACACACACACAAAACTTGTTCCCACTGCTGGGACACAGGCCTCCTCTCTCAGAGGGAAGTGAGCCGTAATCCACCACGCGGGCCCAGTGCGGGTTGGTACTTAAATGTCACGTGTCTTCGATTTTTTTGTTCTAGAAAATGCCGGTTTCCTCACGATGTTTTCCTTCACCGTTTTGAGAGCAGTGGTGATGAAATAATTTACACAAAGTAAAGCGCCTGCTGAGTAGTGGTGGCCCGGTGGTAATGAACCCGACTTACGAGTTGTAGGTCGTGAGTTCGAACCCAGGCGGGCACTTTACTTTGTGTAAATTATTTCATCACCACTGCTCTCAACACGGTGAAGGAAAACATCGTGAGGGAACCGGCATGTCCTAGAACCACAAATTCGAAGACATGTGACAATCACCAACCCGCACTGGGCCCGCGTGGCGGATTATGGCCACTACCTCTCACAGAGAGGAGGCCTGTGTCCCAGCAGTGGGAACATTATAGGCTGATTATGCTGTTATGATTATACGGTCAGACTAGAAGCCGACCCCAATGTAGTTGAGAAAAAGGCTAGACAGATGATGAATGCGTCCGTACGAAAAAATACTGATATCCGGTCCGTCAGACCGAAAGATACGAAAGATACCCACGGAGAAAAAGATAAAAAATAAAATATTTGCCAGAGTCTCAAGATGGGCATAAACCAGCATTTTTGGCTTATTGACAAATATGAACTATGTCACTAGGGTAGGGGTGTGGTGCGACTGACAGGAGGCTTATGAGCGGAGCGGGTGACTATTTTTTTTTTTAAGAACTGAGCAAAATATTGCATTTTATTTTTTGCATGACTAGCTTCTGCCCGCGACTGTGTCTGCGTGAAATTTCTTGTTCCCCGACCCACCCCGTCGCATCGCATCGCCTGGCCACGCTATTACTTCGTTTTTGCTCAGCGTTTTTCTGTAAATAAACATTTTACGCGGTATATAACCTATAAATGCAAAAAGATTTTTTTAAATCCGACTGGTAGTTCCAGAGACACATGCATACAACACACATAATAATAATAATTCTTTATTGACATAGCAGTTTACAAAAACTTGTTTGAAGCCTCTGACTCCTGAACTAGGTGTACCTGTATGTCAGGAGTCAGCGCCCTCTCCCATTTTATTTGGCTTAGGTACTAAATGTCAACATAGGAATAGAAAACCCTGTGTGCAACAAATTACAATTTGAGACACATAGAACATATAATTTTGCCAAAATATAAGATTAAAATGTTGGCCAAAAGTTTTCAGTTTCATAAAACTCTGCCGTCAAAGGCATACATACAATCAGCCTATAATGTTCCCACTGCTGGGACATGGGTCTCCTCTCAGTGAGAGGAAATGAGCCTTAAACTCATTCGTCACTTAGCAATGCTTAGATGGTGCTAGCAGTTCACTCCATTCTGTATGTTTGTTTCTGCTGCAAGTATTGTATAGCAATTTAATTGTAAATCCGTAATTGGCTGTAAGACTAGTTTATACAAGTATATTTTAAGATAAAATTTCAAAGAGCTGTGTATTTTGTGAATCCTACTTCCCTACTAATATTATAAACGTGAAAGTTTGTGTGGATGGATGGATGGATGGATGGATGTTTGTTACTCTTTCACGCAAAAACTACTGAACGGATTTGGATGAAATTTGGCACACAGATGGTTTATAACCGGGATTAACATATGGGATACTTTTTATCCCGATATTCCCCCGGGATCGCAACCTATGCGGGTGAGACCGCGGGGCGCAGCTAGTAATAAATAAATAAACCACCACGCAGGCCCAGAGCGGGTTGGTAGATGACACATGCCTTCGAATTGTTGGTTTTAGGACATGCTGGTCCCCTCAAAATGTTTTCCTTCACCGTTTTGAGAGCAGTGGTAATGAAATTAAATGAAGCAGCATTTAATTTCATCACCAGTTTCGGGTTCGAACTCACGACCTACATCTCGAAAGTCGGGGCGGATACCACTGTGCCACACTGCTCTATCTATGTATCGAGGCATAAGCGCCACTTGTTCCCCGCTAGCACTGAGCCCCGACCCTGTTGGCGGTAATCCAAGCCCTGTCCGTAGCGACATGTCTTGCCATACTTTGAGCACTCAACAGAAGATGAGTTCCGACTTATTGCTGGTTTTCTGATGCGAGTATTAGATTTCAAATATATTTATATTTGTAAATTCAGTCTCATTGACTGATACTCAGATAAGACGCGAGAAGATAAGATTCTTAAGTCCGCTTGTAACGCAAATTACTAAATATGTTTGACTAAAATAAAATAAAATAAACCAAATTAACTAAAATCCTACTATAATATTAAAAACTCGAAAGTTTGTATGGATAGATGGATGGTTGTATGTTTGTTACTCTTTCACGCCAAAACTACTGAACGGATTTGGATGAAATTTCGCACACAGATAGTTTATAACCAGGATTAACACATGGAATACTTTTTATCCCGATATTCTCACGGGATCTAAACCTATGCGGGTGAAACCGCGGGGCGCAGCTAGTAAAATTATAATTTAAAAACATTTTGGGCCACTCATGATGTACACTTTTTAAAATAGTTGAGCCTTTTTTTAACTTCGTGGCCTATTCTCACAGTTGGTCGCAGTAAACAAGCTACGATTACCCGACCACACCGGGTTGGTTAGGTTGGTAATGTGACCATGTGAACCACGCGCGAGCTGAACATTCAATTTAGTCGCAGTTATTTAGTATTTTAATTGAGGTACACAAAAAGAGGCGCAATCATTATACAAGGTGTCGTTTTGCATCCTCGTCAAACTCAAGGAGGTAACTATGCTACTGATTTTCGACACGAATCAATAATAAAAAAGTAGGATTTATTTTTCTAATTTTCAGAAATCGGCATGTGTGGGACACGCCTTTTAAAACGCGGCCTGTGTGAGACCGCTCTGTAACTGCCCTTTTACACACACATAAAAACGTGGCCGCTTATACGATATCATAACGCGATTCTATTCTTTGAAAGTGGTGTATTCTGAAATACTGTCAAACATAAATAACAAAAAAAAAAAACAAATATGTATTCATTATTTACCAGAGACCGTAATTTTATTTGATAATTTATGTCTTTCATAACAGCCTCCTGAAATTTGACGAGGATGCGAAACAACAGCTTGTAATATAGTGTTCAATAATATTTTTTGGGGCGTAAAATGGGAATTATTGGATGTGCGTTAGAGTATTAACAGTTACTACAATATAATTTACATAATGGCGTCCCAATAAAGCAATGTCGCAATATCCCGTGATTAATACATCACCGGTTGGCTGTCAATGCATGCGTTTATGAAATCACACGAAGCTTTTACAGAGCTGATCTGCAGTTTACAGGCGTGATGTTAGACAGACTGCAGAAAATACATCTGTTGCAAATGCAATATATATATAACGACGCGTGACATTATTCAATAATGAAAATCAGTTAATTTTGAGAGTTGTAATTTATTCTGTTATTTTTAACGATTAATCGATTTGAATTCGACTAAATGGTAATTTTAATTAAGAGCGGGTAACACCGAATGGAGTTGCGTCTGTCATGGCGGGCAAACGTCGTGTCAATTGATTGGGTGGTGGACAGCCGTTGCACGTGGTGGTCACTCGCAAACACATTGGCTCTAAATCGCTAATTATTTCTGCAATCCTTAATTGTTTGATTAATTTAAGTGTCCACATCTTTCTTTAAAAAAGTCTCTCCACCTTTTATTTGGTCTCCCCTTTTCCCTTTTCCTGTGTCTTGGTATCCATTCCGTTAAGCGTTTTGTCCATTTGTCATTGTTCGTTCTGCATATGTGTCCTGCCCAATGGCATTTGAGTAATCGTGTTCTTTTCCTTACATCTATTATTTTAGTCTGATGTCGGAGTTTTTAACCTTATCTGATAGTTTAAGAATTGCATAAAGATTTGTTCAGCCGTCTAGGCGTGAAAGAATAACTTATAAACAAACAAATTAATAAACAGACACACTCTAGTATTTAGTACTGGACAGGATAGTAATTGGGATAAGAGAACTAAGCATTACTTATTACAACTCACACACCACACAACCTCACTACTCACACTCATACTCGTACTCACTAACACACTCACTCGTGATACACACATAACACTTACTCGCACGATCTGGCACTTTTCTGCATAACGCTCATTCTTTTGCAGAGCAGTTTGTTTAATGTTAAGATACCCTTTCATAATAATAATAATAATAATTTCGATCGATCCATCATCACTGACAGGACTATTGTTGCCAATAAGCCTGATATAGTGGTGGTGGATCGATCAGAGCGGCGCGCAATGATTGTTGACATAACCGTCCCGCATGATGAGAACCTCGTGAAAGCCGAGAAAGATAAACAAATCAAGTATCTTGACTTGGCTCGCGAGGTTGTTGACATGTGGGATGTGGACTCAGCGATCATTGTGCCGATAGTCGTGACAGCCAATGGCTTAATAGCCAAGAGCCTCGACCAACACCTGAGGAGGCTCTCGTTGGGCAGCTGGATCAAGGGTTTGATTCAGAAAGCGGTACTTCTGGACACGGCTCGCATTGTCAGGAGGTTCCTCTCTCTGGAGCCCTGACCGCCGGTAGCTTGGACCCTGTTCCCGATACCGGTGGGCTACTATTTTTTATATTTTTAAATGTTTTTTTATTTTTTTGTTTATAAAAATATTTAAAAATATAATCTGTAAGTAAGTAAATGAATTAAAGAAATAATAATAATTTATTTACTCTCTCTCTCTCTTTTTTTTTCTCTCTCACTTTTATTTTCTTTCTGTCTCTCTTTCTTTTCTCTCTCTCTCTCTTTTTCTTTTTTTTTCTCTTTTCTTTTACTTTATTTTTATTTAGTTTTATTTTATTTTTAGTCTTGCATGTTTACATTGTCTACATTTCAATTGCATTAAAAAAGACAAGTGGAAGTGCAGAGACTCCTAAGACAAGCAATCCCTTGCTTAAAAGGTGATCTCCAAATATATGTATCTAAATGCCCATTGTAATTGAAATAAACATTTTTATTTTATTTTATTTTATTTAAGACCAAGCATGCTTCTCTCCATTTTAAGTTGGCAGATAGCAATTTTTTCTTCGTCTTCTTTCCTCAGTGACCATGTCTGGCAACCATAACACCTCATTTATATATATATATATATATAGTATAGAAAAAATAAATAGTATGCTTACGAAATCTCTCCAAAAGGCGCGAAGGCATCTCGCAAGCTCTGGGTCTCGATCTCAGGACTCAGGTCTCCGACGAAGATGTGGTAGTGCTCTGTAACAAAAAGATTTATCTTGAGTTTAATATGTACAAGGATAAACAGCCTATAATTTTCCCAGTGTTGGGACTCAGCGGGGCAATTACGTAACACACTAACAGTGGCAATGGCTTTCATTTTGACAGTCCAACAACAGATTTTTCGAATATGCAACGAATTAGCAATATCCTTCAAAATTATTCAGATTGCATTTATTTTTTCTTTTTAAAAACGTTGCCCCACACTAGGAACTTCTCCTGTATCGTTGGTGCGTTTACAAACATTTACACTCACATACACAAACAGCCAGACCCGAAACAACTACTTGTAGGTCATAAAAATATTTGTGCGTGCGGGAATCGAGTCCGCGACATGCAGCGCACCAGTCAATCGCTTAACCACTGCGCCAACCGTGCCGTCAAAATGGAATTGTGCTACGCAATTAGGGCGCGAGCCGTCTCTCTGTGAGAAGGAGCGGTCTGCCGATCGATTCTGTCAAAATCTCACCGTGAAAAGTTAGGTGAAGGCTGTCAACAGTGTCAATCCCTAGAATTAGTTGGAATGACAGCTCACTCCATGCTCACTTCACCTAAGTTTTCACGGTGATATGGTTACAGAATCGCACTGCTGTAATCCAACACACGGACACAGTGCGGTTATAAAATAATTTAAGAATTTTCGAATTGACTCCTGCTCATGATACAACAGCTGATCGAGTATAATCGATTTTTATACTGCCGTGCTACGGCGTAGCTCACATTTGGTATGGCGTATCTCAAACAGTGCTACGACGTAGCTCACAGTGCTACGACGTAGCTCACAGTGCTACGATGTAGCTCACAGTGCTACGACGTAGCTCACAGTGCTACGACGTAGCTCACAATTGCTACGACTTATCTCACGCAGTAGTACGACGACGTATTAAATAGTCTATTCAAAATGTTGCAAATTGATGTTACGAGTATTTCAAGTTAAACAAATTTCAAACTTTATTTCAATGGACATTAAGTTGATTTCAGAGTGACTAGCACTCTTGAAAAACTTATGAAAATGGTTGAAGTTGTAGCGTAAACTGAACTTTATATGTAGGAATTAAAGTTATTTTTCCATTTTTGGCGTTTTTTACATATTTGGCGAATATGTCGCGATTCAAATTTAGATAGTATAAATCGAAGTTCGATCGATTTTTATACTGCCGTGCTACGGCGTATCTCACACGTATCTCAAACAGTGCTACGACGTATCCCAGGATAATGCTGCAACGTAACATTCGGCCGTTTCCTGCTACGAAGTTACTATTTGGTTTGGTCGGTCACGATCCTACACTCCTGCGCGCGCGCGCGCCACCTACCGCGATACCGCGCGCTGCCCTTTCGAGTTTTATTTACATTGCTGTTTTAAGTGAAACAAGTGAATTTACTATCTTTTTATTAAAAATCTCATTGGGTTAGATATAAATAATGATTTTATACAGTTTACAGTAAAAAAAAAATAGAAAAAAAAACGTAAAAAATAAGAAAAAGCCGATGAAAAATTTCAACGCAGGGGGGTCCAGAATCATGTACTGAATCCATGGTAAGCGGTTGCGCGTGGATGTCCCTGCCACCCTGTATATCATTCTTGGAAGCCATTTCAATGCACCCTACCCATCCGTCTTTGAAACCAAAGCAATAATCTCGAACCCACCTGAATTTCAGATATCTATTTCAGCAAAGCAAACTATGAAAGCAGCATCTCCATATATGTATGTCCCGGTTTCAATCTACGCTCCGCTCTGATCAAGCAATGCTTGTATTATGAATACCTTTGACTACAGGGTTGGCACGAATATTCGACGGAAAACAAAACAGCGTGTATCAGAAAGATTTGGTCATTTATAAGGGATTTTAACTTTGATAACTTAGTTTTATTAAATAATAACAGCCACACAGGTCGATCGTGTCTGTGGATGGATGACAATCTTTACATACCGAGACATCTCCGTGCTTCGGAAAGCACGTTGAGCCGTTAGTCCTGGCTGTCATTCGTCTATCTTTGACAGTCGTTATGAGTTGCCAGAAGCCCCAAAGTCTGACAACCAGTCTTACGAAGGGGTATCGTATTACCCAGTAACTGTTGCGGAGGTCAGATAGGCAGTCGCTCCATGTAAAATACTGGTATTCAACTTGGGAAAAGACTAGGCAGGTGATGATGCCCTTTATTTTATGTGTCATGTATTGTTTGCTGCCCCGTTGGTCTCGTGGTTGCAAGGGCGACTGCTGAGCGTGGGATCCTGGGTTCGATTCCCGGGTAGGACAAAGTGCTATGGGTTTTCGTTTAGGAATTTCTTAGTAACAGTCTGGAGTTTGGAAGTTGGCAGTTTTATACCCCCGTGCCTCGGAGAGCACATAAAGCCGTTATTCCTGCGCCTGATCTCTCCCCGGTCGTGTCGGATTGCCGTCCCATCGGACTATGAGAGTAAAGGAACAGAGAGTGCTCCTGTGCTTACGCACACACTTGTGCACTATAATATCTCCTGCGTACCTGACTCTCCGTTGAGATTGGCCACCGTGACCGAAATCGGTCGGGAGGCTATTATTTTTTTTTTTATTATGTATTGTATATATCTTTTGTTGGAGATTCTAAATCAATAAATAAGGATGTGGTTCAGACCGTCAAACTGAACTACTTTCTCCGTGGGATCAACAAAAAACGGGAAAAAAAATTCAATATTACTCGATCCAAATGTGTAAGACGGCGGAGATTTTTTTATATTTAGGGGTTTAGATATTTTCTACTTCTTGGAATATGGGGTAGTTATAAATAAGACAATCTAGAAAGAAAGAAAGAAAAAAAAACAATATTTTATTCTGCACAAATAAAACGCACAATTACAAGTAAAATAATAATAATAATGAAATAAAAAAAAAAACGAAAAAGACATAGGATACACATAGTCAAAAGACACGTACTCATGCATAAAAATGTTGACACTTTTGTCTATTGCTCGCTGTCAAGGCCATGGACCAATGACAACTCACATTAATTGACAGTTGACAGTACAGATATTGGCAGATGACCACAAAACAATAACAATCACAATAAAAACAAAAATTCCAAATGCAGAGTAGAGAGAATCTAACACTAAAATATTTATATTATGTACAAGTATTCTAAAGGAAAAAAAGGCAGATCTAATTGGTCATCAAAAAATTCTTCCATATCACAGTCAGTAGGAAAAGTGCCTAAAAGGCTGCGTTGTCACGTTGGATGACAAATGATTGATGAATGAGACAAATTTTTAGGTAATTACTAGCTTTTGTTCGTGCGTCAGTCTCAAATTATCGCACGGGAAATTCTACCTGGATAAAAAGACCTATGAACTAACCTCAGGTCCATCTGTGTGCCAAATTGCATCGAAATCCGTTCAGCCGTTATGGTGTAAAAAAGTGACAGAGAGACAGAGTTTCATAATACATAAATGTAAACGCACGCCTTCTTCTTATGAGGATAGGCAGACGCCACCTGCTACGATCCTTATATATACTCCTTTTGCCTCGTTCACGTTCATACATTAGCAGTGCGATTCTGTAACCATCTCACCGTGAAAACTTAGGTGAAGTGAGCGTGGAGTGAGCTGTCATTCTAACTAATGCTAGGGATTGACACTATTGACAGCTCACTTCACCTTACTTTTCACGGTGAGGTTTTTACAGAATCGATTGGCTGAAGGCCAATTCTCGTAATTTAAAACGTTCAAAATCTAGTTGCAGTCTCATCTCGGCGACAAACGAATGTCAAAAACATGTCAAAATGTAGGCAAATTAGAAGTATTTTTTGACAGATTGAGACTGAGATCAGACTGTGAACGTTCTTAAAATTACGAGAATTGCCCCTCTGGTCAAACACGCACGCCGGTAGCGAGTACAACGCACCTGACGTTTCTAAGGAACATCACCAATAATGTAACTATGTTATGTCCTTCTCCAAACCCCCAACCTCAAAACATTTCTTTGTAGAAAGATTTTTAAAATTATTAGACCCATTCCTATACAGAAAGAGTATAGAGGTATGAGGAACAGGGCGTAAAGTTCACTCATCCTCCATAGAAAAGGGAGGATCCTCCAATCAGACGGGTGTTGTGTCTAGCGGGCAACTGTACAGCGACTGATGTCGGGAAGTTGTATGTATGCTAGTTGCGCGGTAAACTCTGCTTGCGAGATGCAGGATTTTCGAGATGTCAGTATGACACGTTGTTCGCATGTGGCGTTGTTTAATAGATTAAATAAAAAACTAATTACTATATCTACCAATATATTTACTAGCCGTTGATAATGCATAGACAGAAGATCTACTTGTTGTCTGCAAATAGAACTGCTATCTTGCTATTTTACTTTTATTTCCCTAAGATTATATTGTTGCGCGCCACAAGTTACCACTAGCGCCATCTAGTGTCGAGTAGCAGAACTAATAGATCCTTCCAGAAATTTCGATGCTAGAACTTTCTAGAACTATCGACATCTGGTCAGTCGGGGCCGGTATGTACTCAAACATTCTAGATGTTTCTACAATAGAAGGTTCTAGAACTATCTTCGGCACTATATAAGACGCGATCTCTCGACGACAGAGACAGAGAGTTGGATAAGCGATCTTCAAGTGCGACTTAAGTACAATTGTGTTATAATTAGTGTGTTTGAGTTGTTATTAATGTTGTTTAATTAAAGTGTAATTTTTGGTAATATAAATACTCGTATATCGGCAGTTTTAATTGTCACGAACCCCGAAGCTCGTAACAATATTCAGTTTATTAATTTATACTCATTGTTAATCTCATTAAGTATTTATGCACTTTCCAGTCCGAAGTACAGGTTCAACTTAATTCAGGCAAATTAGCAACTGTGCTCTATTCTAATTGTTAAGGTATTTATCGTTACAATGTGTCTGTCCCTTTTTAAAACATCGTGAAGAAACCGGCATGTCCTCGAAGCAAAAATTCGAAGACATGTGACATCTACCAACTTTACTGGACCCGTGTGGTGGATTACGGCCCGCTCCCTCTCACCGAGAGGAGGCCTGTGTCCCAGCAGTGGGAACATTATAGGCTGATTATGTGTCCCTTTTTATAAATAAACGATTTTATTATTTATTTATTTAGTAATACTAGGGCGTCCGCTCCCTTTCGGAAGTAGGCAGTGACCTGTCGCTGCCAGCCGTGGTCGAGTCCATGGTTGGCGGCGAAGAGTCCTGGGACGCGGTGGTTTCCTTCTGCGAAACAGTCGTCTCGCAGAAGGAGGCTGCGGAAAGGGAGAGGGAGATCTCGTCCACTCAGCCGGCCCGCAGCAGGCGCACCGGGCGTCGGCGGAGAACGGACAGTGCCAGTTAGTCTTAGTTCTTAGTCAGTAAAAGTCTGACAGACCCCACCGGCCGCCTCAGGGCGGCGGACATCCATGAGGATTTTCCACCCCGGAAAAAAAAGGGCGTCTGCTCCCGGTGTTACTTTCGCAATTAGATAATATTCGTATGAATTTAACTCATTTCTATCGCGGCTAGCAGCCCTAGTTAAGCTCTGAAGCGAGCTTTCAGGGTCTGAATTAAATTCAATCGGCGCTCCTCAGATTAAATCATAAAATGTTACTTCACTATGAGAGTGTTGCTTACTAAAGCCGGTTATGTTGAGAGGTAGGCAGAGCTCGAATCTAAACGATTTGACGACACGGTTGGCGCAGTGGCTGAGCGATCGACTGCTGCGCTGCGTGTCGCGAGTTCGATTCCCGCACGGAACAAATATTTGTATTGCCTACAGGTAGTTGTTCCGGGTCTGGCTGTTTGTGTATGTGAGTTTAAATGTTTGTAAACGCACACACGGTACAGGAGTAATTCCTAGTGTGGGGCAACGTTTAAAAAAAAATCGATAAGATGCTTCAGAATATTGTAAGATGCTTTTTTAATCGAGTAAATATGGGGTTTGTTTTGCTATGTCTTCTCGATAGGAAATAAATCTACGTATATATAAAAATAAAACAAAGTCGGGGTTAGTTACACCATTTATAACTCAAGAACGGCTGGACTGATTTTTATGATATTTGACTTCTCTGCCCCGAATAGCAGAATAACTATTAAAATATGGGTAATTTTTTTTAAAGATAATTCATTTTTTCATATCTTCATCTGCCTAGCTCTTTTCCAACTATGTTGGGGTCGGCTTCCAGTCTAACCGGATGCAGCTGAGTACCAGTATTTTACATGGAGCGACTGCCTATCTGACCTCCACAACCCAGTGACTGGGTCATACGATACCCCTTGGTAAGACTGGTTGTCAGACTTTCGGGCTACTGACGACCCGTAACGACTGTCAAAGATCCACGAATGACAGCCGGGAGCAACGGCTTAACATGCTTTCCGAGGCACGGAGGGGTCTTGGTATGTAAACATGGTCACCCATCCACGGACCTACCGCGGCAAGCGTAGCTTAACCTGATCGATCGACCCGTGCGGCTGTTATTACTTAGCCACGAACTCCTTTTCAATTCATTTTCTCATATATTCATTCTTATTGATTCTGAGGCGCTACGAAGTTCGCCGGGTCAGCTAGCTGTTCAAAGACACAAAACCGGTCGAAGTGGAGGTGCTTGGGGAGGAATATGTTCTTTCGGTTGAAGTGATGACGATGAATAAAAATATCACGCTTATTTGTATTTCCATTAGGTGTAGGGAGATGTGAATGGCACACACACATTAGAACAGTTCGAAGTTTAATTCAGATTTAAGAAAAAACTAGTACTTGTTAATTAGGCTATAATGTTCCCACTGCTGGGACACAGGCCTCCTCTCTTCGAGAGGGAGTAGTCTATAAACCACCACGCGGGCCCAGTGCAGGTTGGTAGATGTTACATGTCTTCGTTTTGAGAGCAGTCGTGATGAAATAATTTATACAAAGTGAAGCACCTGTCTAGGTTCGAACCTACGACCTACAACTCGTAAGTCGTGGCCGTTACCAACACTAATCTCACGTCACGTTGCAGTTTAAAACTGATTTACATCCGTCACCTCACACATCAGGTCCAGTTGAAAACCAGCGTCAGGCACTGGTTGTCTGGCATTTTTGCTGAACTGAAAGGAAAGAGTGCCTGTGCCGCAGCCGTGAGGCACAATTTCCTGCTAATTTCTTACATCGGACTTTACACTTTTTATTTGATCTTAATTTTTTTGGTTTTTATCAGAGGGACAATTCTCCTTCTGCGAAGCAGTAATGCTCGCAAAGGAGGAGGCGGAGCGCGTGAGGGAGAGGCAATCTCTGCGCCCTCACGCCCCTAGTCGCCGCAGGAGACGCCCTGGACGTCGGGAGTCACCAGCCGACACCCGGCCACCGTAGGCGCGGCTTGCGGGCGGCGAGCAATGGGAAGCTCGCCGCCCGGCAAGGACCAGGCCCGAGTCGACGGCGCGTTGTGTTCCACGCGCGCCTCAAAGAGATGTCAGCACGAAGTGACGGGGTCCGCTAGGGCCGATGCCTGCCAGGGCCGCGGGTTGTTCGAAAGAGATACCGTGGTCCCTGGCATAGGCAACTGAAGGAACACGGGCGGGTTTTAGTCAGTAAGTGTCTAGTGTATTGTGTGTCTTTTAGTCCATTCTAAATAAAGGTATTTTCTTTCTTTATTTCTTTCCCTGGTCATACACGCACGCCAGTTGCGAGAGGCGCAAGACATTTGATCATTATAATGTATTTGTACGCCTAACGGCAAAACATAGAGAACCTAAATGAAAATATCGTAACATCCCACACACTGTGTATGTCCAATTGTCCATGTTTACCAATAAAGATTCTGATGCTGATTCTGACACACTATATGTCCATTTAGGTCATCTCCTCCTGGCGTTAGCACCCACAGCTGCCTAGTAAACACCTGTAGGTATATCATGCACTGTTATTTAGCCCACAGCTCTAAATGATCAATTGCAGAGCAACCCGCATGTAAATTGTTTCGGGAACGCACTGCTATCCTATGAATACAAATTGACGATATTACTGGACAACTCAATGATAATATCTAGTTTACATTACCGGAACATGTTGTTGAAATCATCAACTGTTCGGTAATGGGGTTCTGTTAACATAACATATCATTACGCTTGTTTTTCTAGAAGAGGTAAGCAGCATAGGTATGGGTTTGATGTGAGGACTTTGTGACAAATTTTTGTATTCTCAGTCAATTTAAATGTTGAATAGAACATGTATATTTATTGTAAAACATGAGTATACATCAAATCATATGTTCGAGGTCTTAAAATAACAGGTAGATCTGCATGTTTTGGATTTTATTGTGTACAAAATAACATATTTTTGGTTTAGAATAAAACCATAAAAAAAATTTAGTCAAACAAACAAACAAAACAAACAAACTATGAGATTAATAACTTCATCTTAATGCTAATTAAAAAGGAAAAAAAAACAAATCCAAAAGTCATATTCTGAAAATGTCGCAGTTATTGGGCTAGCAGTTTGAGTACTCTAAATGGCTAATCAAACTAGAACAAAATATTCAAAGACATGTGACATCTACCAACCCGTACTGGGCCCAAGTGACGGATCACGGCCCGCTCCGTCTCTCCGACGAGGCCTGTGTCCCAGCAGTGGGAACATTATCTACCCAAATGTATTGGTATTTTTCGTCGAGTCGTTGAGATCCTTTAGTTCTGAGTTGAGCTACACGATTTATGATAAATGCTTGCACTGACTGGACAGGCCCACTCAAAGCTGTGTGGTGCTGTCCTTAAAATACAATTTCAGACAATGGCGCCGATTCCCTTGTTCACAAACCAAACTAAATTTAAGTTCAGTGCATCTTTTTCTTTCTATTTCATTTAGAAAAGGACAGAAAATAAAATATTTGTTTAGTCCTGTCAAATTAAGATACTCCATAGACAGTTTAGACGTGATTAGAAATATGGCGGCTAAAAATACGTCAATAAAACTAATATTTATCTTCTGTCCTTTTCTTAATGAAATAGAAATAAAAAGATGCACTTAACTTAAATGTAGTTTAGTTTGTGAACAAGGGAATCAGCGCCACTAATCTACATGGTCCTCGCATGAATTGACCAAGATTATGCCTGGATTTTAAAACAGACCCTGAGTTTGTTTCGCCATTTCTTCGCAGGGGAAGAGAGATAGGAAATGTCGACTTCATCTAGTTTTTTTTTTATATCGTGCAAAAGTGATCCCCGTGATAAATGAGTTCGCTTTCGAATTGTGTGCGGTCACGAATGAGGTTCCAAGTGAACGCAACACACAGCTCCATTTTGCAAAGACTTTAAATACATTTAACTCAATGTTTAACGAGTTTTAACCAAATGTTGACCTCATTTACAGTCCCGCATATTTTATCTTTCTTGAACACCTTGAATTATATTGAATGTACATATTATAAATTAAAGTCGCCTTTCGTACCTACCCGTGTAACCGTGGTGTTCTTCTAAGCTACTCAACGGATTCTGATGCGGTTTTCACCATTATTTAGGGAATTTATTCCGGAAGATTTATGTGTATACAGGGTAGCAGGAACATCGACGCGCAACCGCTTACCATGGATTCAGTACATGATTCCTGCGTTGAAATTTTTCGTCGACTTTTTCTCAATTTTTACGTTTTTTTCTGTAATTTTTTCTACTGTTAACTGTATAAAATCATTATTTCTATGTAACCCAATAAGATGTTTAATTAAAAAATAGTAAATTCGCGTTGTTTGCAATACATTGCGCACTCAAAAAATCATTTCCGAGATGAATGACTTTCATAATTTTATTTATGGCATCAGCCGGTCCATTCTGTAAAAATCTCACCGTGAAAACTCAAGTGAAGTGAGCTTGATGTGAGTTGTCAGTAGTGTCAATCCCTAGTATTATTTGGAATGACAGCTCACTCCACGCTCACTTCACCTAAGTTTTCACGGTGAGATGGTTACAGAATCGCACAGCTGGTGTAACCTTTTCACGACGTTTGCGTCCCTGCCACCCTGTATATATACAGGGTTAGTTTTCAAAGACCAGGTAAATTTAAGGGTGTCCATCAGCCTGAACAATTTTCTACATGGGATTAACATCGTAATCGCGAATAAAAATTCAGCAGTCGTCGAGCAGGCACTGAAGTTTTCTATGGGACGCTTGATAATGACCACGGAGAAAGTTGTTCAGTTTAATTAAATTTCGCTGGTCTTTGAAAATAAACCTGTCTAATAAAGTTACAGAGCTTGTTTTTTTGTTTGAACGTGCTAACCTCTGAAACTATCAGTTGGTTTTGAAAAAATATTTTTGACGAAGCAAGTCCATTTATTGAGGAAGGGTATGGGTTATTTAATATCACGTTGCAACCCTAAGGAACGAGCAAAAGAGAAAAAGGCAGAAAGAACCCGCCATCAACATCATTTAGAGAATTTATCCCAGAAGGTTTATATGCATAAAAAATTGATATTAAACCTACATATGGTAAAGAAATCTCGATATTTTGCATAGATTTATAAACTAAAGGGAGATATAGTGTGGCTGCCCAACTGTTCGAGTCCGGCTGTCACCTTCAACTACATATGCACTACAATACGAACACGCGCTCACTCACACTATAACAGTCACCACACTCAACGCGAGCCAATCGCGTAACGCAGATCGCAACGTTGAGACACACGACTACATTGAAAATTCTTATTGACAAATCAACGGCGCCCGCGTTTGTTTCTGTTTTGTGCATACATTGTTCGCACGCGCCACGCCCCCTTGGCATATCTCCCTTTAGTTTATAAATCTGTGATATTTTGTCAAGTCGTAAAACCGTGTGAAGCAGGGGCAGGTCATTAGTCTATTATAAATACCATAGTCATTATCTATTCATCAGTTGCCTGCCTTTTTCCAACTATGTTGTGGTTGGCATCAAGTCTAACCGGATGCCGCTGAATATCAGTATTTTACATGGAGCGACTGCCTATCTGACCACCTCCACAAACCAGCCACTGGGTAATACGATACCCCTTGGTAAGACTGGTTGTCAGACTTTCGGGCTACTGACAACCCGTAACGACTGTCAAAGATCCACGAATGACAGCTGGGACCAACGGTTGAACGTGCTTTCTGAGGCACGGAGGGGTCTTGGTATGTTAAGTTGGTCACTGATCCACGGAACAACCGCGGCAAGCGTAGCTTAACCTGATCGATCGACCCGTGCGGCTGTTATTACTTAGCCACGAGCCCCCCAGTCATTATCTATTGTGTTTGAAAAGTAATAGGTTAATGTCACAATAGATTTCAGAATCAATAGAATTTGCAATTACTTTGGAATTTTATTACATGACTGTGGGTGGCAACACACGGCTTTTTTTGTTCAAAAACAATATTCTTGTTAGTAGCAGTACAAAGAAGCGTTACCCTACTTATGGGATTTGTAGAAAAAAACATTAAAAGTTAAGTAAAAATTACATTACATTAAGTAAAAAAAACTTTGGATAAACCGTAGGTATACACAAATACCTACGGTTTATTATCTTTTTTGTGTATTAATTGAGCATTTACGGGTAACACATTAACAACTTATTTCACGTTTTTTCCGCTTAATTATAAGTAACACGCTTCATTTAGTTCAGGGAGCGAGGGTCGCCCACTGGTATCGGCCCTGATATACGAGTTGTATGTAGGTCGTGATTTGAACCCAGACAGGACAATTACTTTGTGTAAATTATTTCATCACCACTGCTCTCAAAACAGTGAAGGAAAACATTGTGAGGAAACCGGCATGTCTTAGAAAAAATCGAAAAGATGTGACATCTACCAACCCGCACTGGGCCCGCGTGGTGGATTACTGCCCACTCCCTCTCACAGAGAGGAGGCCTGTGTCCCAGCAGTGGGAACATTATAGGCTGATTATGTATTTATAACATACTTTATTTAGTTCATCTGCTTTGCTCAAATGTACACGGCAACACATTAAGCTATACATTTCCTATTTGTATAACAAGTTTAACACAGTGCTAAAGATTTATAGTTTAAGTTATATTAAGTGTAATTTACTAGTACAGGAATATTTGGCAAAACTCAATTATGTAGACACGGAAAAACTACTAGAAATTTTAAAATAAAATCTATCTACCTACTCTAATATTCTTCCTTTACCTAATTAATAATAGTCTCCACTTTATCTACTTTAATATTATTCGTTAATGTATTTAAACATTATTGTATATCTTACATAAACTAGTTTTAAAATAATATATCCAAATAGTAACTGTTTAAGTCATTGAAATATTATACCTTCTTTTCAATTTAGCTTCTAATACATTTATTGTTGTCTTCTTTTTAAATGTTTGATGTAAATATATGGCCTGAAACACAGGATTTTCATAAACCTAGATCAGATAGGTATACATTACTACATTATACATTATTTAGTGCCTGGTCGGAGGATCCTCCCTTTTCTATGGAGTATGAGTGAACTTTACACCCTGTTCCTCATACCTCCATAATCTCTACTACGTGGGACTTACACATAATTAGCAAAATGTGAGTGCAAGTTCTGAGTTGAGCTACACGATTACTGACAAACGCTTGCACTGACTGGACTGGTCCACTCAAATCTGTGCAGTACTTTCCTCAAAAAGCCATTTCAGGCATAACTCTAAGAGGGAGTGGGAGGCCGTCGCCTCCTTCTGCGAAGCGAAGGAGGTGGCGGGACGGATGAGGGAGAGAGCCTCCCGTCCCAGCCGCCGCCGAGACGCTCCGGGCGTCGGGAGCCGCGTGACGACTCCCGGCCACAGTAGGCGCGGGCCTGCGGGCGGAGAGCAATGGGTAGCTCACCGCCCGATCAGAACCAGGCCCGTGCCGGACGGCGCGTAAGTGTTCCACGCGCGCCTCAAAGAGTTGTCAGCATAATTCGAGGGGCCCCTTAGGGCCGAAGCCTGCCGGGTCAGCGGGATTGTTCGAAAGGGTTACCGCTACCCCGGAACATAAAGGGCGAAGGAAGGAACATGGGTGGGTTTTAGTCAGTAAGAGTCTGACACTCCCTTCCGCTCCACCCAGAGCGGGAGAGGTCATTTGATGATTTCCCACCAGAGAAAAAAAAGCATAACTCTACATTGTCTTCACATGATCCGACCAAGATTATGTCTGGACTAGCCTGAGAAGAAACGCCGAAACAAACTCAGAGGTCAGTCTCTTTTAAAGTCCAGACATGATCTCTGTCAGACATGTGAAGACCATGTAGATTGGTGTCTGAGATGGTCTTTTGAGGAAAGAACCACCCAGATTGAGTGGACCTGTCCAGCCAGCGCACGCATTTGTCAAAAACCGTGCAACTCAACTTAAAACTTGAGGACTTATCCTACTAATATTATAAACGCGAAAGTTGGTACTGATGGATGGATGTTTGTTACTCTTTCACGCAAAAACTACTGAACGGATTTGAATGAAATTTGGCACACAGATAGTTTATAACCAGGATTAACACATAGGATACTTTTTATCCCGATATGCCTACGGGATCGAAACTTATGACGGTGAAACCGCGGGGCGCAGCTAGTAAACTATAAACACTAGACGGATGACGTGATAACACATCTACCACGTTCAAATTCTCTGAAATCTGCTACAAATCCCGTCTCCTCGTGAGGTAGGACATCAGTATGTATCGGGGTCACCTACAGACGCATGCCCGTTCATAATTAAGCAGACATTTGCATTACAAGGCGCATGTTTGTTAACCTGAGTTCAAAATGTGTTGTTTTTACCTTGTATCTTAAGTTTGAGTGGGTTTTTGAGAGAGAGCATCTCAAAAACACACTTAGATACAGAATACGAAATGTACGATAATTTACGGCCGAATTATTACATTTTTATTTGTTTACTTACATAGCTTTTAGAGGCTAAGTAATAACAGCCGCACGGGTCGATCGATCAGGTTAAGCTACGCTTGCCGCGGTTGGTCCGTGGATGGGAAGACTGGTTGTCAAACTTTCGGGCTTCTGACGACCCGTAACGACTGTCAAAGATCCACGAATGACAGCCGGGAACAAAGGCTTAACGTGCTTTTCGAGCCACGGAGGGGTCTCGTTATCTAAAGATGGTCACCCATCCACGGACCGACCTCGGCAAGCGTTGCTTAATCTTGAAAATCGATCCGTAGAACTGCTATTATTTAGCCACGAGCCCCTCCCATATCGTTTACGTCCCGAACAAATAAAAAGAAACAAAAATATGAACTTTTTAATTTAACCTAAAGTAAATAGTCGTCCCCAACTGACACGAATCGAGAAAATCTCGGCTCAAAAAAAAACACATTCAAAAAGATTTTTTTTTTCAGCGAATTGACAATCGTTCTGTGAAATTTCCCCAGTGTGCCTGAATTACATGATTGGTCAAAATTTTCACCAAAGTTTTTGTGCCCTTTATTGTTTTTTCTGTCGGCACCCGGATTTCTTTTGTTTAAGTACATATCATTATATTTAGGGGAGAGTTTTTAAGATGGTGAGGGCGTATGGGTCCGATTTGATGTTGTTTTTTTATGTTTTTAATCTGAAGTAAATATCTTTTGTATTTCTCTTCTTCGAGTACCGTTACCTGAAGGTCGTGATCTGCAGTGTCCTATGGAAGCTCTCAATCGATTGCGTACCCAAGTAGGGCGCTGCAGACACCACTTGTCAAAATGGGGGATTACTGACCCATCCAATACCTAGTGCGAGTGCGGTGCCTCTAATCAGACCATGCCCCACTTGCTGGAGTGCCCTAAGTGCCCGTTCACCTGCACCTTGGATGACTTAATGAATGTCACTGATGACGCAATCAACGTGGCCACCTACTGGGCTCAAACAATATAAAATATCGAAGTAGAGTACCATTGACACGAAAAGAAGAAGACCTGACCGGAGGCCACAGTTCCCGAAATTGAAAACGTACAAAATCTAGTCGCAAACTCATCTCAGCGACAATCAATGTCAAAATCTTGTCAAAAATGTTGGGAAATTAGAGGTATTTTCGACAGATTGAGACTGAGATCAGACTGTGAACGTTCTTAAAATTACGAGAATTCTCCCTCTGGTGCCAGCCGGTCATCATCAACTGCCAAGCCTTTTTTCTTTATCATTAAGTATTTAATAATGTTATTCAAACAATAATTTTTGAAAAAAGTGGTGAGATCCAAAGTTTCATGATCTGCCTAGCCTTTTCCCAACTATGTTGCGGTCGGCTTCCAGTCTCACCGGATGCAGCTGAATACCAGTATTTTACATGGAGCTACCCTTTGGTAAGACTGGTTGCCATAAATTAACTCGCGGCCATCCACGTTCCGAAGGGGTGCTTTTGAAACGAAGCGAAATGCAATAATGAATTAAAGATTAAAAAATACACTTATTTATAATTCACTTTTTAGTTGTACTACCTACCCCACCCAAATTCATATAAAACTACTTGGTATGTAAATATCAGTGACACGAAGTTATTAAAACATGATTAATACAGCAAGTACAGACGCCAGCACATCAAGCTACTACAATCTGTTGAATTTCTTCAATAGATTTTCAACTTTATTTCTAATGGGAAAATTTGACAGTTTCGGGTAGCTTGACCTGCTGGCGTCTGTACATATACTAAATTTTTGGAAGCTTGTATTATTATTTTATGCAACACATCGCCAAACGTCAGTTGCATTACAAAAAATACCAGCTTCCCTTGTGTGGGATCACACGTCACACGTAATATTAGTAAACACACCTTCCAATATATAAATATAAAAGGATAATAAAGGTATTATATATATATCCTTATAACAGCCTTTCCTTTGGTGTTCCTCCATTAACCCTAACAGTGTATAAACAAAGAGGAAAAAATTCGTATTATTGAAGCTAACTCAAAAACTACCCAAGCAAAGTTAATACAATTTATATAGGACCACCCCTGAGGCATACCTTATCCATTAAAAAAAGAATATTGGAAATCCGTCTATATATGACGGAGTTATGCCCGAACGTACATTAAAACACAATAATAATTTGTATGTGTATATACTAAAAAGCAACTGCCATCTAATCTGTTCACCACCCTTGGTTGACTGGTAGATAATGCCTACTGCATTAAGTACGCCTTTGTACCTTTTTGTGCGAAAAGTGTAAAAAAAAAAAAAAAAATATTTATTTCAACTTTTCGCACAAAAACAAAGCACTCAAACTGAGAACCTCCTCCTATTTTAGAGGTTGGTTAAAAAATAACTGAACTATCAAAAATCGTTACCAATTTTCACAAAGCTTCGACCTCTACCCACCCCTTTGTAACCGCCGCGTGTCTAGTTATAACAAACATTTGGCCGCAATGACCTCAATAATTAAAAGGAATGTATAATAATCACGCGACCGACGGAGTGTTAATAGGCACGAAAAAATTAACGGTTTAGGGTTCAGTGTGGGGAGAGACCCTTTTTATGTTGACTTTATGACGAAAATGGCGGAGGCTCGCCCCTGGTACATGTAACTGGTGAAATGTGGTGTATTATAGAGGAACAGGGTGTAAACTTCAGTCATCCTCCATAGAAAAGGGAGGATCCTCCGACCGGTGTTGTGTCTGGCGGGCAACTGCCCAATGATTGATGTAGGGACGTTGTACATATGCTAGTTGCGCGGTAAACTCTGCTTGCGAGATGCAGGATTTTGCGAGACGCCGTTGCAAACTGTGGCAGGAAACTCTTCCCCCCCCCTACTTACTATCTACTACCAAAGGAGCATCTCCCTGCAGGGTGTAACCTTCCGTGGTCCACTTGGAAGTCCCTGAACCGTCTCCAGACACAGACACGGGCAGATGTAAGTCCAACCTGGTAAAGTGGGGCTACCTTGACGGAACGGCAGTAGGGTGTGATTGGGGAGCTATGTCGAAAACCATGCTCCACCTCCTATCCTGCCCTCTGTGTCCCAAAACATGCAGTCAAAGTGACCTCTGCGCTGCCACTGTCGACGCCGTGGAAGTGGCAAAGTTTTGGGCCAACAAGATATGAAATGCAGTCGTGCCAGCGACACGAAGAAGGAGAAGATCTTTGCCCAACAATTTTAGGGTTGGATTCCAGTCTAACCGGATACAGCTGAATAGCAGTATTTTACATGGAGCGGCTGCCTATCTGACCTCCACAACCCAGTTACTGGGTAATACGATACCCCTTGGTAAGACTGGTTGTCAGACTTGCGGGCTACTGACGACCCGTAACGACTGTCAAAGATCTACGAATTACAGCCGGGACCAACGGCTTAACGTGCTTTCCGAGGCACGGGGTCTTGGTATGTGAAAATGGTCACCCATCCACGGACCAACCGCGGCAAGCGTAGCTTAACCTTGTCGATCGACCCGTGCAGCTGTTATTATTTAGCCATAAGCCTTAAGAAGTGTCTTTTCAAAGAGGAAGGTGTTAGTCTCATCGCCTTTCACCCTCTTGAAATTAAATATAACCAAGGGGGTAATATTAACTGTCATTCAGATCATAATGAAAACTTTCCTCTATGTTTCTGCGTTGCCATGGCAACGGCGAGCCTGCCAGTCCCAAGGGTGTCATAGGATACCTCAAGATATTGTATTAAGAGGTAGGTTTTGATACCCCTTGGCGGAAACAAGGTTTTATCTTCGAACTGTGGAGATATTTCAACAGTTCTTTGTAATCTATTATTCTTTTACCACGGCTCGTGCCCGCGCTTCCTCGCGCATTCGGAACAGCGACGCGAGTACCTTTGCCTCCAGGTCCCTTATCCAGCCAGTACCTAGGCAGGTATACATAACAGTTAGAATTTAACTTTCCTCGATTGTAATTAATGTAAATCATATTTTTACTTCACTTTATACTTGAATAAAAAAAATTATTTTATTTATTTATTAGTACGCAGGCCGCCTCGTAGGAGCGTGCTATACCCCCTGATGACTCTGACGGCCATTGCTCCTGCGGTTTCCGCAGTATTGCGATACTGCGCGCCGTCAGGTCAGACGCCTAGTCCCTTACAGGGCCATCGATCGCACGATCCCCCCGAAGAAAATATGTTATATGCCAATAAAAAATGCACTAAAAGAGAAAAAAAAAAAATAGCTCAAGTTGTCATATAAAATGCTGAATTGACTTCGCTAGTTACAGTTATATTCCACGTCAAACTTTAAGACCGGTCTCAACCATGACACAAAAGAAATAGTCAAAGTCAAAGAAAGATCTTTATTGTGAGACAGTGGTTACAGAGTACTTAGTATGTTAATTGATGTGCTTTTGCACTGCTCCACCATGTTAGGCATACGATAGTTTACAATTTGATATTAGACCTAAGTTTATGTGATATATTATATTATTTCAAATAGACATTTAAATTGCAATAGAGCTTTATTTTGCATTAAAACATAAAAAAACAGTTCGGCACTTTCATGTACTGTATAATATGGTCTGTTTACTAAGAAGTCATTTAATTTTTTCTTAAAAAAATTATGTTTTCAATTTCTCTTATTTGCTTAGGAAGCTAATTATAAATTCGTGAAGACATTCCGAAGAAACTTTTAGAAAGTAGGGCTGTTTTTGAGGGCATAATTTGCTATTTTGTCGACATGCCGACGGGAGCGCAGGTTACCAAACTTTTCCCTATTGGTTTTGTATGAACGTAGCGACCTCATAGATGTTAGAGGGCAGGAAAGGGCAGGAAATAAATTATTATATTTATGTTCTGAAGGTGAATGAATTTTTTTTCTAGGTCAGTGGTGGTCAGAGGTGCAGTGGCACAGAACATTACATTAAATTATTTGCCATAAGTCAGCTAGCCACGCCAATATATGTACTAACAAATATAATAAAAACTATACGTACTCAAGCAAAAAAATCCTTTCCTACTAATATTATAAACGCGAAAGTTTGTATGGATGGATGGATGGATGGAGGAATGTTTGTTACTCTTTCACGCCAAACATACTGAACGGATTTGGATGAAATTTGGCATATAGACAGTTTATAACCAGGATTAACACATAGAATAATTTTAAACCCGATATTCCCACATGATTGTAACTTATGCGGGTGAAACCACGGGGTGCAGCTAGTATTTACATAATCCTCTAAAAAGTTATTGACTTTTTTTTGTTGCAAATAGTTGTAACGGGTTGTCAGAAACCCGAAAGACTGACAACCAGTCTTATCAAGAGGTATCGTATTACCCAGCAACAGGGTTGTGGAGGTCAGATATTCCCACGGGATTGAAACTTATGCGGGTAAAACCGTGGGGCGCAGCTTACTTACTATATAAATAAAACCACAAATCTTCTTCTTAGCAATCTAAATGGACTCGGCCCAGAATTCGGCCACTTGTTCGGCGCCATCACCAGCGTCCATCAGTTCCTGTAACGTGCAGCTGACAGGACACGCAGGACACGATATTAAGTGTCCCATCGTTTGCGGCACAGCACCACATTTACACTCCAAGGCGGAGTCGTCTATGAATCTCTACCTGAACAGGTTTTCCTTGCTTCGGCCAACCTGGGCCCGGTTTCTATTTAAAGACTTCTAGGTTACCCAAGGTAACTCGCCACAGCTTCAGTCTTTTACTTCAGACTTTTAAACCTTTGTGGCACAAGGCAGTAAATGATAAACTAGGACCATCGAATTAAAATAACTCCCCAGCACGCAGCTGTCTGTTCAGTTAGAAAAACGGTACGTAACGATATGAATCCGTCATGATTAACTTTTTTAAACAAATGAGTTCGCTTTCGAACGGTGTGCGTTCGAATGTAGGTTTCAAGCGTACAGAATAGTAATATATTCAACATATCCGACAATATATTACCCACAGATATTACCTACAGTCATCTTTTACATACATTCATAATATGAATATCTGTACAGGATTGAATTATGTACCGCCCGCGGGTCGAACCCGGCCAATCAATACGCGGGTTATCTCCCGGGAGTCGATTCAATTCCATTCGAAAATATATGTAGAAATACTATTACAAATTTGACTATTCTGATAGAATATGTTAGTACTGGGAGGGTTGGAATTGAAATCGCTAATATGAGCTAGCGGGCTTAAAAACAAATGAGTTCGCTTTCGAAGTTTGTGAGCTCACTTGGGTGAGGCTCCAAGTGAATCCTACAAATATTATAAACGCGAAAGTTTGTGAGGATGGATGGATGTTTGTTACTCATTCCCGCAAAAACTACTGAACGGATTTTGATGAAACTTAACAGTAATATAACTTATACATTAGAATAACACATAGGATACTTTTTATCCCGATATTCCCACGGGATCGACACTCATGCGGGTGAAACCGCGGGGCGCTGCTAGTGAAATATAATTTCAACATGGATGATGTAACCGATATTTTGTTACAATATTTTCATTTGAGCAGTCGTGGTCCAGTGGTAACGGCTGCCAGACTTACGAGTTGCAGGCCGTGGGTTTGTACCCAGGTAAGAGCTTTGCTTTGTGTAGATAAATAATTTCATCACCTATGCTCTCAAAACGGTGAAGGAAACATCGCGAGGAAACCGCCATGTCCTAGAACCAAAAATTCGAAGACATGTGACATCCACCAACCCACACTGGGCCCGCGTGGTGGATTATGGCCCACTCCCTCTCACAGAGAGGAGGCCTGTGTCCCAGCAGTGGGAACATCATAGACTGTTTGTGCATACATACATTATTGTCATCATCTGCCTAGCTTTTCCCCAACTATGTTGGGGTCGGCTTCCAGTCTAACCGGATGCAGGTGAATACCAGTATTTTACATAGGGCGACTGTCTATCTGACGCCCACAACCAAGTTACTGGGTAATACGATATCCTTTGGTAAGACTGGTTGCCAGACTACGAAACGACTGTCAAAGATCCATGAATGACAGCCGGGACCAACGGCTTATATGCCTATAGAGGTATGAGGAACAGGGTGTAAAGTTCACTCATCCTCCATAGAAAAAGCAGGATCCTCCGATCAGAGGGGTGTTGTGTCGGGCGGGCAACTGCCCAATGAATCATATCGGGCTGTTGTATTTATGCTAGTTGCACGGTAAACTCTGCTTGCGAGATGCAGGATTTGGCGTGACGTCAGTATGACGTGTTGTTCGCATGTGGCGTTGTAGATACCGCTACATGCCTGTATACATACATACCCCTCTAAATAAAACAGAACAGTACGAGTATTAATATTATCGTCTTTTATGTATTAATAAACATGACTGCTTCCTACTCATACATATTGTATGAGCTTTGTGTTCAATACAAACAGTGTTGTATTTATCTACCGAGTACGGAACCTGTGCTGAAGCAACAGTTTACGGTTGACGAATTTGTTGGAAGCTAACGGTACGGTCAGACGTAACACTTGAAGTACGAAAATAGCCTTTATGGATACGAGATAAAGGCGTTAAAGTTAAGTTACTACAGATTAGCGTTTGACTGGAGTCTAGTAGGTACTGCGCCACACCCAGGTTTGAATTCCATCAGCATAATCAGTCCACCTATAATGTACCCACTGCTGGGACACAGGCCACCTTTCTGTGAGAGGTAGTGGGCCGTAATCAGCCACGCGGGCCCAGTGCGGGTTGCTAGATGTCGCATGTCTTCGAATTTTCAGTTCTAGGACATCATGCCGGTTTCCTCACCATGTTTTCTTTTACCGTTTTGAGAGCAGTTAACTCGAACTACGAAAATCATCCTTAAGACTACGAAATAAAGGCGTTAAAGTCTATGAGCGTGCGGCCGTTGTACTGTGCCACGCCCAAGTTTGAACGCAATGCTGTGACAATAATAACCATAACATCACGCCTGTATGCCCCGAAGGGTTAGGCAGTGGTGTACCTATATTACACCCACATTTGGCCAGTTATGTTTAAGTCCCATGTAATAGGGGGCGAGCCTATTGCCATCAACCGGGCACAAATCTAGGCTCCGGGCTGTTCCTGAGAAATCCCCAATGGAAAAAACCCAATAACACTTTGCTCGACCTGGGAATCGGACCCAGGATATCATGTTTAGCAGTAGCGCTCGCGACCACTAGCCCAACGAGGCAATAGTAAAATTTGAATTACAAAAACAGCCCTTATTGCTACGAAATAAAGGCGTCAAAGCCAAATTAACAAATAGTCTTACCAAGGGGTATCGTATTCAGCGGGATCGTCCGAAAGGGTTACCGCTACCCCGGAACATAAAGGGCAAAGGAAAGAACATGGTTGGGTTTTAGTCAGTAAGAGTCTGACACTCCCTTCCGCTCCACCCAGAGCGGGGGGGTCATTTGATGATTTCCTATCCGGAAAAAAAAGGGTATCGTATTACCCAGTAACTGGGTTGTGAACGTCAGATAGGCAGTCGCTCCATGTAAGGTACTGATATTAAGCTGCATCCGGAAAAAGGCTTTGTCAAGCCTTTTCCAGCCATATCAGTTATCATCTGTCGATGATGACCTATGTTTTTATGTTGTGGTCAGCTTCCAGTCTAACCAGATACAACTATCAATATTGCACTTAGACCTCTTACTGACCTGAATGAAACCACAAACAGATAACTAGGTTAACACCTTTCCAAACTTAGCCCAGTTGTCAAATCATGGGATTGTATCTACCCGACGACCCATGTCTGACCTATCTAACAGACTGCTGAGCTTCTGGGAAGTTTGTTGCGCCACTTCTTCTTCCCAGCTGAAGCACTAGGAAGTGGTGAAGGGCGGGCGTTTTAGGGGACTGTCTTATGTAATTTTGACGTTCAAAAAGTGTTGATTCTCTGTCTAATTTGAATTAATGACTTTTGATTTATCTTCATTAGTTTTTGCCCACGGCTTCACCCCAGGAGAGGTCGGAAATTAACCCACGGGAACGAACGTACTACCGGAATAAAATTGATCCTATATCCTAACCAGGAAACCAGTGTTTGAATAAGCCGAATCCTCAAATACTTCGAACATGTCTTGAGGCGTGAGGGTGCTCTATAGAGCGCCTTGCCTTGTAGAGTGGAGGGCACTAGAATACGCGGACGCTCCTACGAGATGGACTGACAAAATTAAATCTGCAGTGGGCGATCCCGTGTATGAGTGCACAAAAATACAAAAAACCGGAGTAGATAGCGTGAAATCGTAAGGCGAATCACATCAGCCCCTAGACAAGAAACTACATGAAGACCACGACCGCTCTGACAAGAGTGCTGCTGCGAAGAAGAAGAAGAATGACAACCGATATCAATGCAAATGATGACGAAACCTGGATTTAGTAAAATATCGCCAACACTCTGTGAGCACGCGTGATGATCAATGCTCGTTCCTTCTCTGTATGAGAAGGAACTGTGTCCTGCACTGGGTTCCTAATTAAATCAATCGATCTGCCTAGCCTTTTCCCAATTATATCAGGGTCGGCTTCCAGTCTACATGGATGCAGCTAACCCAGCATTTTACATGGAGCGACTGCCTATCTGACCTCCACAACCCCGTTACTGGGTAACACGATACTCCTTGGAACTGGTTGTCAGACTTTTGTGCTTCTGACTACCCGTAATGACTATCAAAGATCTATAAATGAGGGCCGCGGCCAACGGCTTAACGTGCTTTCCCTGGCATGCACTTAAAAATATATATAAGAAGCTTTTAATTCTAAAGATTTGTATCTAAAGGAACAGATTATCTTTTCAGCTCTTCTCAAGCGTCATCTTTTAAACTTGAGACTCTCAGCTGTTGTATTAAACGTTTGAAGGTCGCCAAGCAGAGTTGCTGTGTTCTTATTAAAATTGTATTTGCTGGTATATTTACGGGCACGTGCGATATTTCAGCCTTGTCTCTGGCATGGCAACGCACCTGCAATGCTTCAGGTTTTTATAAAGAAGTTAGGTATCTTCAGGTTGTAAAAATACCCATCACATAGCTGTCAACTATGCATTCTGTTGGTAAGGTACATCTAACTAAGGGCTGATTTTTACATCTACTAACTTTTATTCGAGGAATAAAATTGACGTTTGACAGTTTTTGTATGAAATAATTGTCAAAATTTCAAAAATATTTCTCGAACAAAGTTATCAGAGGATTGAAAAATCAGCCTTATGTAACTTTGTGCAAAAATAATTACTGGGAAACTATTATGGAACGTATCGCACGCAAATCATTGTGCATGTAATGGTACATGAGTCGTGAGGGTATTTAAAGTTGTATGATATCATTAAAAACTTGTTTATCGTAAAAAAAAAAAACGTCAGTAAAAGTTGGAATTTTGACCTTCAATATCTTCATAAGAAGATCCCAGGTATGGTCCCGTACAAAAAATATTACAATGACGTTGAGTACTAGTGACTCTCGGCTTCGTTAATTGTCTTTTTACACCCGTTAAATTATTTTTGTGTTATCTTTAAGACATGACCTTAAAAAGTTAACAACTCAATTTCTAAAGAATTTACAAAATTTATAAAAGCGCCATCTATCGCCGTGCTCCAACAACTCTCGTTTATCAGCGCTGTTTATGATGTCACAAATCGTGGAAACAAGATGGCGTCCTTGGGTGCTGTTAGAAGATTTATTTTTTGATAAAGTATTACCGTTTTAACAAGATACTGACTGAAGTTCGGCCGTTTATGCGTTTATTTTTTTATAGCAGTTTAAAAAGTTTCGTTTTTATTACCTTTGAGTTTGATCGTTGACTGTTATGGATATGTTCTTGTTTAAACGACTTTAATGTACGACTGTTGAAGACTTCAGGAAATAATGATTATGTTATAAGTTTTGTTTGGTGTTAGCGTTCGACGGGCGATTTTTTTTATCGATTATGATGTACAAAAAGTTATAAAGCTGTACGAAAGCGATACGAAATGGGTAGGTATCGTAACTTCTTTATGCATACCTTTCCTATCTACACAAAACGTGTAGGTATGTACTATTTTTTTGTGACACTTCAGAATAATTAACTATACAGAGTGAAATATTAAGATCTACTCATGAAAATGTACCTACACCAACGACACTAAAATATGAAAAAAATAAACAGCTGCTCCCTACATATTTATCGCGGAAGTTTTGCAGTTTGTAAGGAACAACGTTATTGTAGCGGTATCTACAACGCCACATTCGAACAACGCGTCATACTGACGTCACGCAAATCCTGCATCTAGCAAGCAGAGTTTACCTCGCAATTAGCATAGATACAATTTCCCAAAATCAATCGTTGGGCAATTGCCCGCCAGACACAACAACCGTCTGGTCGGAGGATCCGATATCCGGATCAGGAGTGAACTTTACACCCTGTTCCTCATACCTCTAAATTATTATTCATTTTTCAGTTTTTGTCCCACAGTAATTTTTTTTAATTTTTATGAGTGCTACGCTCCTTCAAAGTACTTTTAGCTGTCGTTAAACCTTAAATCATGAATTAAACTAAAAAATTAACCCAGTGAGCACTGGGTTAATTTATTGCTTCCTCTTCTTAGCATGTCGATAGCAATCTAAATGGACTCGGCCCAGAACTCGGCTACTTGTTTGGCGCCATCACCAGCGTCCATCAGTTCCTGTAAGACGCAGGACACGATATTAAGTGTCCCATCGTTTGTGGAACAGCATTTATACTCCAAGGCGGAGTCTCCCATGAAAATCTACCTGAACAGGTTTTCCTTGCTTCGGTCAACCGGGTCCGGAGTCTGTTTAAAGACTTCCAGGTTACCCAAGGTAACTCATGACCAGGTTGGAGGTCTTCAAAATTTTATGCTGATAGTGACTATGACTGTTAAAAAATCAGTCCTTTACCTAAACTTTTATTCTTGCTTACAAAGGTAAACAAGAGCATACTAATAATAATATTCTGAGTCATCATGAAAGCCGAGAAAGATAAACAAATCAAGTATCTTGACTTGGCTCGCGAGGTTGTCGACATGTGGCATGTGGACTCAGCGATCATTGTGCCGATAGTCGTGTCAGCCAATGGGTTAAAAGCCAAGAGCCTCGACCAACACCTGAGGAGGCTCTCGTTGGGCAGCTGGATCAAGGGATCATTGATTCAGAAAGCGATACTTCTGGACACGGCTCGCATTGTCAGGAGGTTCTTCTCTCTGGAGCCCTGACCGCCGGGAGCTTGGACCCTTTTCCCGATACCGGTGGGATACTATTTTTTATATTTTTAAATGTTTTTTTTATATTTTTGCTTATAAAAACGCTAGCGAAACGCCGCGGACGTGATGTTATATATGATATCTTAACACGATAAAAACAAAAGAAAACAGATTTTCTCTACTCATAATTCGTAACAAAACATCAAGCGGTCGTTGAACTCAAAAAACATCCAATCTCTTTTGTTTTATTTTATAGTGTTTAGATATCGAGGAGCCCGTGGCTAAATAATAACAGCCTCTCAGGTCGATCGATAAGGTTAAGCTACGCTTGCCGCGGTTGGTGTGTGGATGGGTGACCATATTTACATACCGAGACCCCTCCGTGTCTCGAAAAGCACGTTAAGCCGTTGGTCCCGGCTGTCATTCGTGGATCTTTGACAGTCGTTACGGATAGTGAGGAGCCCGAAAGTCTAACAACCAGTTTTTAGCAAGGGTTAGCTATCGTATTACCCAGTAACTGGGTTGTGGAGGTCAGGTAGGCAGTCGCTCCATATGCAATACCGGTATTCAGCTGAATCCGAAAACCACCCTTTTTTATTCCTAAATGGGCCTGCTCTTGACCTCGATGTCGCCTGATGGAAAGCGATGGATGAGGTCCATGATGGAACGAGCGTGCCCAGAAGATGCCTGTTCACTATTCGCTTTGGAGGCAGACTTATACATGATCACACGTTTCTGATGCAAGCTGCATACGTAGTCGCCCGCATTTCACCTGTTATTGTAAAGCAAGCCTGTTGCAATCAACCGGGTACAAATCCAGAGTCCCGGCCAACAAATTCAACATTTTTATCTTAAAGAAAGTCTGTAAGCTTAACGCCGGCGAAAACCATTACGTTCTGCAGATTACTCCCGTCAAGATAAAAAGTTTTTAACTTAATCTTTTTTTAAAGGGATCCTTTATCTTTTCGGCTGTCGGCAGTGAGGAGTAAGGAATCTTTGGCTATGTTTTTCCAACTGTACATGTAAAGAAATAAAGAAAGAAAAATAGGTTTATTGACATTACAGTAACCGGACGGGCTTGTGGCCAAGTAATAACAGCCGCACGCATCGATCGATCAGGATAAGCTATGTTTGCCGCGGTTGGTCCGTGGGTGGATGAGCATCTTTACATACCAAGACCCTCCGTGCTTTGGAAAGCATGCGGTCTAGTTTGTGGAGCAAAAATTGTGTCGCGCTATCGTTAGTCGATCAAAAGTTTCGTCATCCCATCGTTTGTCGTGAAAACAATGTGGAACAAACGTGAAGTACCCCGTAGACCACCTCGCAAACCTATAACACCCTTAGCCCCACCAGTTCATCAGGCGGGAGGAAACGCCCGGGTGTCACCATTGCCAGGATCGCCCAGAGGACACGGTGGAGCACGCGGTGGAGGTCTGCCCCGCTTGGGCGGAGCACCGCCGTGTCCTCGTAGAGGCGATCGGCAGCGGCGGCGGCCTCTCGCGCCCGGCCCTGGTGCAAGCCATGGTCCGGAGCGAGAGGGAGTGGGAGGCAGTCGCCTCCTTCTGCGAAGCAGTCATGCTAGCGAAGGAGGTGGCGGAACGGATGAGGGAGAGAGCCTCCCGTCCCAGCCGCCGCGGGAGACGCCCCGGGCGTCGGGAGTCGAGTGAAGACTACCGGCCACCGTAGGCGCGGGCCTGCGGGCGGAGAGCAATGGGTAGCTCACCGCCCGATCAGGACCAGGCCCGTGCCGGACGGCGCGTAAGTGTTCCACGCGCGCCTCAAAGAGATGTCAGCATAACGAGGGGCCCCTTAGGGCCGAAGCCTGCCGGGTCAGCGGGATTGTCCGAAAGGGTTACCGCTACCCCGGAACATAAAGGGCGAAGGAAGGAACATGGGTGGGTTTTAGTCAGTAAGAGTCTGACACTCCCTTCCGCTCCACCCAGAGCGGAAGGGGTCATTTGATGATTTCCCATCCGGAAAAAAAAAAAAAAGCTCCACCAGTTCGCCGTACAGTGTCTGGTGCTAATTCGCCTATACCCCGCATGAGCAAACTCATAAACGAACGCAGCGACCTGGTTGACATCCACGCAGACACACAGACATATCGTACTGTCGCCCTAAAATTTGTCGCATATTTGTTAGTCGCTACTTTGATGTGGAGTCCAAAAATGTACGGAAATTAGAGAAATTTAGGAGGATTAGATTTTTGACAGATTCAGACTGAGATCAGAATGAGAAAATTGGAACATTTTATATGCTTGAGTACGAGGCTTCTGAATACGTTGTATATGTATATTTTTATGTCTTTTTTTTTAATTTGTAATGTGCGTTTTGTTTGTGCAGAATAAACAATATTTCATTCTTGGACATTTTTAAAACTACGAGAATTTCCCCTCTGATGGATTGCAATGTATTGTTATTAACAGACAGGACGACGCTACTACGTATCCTCTTCTCATAACGCTTTAGTTGCCTTTTACGACACCCCAGGGATAAATCGAGTTTTGAAGAGTCTCGACAAAAAGGTCTGAGGCGGCCACTCGTGACAAGGTTGGACATTTTAATTTTAACCCTTAGGGTGCCCTTGGTGACCCTATTTCTTCAACCAAATATAGATTGAAACAATTTGTTTAAATGTACATAAGTACCTGGTCAAGTAATCCAACTCGGTAGACACAAGTTTGAGAAAGAAGCCGACAACAGAAGGATCGATGCCACACGGCTGATTATTTTTTCGCTATTAGGATATTGGTCCCATGAAGAAAGTTGTTCAGTTTGTTGGTCCACACCACTGACCAGTATTATAGAAGTACGCTGAACTAAATATACTATACAAATTAACAGTTGTTTTTTGTGCCGATTCAAAGCGCCTCGCCCGAGCGTCTCAGGAACTAAAATTGACACATTGTTGCAAATGGCCGTCGTTTAATTTTGGTATGTACAGACGCCAGCAGGTCAAGCTACCCGAAACTGTCAAATTTTCCCAATCAACCTTGAACCTTAATGCTTTAGCGACAAAGTTGAAAATCTATTAAAGAAATTTGACAGATTGTAGTAACTTGATGTGCTGGCGTCCGTACGTCTCTGATGATTTAGGTCTTAATCGAGGAATAAGACTTTTTTCGTGTATTTTGTGTTTACTACGAGATACGAGTACTTAGATTATTTTTATCATGAGAGTATGCGCATTTTGTAAAACTCGCTATCAAAAATATTAGTTCCACGGACGCTCACGTTGCTATCAGCGCCAAAATGGCGAAAATCAAATGTCTTCGTTTTGTGATCGATAATGAAGTCTAGTGCACCTACTTGTTTGTTATAGGTCAGAGGTCACCCTTAAATGTGACCACGCATTGCTGATACACAGTGTATTCAACGATCCCAATAACTTGATGCAGACCTATTTCAGGGTATAAATAACATTGAATCGAATTTCAATAAGCAAAAAACATCGACAAAATGTTTTAGAGGTGTTCGGAGAATTGTCTAGAAACTAATTTGGTTATATTTTTAGTGTCGCGGACTTTTTTTTTCTCAATTTGAATTGCAGTCACTGGTTATCTAAAACTGTTCGGTCAGATGACATTATTTAACCTGTGCATAATCAGCCTGCTGTGTTCTCACTGCTGGGACACAGACCTCTCTGTGAGAAGAAGTGGGTCCAGTGCTGGTTGGGGAATGTCACATCTCTTCGAAAATCCGGTTCTAGGACATGTCGGTTTCTTCAAGATGTTTTTCTTCGCGTTTTGAGAGCAGTGGTGATGAAATAAATTACACAAAGTAAAACGCCTGCTTGGGTTCCAACCCACGACGTAAAACCGACACCACTGGGCCACCAGGCCTCACTTGGCCTCTGGAATTGACTTTTTTGACCCCAAAAAGGTCCGTATATATTCTATGACAGTAGGTTGAGGTCAGGAAGACTTTAGGAAGTACTTTAGCCATAGACAGCCTTGTTTGTAAGTTAAAAAGGCCGGATAAAAAAAATCCGGATACAGTACAAGAAGGGGCAGTGTAAATTAATGAAGTGGTTAGTACCTTGGACAGAAATCCCGTGTTGTCCCCAGCTATGTCCCGGACGGCGCATCTCTTCCCATCCTGGGTGACAAATAACTAAAATATTATATCAGATGAAAAATAAACAATCACTAAGACAACTAAACATTCAGCTAACTACAACACATTTTTAGGTTTATCATGCTTTGGGATTGGGGAGCTTATTTTTAATATTGTAGAGTTCTGTTTACAACACAAGTTCAGTTCAGTGTGGGGTTGAAACACTAGGGCCATGGGGTCCGAGTGCACACTTAGTATTTCGTGACATCGCCAAGCGGTTGGTCGGCTTTTCACGTGACCAGAGGGCTGGCCTATTTTTTGGCTAAAGCATTGCCATACAACGTGGCAATGCTGCCAGCCTTTTGGGCACTTTCCCTATTGACAGCGATGCGGACGAATTTCATATTATCATTTTAAGACTCTTAGGGCTGATTTTTCCAACGCCAGATAACTTTATTCGAGGAATAATTTTGAATTTTTGACAGTTCTTCCATACAAAATCTGTCAGACGTCAATTTTATTCCATGAATAAAAAATATCTGTCGATTGAAAAATCAGGTCTAAATTATGTAAATATTAGTGGTATGTTGAATTAAATAAGGTCAGTTTGGATTACACCAGCGGTTTTATTTAGAGAACATCAGTTTTTGGATGTAATACGCATTGTATGCCTTATTGCGACGCATATTAGGTTCATTTCAGCAAAAATGCCAGAAAACTATCATCTTTACAAACGGTTGCTTTAAGTTTGACTGCATTTTGAACTATATTCCAACTGAAGTACAGTTGTTACTACAAAAATGACAAATCAGATTCGGATCAAATTTTTTTTTTGTATTAACAACTTTTTGCTCGACGGGATAAAGTTCACAATAGATAGAGTAACTGACTCGAAGGTTTGGGTTTAGCTCGAACTTTCTTCGTTTTGTACAATAAGATGGCTAGTTCTTTATGCTGGTTTTCAACTGGAACAGAGATAATGAGGTATCACAGACGTAAGTAAGTTTTATAGATTTTAATACTCCTTGCTTAATAATCCTACTTCCTACTAATATTATAAACGTGAAAGTTTGTATGGATGGATGGATGGATGGATGGATGTTTGTTACTCTTTCACACAAAAACTACTAAACGGATTTGGATGAAATTTGGCACACATATGGTTTATAACCAGGATTGACATATAAGATACTTTTTATCCCGATATTCCCACGGGATCGAAACTTATGCGAGTGAAACCGCGGGGCGCAGCTAGTTAATTATAAGTATCACAGAGAAAAGAAAAGACGATGTAAACACAAATAAACAAAATAAAGCTCTATGGAGTGCGTAAAACAGCTTCAATTTAATTATAATAAAAAAAAAAACGAAATTAGATTTAGTTTCGAACCTATTTTCACCACTAAGTTGCTATATAGTTATTTGGCAATAAATAATCAGCCTTTATTGTTCCCACTGCTGGGACACAGACCTCCTCTCTTGTGAGAGGGAGTGGGCCGTAATCAACCACGCGGGCCCAGTGTGGGTTGGTAGATGTCACATGTCTTCGAATTTTTGGTTCTAGGACATGCTTGTTTCCCCACGATGTTTTCCTTCACCGTTTCGAGAGCAGTGGTGATGAAATGATTTACACAAAGTAAAGCGCCTGTCTGGGTTCGAACCCACGACCTACAACTCGTAAGTCGGGGTCGTTACCACTGGGGCACCACTGTTCGCAAGTAGTAATGTTACAGTCCACTGCATTATCCGCAGATAAGACATAATAAAAGATCAGTGGTTGCCACTAGACGAGCATAATACATATATACTTAAAATGCAGTTATTTGGCCCGTGGCTAAATAATAACAGCCGCACAGGTCGATCGATCAGGTTAAGCTACGCTTGCCGCGGTTGGTCTATGGATGGGTGACCATCTTTACATACCGAGACCCCTCCGTGCCTCGGAAAGCACGTTAAGCCGTTGGTCCCGGCTGTCATTCGTAGATCTTTGACAGTCGTTACGGGTAGTCAGAAGCCCGAAAGTCTGGCAACCAGTCTTACCAAGGGGTATCGTATTACCCATTAACTGGGTTGTGGAGGTCAGATAGGCAGTCGCTCCATGTAAAATACTGGTATTCAGCTGAATCCGTTTAGACTGGAAGCCGATCCCAACATAGTTGGGAAAAGGCTAGGTAGATAGGTAATCATGTAGTTATTTAACAATAACAAAATAAAGCTCTTTAAAAAAAAAATCGATTGCAAAGCCGCACTCTAACGCTCAAAAAACACAGTCCCATTCGTGAGAGTCCCCTTTTTGTAAAGAAAAAAAGATATCCAAACATCTTTCTTAAAATTACGTCAGTCCTACAAACAAATTATGAAGAAGTAAAGTTATACATATATCATTACCTATATAATAATATAAGTACAAGTTTATTATCATTGTATTACAGGCGGATCCGGTGTCCCCTCTTAAAGATAATTTCAATTACATATTATATTGTCTTTCCTCTACCCTATTCGAGTATTTCAGTTTGGGTCGCAGTGTTTAAGAAGTAAGCGATAAGCGATTTTTAATACGAAAATAGGAAGGAAAAAATCTGTTGTTATTTTTCGTCGCGGAGTCGTTTTTCAATGCACTCTAGCCAATGTCATCAGCATAATGGTCCTGCCCTTATCCCAATTTATTTGGGGTCGGCGCAACATGTCTTTTTCTCCCATACTTCTCTATTAGTCGTCATCTCAGTAGTCATCCCCTTTCTAACCATATCATCATTCACACAGTCCATCCATTGTTTCTTTGGTCTTCCCCTACTCTTATAGCTACCGACTTTCATACTCAAAACTTTACTCATGACATTTTCCTCATTCCTCCATATCACATGCCCATACCATGACAACCGATTGCCACACAACTTTTCATCTACCGGTGCTCTAGCCAATGTATTATTTGTATTTTTAACCAGTTTTATCAAGAGGTTTCGTATTACCCAGTAACTGGGTTGTGGAGGTCAGATAGGCAGTCGCTCTATGTAAAATACTGGTATTCAGCTGCATCCGGTTAGACTGGAAGCCGACCTCAACATAGCTGGGACACGGCTAGGCAGATGATGAGGGTAAGAATCAGAGGGTCAACTCCGAAGTGATATCGGCCGAATGTTCGGCCGTTTCCTGCTACGAAGTTACTATTTGGTTCGGTCGGTCCCGATCCTACACTCCTACACTCTTTCGAATATTGACTATGGTCCCGACCCAACTGAGCCGATCCGAACTTTTGTCGCATTTATCAATAATATTCGGTCCGGTCATGTGTCGGTCCGATCCGATCATTCGCACTTTGCACTTTGTAGTAGACCCCTGGACTTTTGAAACGTCAAAATTACATAAGACAGTCTCCCAAAACGCCCGCTCTTCACCACTTCATAATGCTTTCGCTGGGAAGAAGAAGTGGCGCGCCAAACTCCCCAGCAGCACCCTAATCATTCATCACTTGAAACCGGTAATTATGTGTTCATAAAACAGAATGCAACGCTCATTATTCGATGCTAAGAAAGGCAAATCACAGCTCACAATTGCGCTCGCCTGACCTCAGCCTTACCGGGTCAAACGGGGTGTTGAACTTTGTATATGAACAAAGTCGCGGGAAAATGCTCGTGAATAATTAACGAGTAACGGAAACCAATGTCAGTTATTATTTATTGAATGCGCGGGAATTCATTGTGGTTGCTTCTTCTTAATATTTGATTATTTATTTTCATAATTTCACGCCTGTAATCCCCGAAGGGTTAGGCAGAGGTGTACCTATAGTACACCCACATTTCTCCAGTTATTTTTAAGTCCCATGTAATAGGGGGTGAGCCTAATGCCATGTCAGCGGGATTGTCCGAAAGGATTACCGCTACCCCGGAACATAAAGGGCGAAGGAAGGAACATGGGTGGGTTTTAGTCAGTAAGAGTCTGACACTCCCTTCCGCTCCACCCAGAGCGGGAGGGAGGGATCATCATATTTGATGATTTCCCACCAGAAAAAAAAAAGTCTAATGCCATCAACCTGGCACAGATCTAGACTCCGGGTTGCTACTGAGAAATTCCTGATGGAAAAATGCAGTAACACTTTTGTCCGGAATCCAGGACCTCATTTTCAGCAGTAGCGCTTTCTGCTCCGACATGCTACAGATATGGCCAGCCCGGTTGCACTTTAGTCCGGCAGCTGTGAGGCCAGCGACCGCTATTTGTGTTTTGGAACAAAGTATAAAGTTCTTAATATTCTATATCATCATCACCCGCCTAGTCTTTTCCCAACTATGTTGGGGTCGGCTTCCAGTCTTATCGGATGCAGCTGAATACCAGTATTTTTCATGGAGCGACTGCCTATCTGATCTCCACAACCCAGTTACTGGGTAATACGATACCCTTGGTAAGACTGGTTGTCAGACTTTCGAGCTACCGACGACCCGTAACGACTGTCAAAAATCCGCGAATTACAGGCGGGATCAACGGCTTAACGCGCTTTCTGAGGCACGGAGGGGTGTTGGTATGTGAAGATGGTCACCCATCCACGGAATAACCGCGGCAAGCGTAGCTTAACCTGATCGATCGACAACTGCGGCTGATATTACTTACCCACAAGCCTATCTCTTTTACTTAATATTCTTAATATACAGTTATGACGTGTAGCTGTCAACTATTTCTGTTTTGTGCTCGTGATTATGGATATATTTTGTTTTTATTTTTTTCGAGTTAATTATCTTTTAGTGTGCACGTATTTCTGTGACAAATAAACATATTTTTCTGTCTTTTTTTTTTCGTTATTTGTCTTAGGCTCAGTTCGCTCCCCGCTCGTAGCTCGCACCGCTCCCGACCGGCGAAGCGTGCCAGGACGTTCGTTTTGCTTCTTTTTCTAAAAGCTCTTGTTTTTTTAATGTTTCACTGCGAATCTTTTCTCAAAGGCACACTGGCTTATTCAGCGGAAACACTCGGCTATTGAATTGGCGCGGGCGCGTCAAACGAAGCGGTTTCTTTTTTGTTTTGAATACGAATATGAGATGACAGTTTTCCGTGTTTTCTTTTTTGTAGAGAATCTACTTTCGTTTTGCCTTTTTGTTACACAACAAATGAGCATCTGTTTAAGGGCCCGAATACACTTACTATCGCCAAAATCTATATCTGACCACCGTAAGGACTATTCCTGCTTGCAGCGCATATTATTAGTCGACCTAAAAAGTACCCTCTTTTGTTCTACTTACGGACGCAGCTGTGGTCATCATGTGCACGGGATTTTGTTTTAAAAATGGTCAGATATAGGTTTTGACGATAGTACCGCAACCTACGCCACATTGCTGTGGAAATTAAATTGTTTATTCTGTTACAAATAGGATATCGAAATAACTTTTACACGTCATATTATAGAAAAATAAAATAAGTTATGAGGTCGGCAGAAAGGCCGAAACAAAACCAAAATCGTTCAAAATCTAATCGCAATCTCATCTCAGCGACAATTATCAACGTCAAAAACTTGTCAAAAATGTAGGGAAATTCGAGGTTTTTTTCTAGTAGTCTCAATCTGTCAAAAAAAAAATATGTTAAAAAAAAAGAGATCAGAGGGGCAATTTAATTTTAAGAACGTTCACAGTCTGGTCTCAGTCTCAATCTGTCAAAAATACGTCTAATTTCCCTACATTTTGACAAGTTTTTGACATTTGTTTGTCGCCGAGATGAGACTGCGACTTGATTTTGATCGTTTTAAATGATGAGAATTGGCCTTTAGACTGTGAACGTTTAAAGTTACGAGAACTGCCCCCCTAATCAGCTGTCAACCTTGTCGATTGGTTTATCTCTATGAAGTATTATGAAAGGCAACGACTGTCCGTTAGTGCGGTTATGAATTGAGAACCACTTATTCAATTTACGTGATTTCTGTTTTAATTCATAGATTAAGTTTTCTGGCTGAGTTCCAGGCTGTTGGTCCTAACAAGCGAAGCTGTTGGAGCAGTTAGTTCTTGCTAATAAATACTAATAATATAATTATTGTTAGCTTGGGCCTAAGCAACTCTCTACGGGCGGGGCACAATTTTTATGAATATTACAAAAAAACGTTTTTTATATATTTTTTTTCGTAAATGACATAATTCGGTTAAAATAACACAACTAAGGACTGATTTTTCAATAGTCAGATCTCTTAACTAAAGAGTAGTAATATTGCCGTTTGACAGCTTCTGTATAGAAAATATGTCAAACTGTAAATGTTCAGATAAAAATAATCTATTTAAGTAACTATTGAAAATTCAGCCATGTGCAAAATAATTAATGTCAGAGTTTGTGAAGAGGTTTGTTACTCAATTACGCAAAAACGGCCGAACGGACGTGTCACTGCTGCTGCGGCCACCTCCTGAGCTCAAGTACTTTATTTTTATTTATCACAAACCTACATAATTTTTTGTTCTTGTAATTTTACTCGCCAAACATTTTAGCAACTTCTTTTTTTTCTTTGACAAGACTACCATCGATACGGAAGAAGAAAAAGGAGGACATACGAGTAGTATAGGGAAGTGACAACCACTATTCTTGCCATAGACGAGAAAACGATAGTTTTTCCCTATTTCAATTTTCTTAGCTAGCTTACACACACACATACACAGAACAGATAAAAGAGGTTAGAAGGGCCTTGTGGGCGGGGCAGGCGCGCCGCACTTTTGAGCAGACGCTCAAAAGTCAACCGAAATTTGAATCACCGGTCAACAATCGCGCTCTTGTTGTGACAGCGTTCGGAGCTCCGCGGAAAAAAAGAATTATGCCGTCTTGCGCTATTATAACGTGTCGGAAAAGAAGTCAGGAGTGTAATGTGGCCCGAGGAGGGATTTCTTTTCACCGGTTACTCCAAAAACCTTAAAATACGAGTGATATTTGTAATTATTACAAAAGTATTATGTAGTTTGTAGACAAAAACGATAAAATCGCATTCAGATGCAAAATTATACATTGCTTGCAATACATGGGTACGATCTTGTACGTCATGAGCGGTCGCGCAATGTATTGCGTTCACTGCGAACATCGCGTGCGTCGAGCCAAAATGCGCGTCGATAGTGTTGTACCAAATTGTAAACAATGTCGATATTAAGTAAGTGTATACGAATAATTATGTTCAGAAATATGTATTACAATTAAAATAACTTTGTTTTTATTAACACCAATTATTGTGTAATGTGAATTATTAATTTAATTTCTTAGTTGGTTTTTCGTCTAAAATTTGGTTTGAGGTTAGTAATTTACGATGAAAAATATTTTTTTTAGTTTTCCAAGAGATAAAAAGAGACAAGAAAACTGTGGATTGAGGCAACTGGTAGAATTGAATGGATACCTACTAAATGTAGCACAATTTGTTCGCAACATTTTTCAGAAAATGATATGGTAATTAAAATGTTGAAATTGAGTCTAAATTATTGTTCAATATTAAAATATTCTTGTATTTTTACTTGTGTCATTTATTTGCTCACTTACTTACTTTAGCCCATGTCTTTGTACGCTTGAATGACGTTAATCACGGACACAGACAGCCCAGAAGGCCAATTCTTGTAATTAAAAAAATTCAAAATCTAGTCGCAGTTTCATCTCAGCGACAAAAAAAATGTCAAAAACTGGTCAGAAATGTAGGGAAATTAAAGGTGTTTTTGACAGATTGAAACTGAGTTAAGACTGTGAACGTTCTTAAAATAAAGAGAATTGCCCCTCTTAATTAATCCTTTCCAAATAAATACGTTACTCATCACAAGTATTTAATTTTGAACAAAATTGCCCTTGACGTCATTGGATTTCAATGAATATCTTAGGAGATATCATGGTTTTAAAATAACTCCGCAAGGCGGCCGGTTATTAGCTTCCTATAGTAATGTACTAAGTGATAATCGTAAGTAATACTCTTAAAGTAATGGAATATATGTATTATTTTAGTAGGATTTTTCCTAAAATTAATGCGAGTGAAACCGGCGGGCATAGCTATTATTCATAAATTAACATGATAAAGTTAACAAATACATTTTTCACAGAGTAATTCACAATAAATTAATTAGATTATATTATGTTAATTCGACTTAGCATTCGATATGGCCGTGAAATTTAAAATTTATTTTTAGTTTTTTTGCAAATTGTAGCTTTGTTTTACATTTTATGTTATTCAAAATGTTATTTTTCTTTCTTTCTATTATTATGACGTAAAACAGAGCTGCAACTAGCATAAAACGAAAGAAAATTTAAATTTCGCGGCAGTATTGGATGTTACCCCTTAATTTCACTTTGATTTAATTTAATTTATATGTAATTAGGAAGTCCACATTATTCGTACCGTACCCGCAACTTAAAAAATTGCAAAGCTTTAATTACCAAAATTACAGTAATTTTATCGATATGATCAATCGACCTTTTGGTCGCCGTAAAATATTTGAGAAACAAAATTGCTTTTACACGTGTGTGAGTGTACGTCCAGAGCAGAATTTGCGTTAGTGTGACAACCAATAGCAAACACGCGATCTAAGTGCATGTGGTTTATTTGTGTGCGTAATGCGCGTACGTATTGATCTCTTGCTTGTAGTGGAGAGTGAGAGTGGGAGACATGCGGCGACACGCGTTCTAATACAAATCAGGATCTATTTCCTTTCTATCCTCTTTTATCTGTTCTGTGCACACATACATAAAAAATATAGTACACACACACATAAACACACGTATAAACACACATTTACACCATTCTGCCACAAACACGATTTTCCTTTTTTTTTTAACTCTTCTTATTGGTTTTGTTTTGATTGTTTTTATTTTTATTGGTTTTATAAAAAAACGTGTAACTTATACCTAATTAGCACAGCAAAAGAATAGTTAATTAATCGAGGAAGATCTTCGGATTACTTTCTGGGAAGCCCCGGCATCTTAATTGTATAGATTTAAGATAATAAACACATTTTTTTTTAGCTGATTCAATCCGTTTTAGTTTCTAAGACAGTTGAATCATTTCCCTGAGATTGGAGCGTCATTGTCTCGACTCTTTTGGTGATAGTAATTGTAAGGTTCTGTTTTTATAAAAGACTAGCTTCTGCCCACGACTTTGTCCACGTTAACTTCGGCCTCCGACCCATCGCGTCGCATCCCATCGCTCCCCCGTGCTACTATTTCGTTTTAGCTTAGTGTTATTTCTGACCTTTTTCCATTTTGCTCGGCTCCTATGGGTCTTAGCGTGATGTTAGATAGCCTATAACCTTCCTCAAAAAATGGGCTATCAAATGCTATAAGATTTTTTCAAATCCGACTGGTAGTTCCGGAGATTACCCCCTACATACATACAAACAAATTTGAAATATTAGTATAGATGTCGTGACTGGGAATTGGTCTGTTGGACTTTAGTAATCTCCTCACCTGGATGTAAGTTATTCTTGTATTATTCGTGTCGACACGACAGAAATGGATACTCTTGCGGCGGCATCTACACTGCCACATGCGAACACACACACACATCACACTGACGCCACGCAAAATCCTGCATCGTGCAAGCAGAGTTTTCCGCGCGACTACCTATACAACGTCCCGACATGAATCATCGGGCAGTTGCCCACCAGACACAACATCTGTCTGGTTGGAGGATGCTCCCTTTTCTATGGAGGATGAGTGAACTTTACACCCTGTTCCTCATACCTCTATACTGTTGACCTTTTTATGTCAAATCTAATAGAAAAGTCTTAATAAAGAGGTCAGACGAACAATGGGCCAAACATACGACCCAGTGGGTCCCGCTTAATGGCAATCGACATCGCGGCAGGCCCAGACGGAGATGGCGGGATGAGCTGGACTCCTTTCATAAAGATTGGTCCTTGTCAGCTCTGGACAAAGAGAGGTGGAAAGAGAGTAGGGAGGCCCAGCAATGGGACATTAACGATTAATAAAAAAAGTGTTTAAAGTGAGCTAGCACTTTCATTTTCACGAAATAATAGGGGGTTCCTAAAGTCGGGAAACGTCGAAGTTTTCAAGTGTCAATTAAACCTCAGTACTAGGAAACGGGCAGTCACTGATTTTGGTTTAGAAATGCAGTTTTATTTTTATTTTTTTGAGCAGTTTCTTCAAGACTCTGTGGTTTCATTAGGTTGAGGTTATTTCAACCATAAAACTGCGGGGTAATTGTGTAACACACTATCAATAGGTTTTCATTTTGACAGTTCAACAACATTCATTGCGTTATTTACGTTGTTGAACAGACAATTCTTTGAAGCAATGGATTAGCAATATCCTTCAAAATGATTCAGATTGAGATTAAATGTGTGTGGTTGATTAGGGTGCTGGATGGTCAAAGCGTGACTGTCGAGGTAGAAACTTGATTCAATTCCCAGGTCGGCCAAAAATTATTGATTTTTTTCATTATGAATTACTCAGTAGAAAAAAAATTAAAAAAAAATTAAAATAGTTTATTTCTGTAGCTTTCTTGTACAATATTGTTACGTGGCTAGAACCTCCCAGGAAGCATGTAGTAATGCTTGTATTGGGTGGTTCTGCTCCTCCCTCGGATAAACATATTTTTAGGTAACTAGATAACTAAACTATTTTAAGTAATTACAAACAAGTACACAATGAATGAAAAGTTAGAGATATCGGTATGACTTCTCTTTATGTGTGTGTGTGGATGCAGTTAGGGCATACTATTTCTCATATAGGCTGTGTGAATTTGACTCCTAATTAGGAGGCTTCTAGCCCTACGATGTAATATCTTGGGATCGGGAAGTACCACTAGAAGTCGCGAATATTGTCTAGAGTTCGTATTTAAATAATAGGTTCTCTATGTCACAGTAACCAAGCCGCTCGAGCTCGTGAACGATTGTTTTTTTACATTCATGGAATTGAAGGTTGTATATTGTATATTTGTTGTAGAATAAGTATAGATAGTATAGTAGAATTATAGAGAGGTAAGAGGAATAGGGTGTAAAGTTGTAGATTCAACATTAATGACGTAACTAATATTTTTGTGAAAAACGTAATTTATAAGAGTGTTCTTGGCGTTTCTTGCCCGTTCTTCTCCATAGGTACCTACTACGCTTTGGAATGGACAACTAGCTTCATATTTTCTGACTGACCGACTTCTCGACAATTCAAAAAGAGAATGGTATCCTATAATAATTTATTTATAATATTATAAACGCGAAAGTTTGTATGGATGGATGGATGGATGGATGGATGTTTGTCAGGCGAAACACACACTGCCTCGCACTACGCTGCGGGGTGCGTGGATCGGAGGTTGTGGCTCCGATCCACTCCGATCCGTGAGTGAAATCGCGGGGCGTAGCTAGTAATATATAATACTAGCAGCGCCCCTCGGTTTCACCCGCATACGTTTCGATCCCGTGAGAATATCGGTATAACAAGTACTTTATGTCGTAATCCTAGTTATAAACTATCTGTGTGCCAAATTTCATCCAAATCTGTTCAGTAGTTTTTGCGTGAGAGAGTAACAAACATTGCTCCATCCATCCTCACAAACTTTCGCGTTTATAATATTAGTAAGGTTAAGGTTTAAATTGATGGCTCACCCCCTTTTACTCTACATTTCTGCTCATCTCTTCAGGGAATACAGGTGCAAAGTTACGTCATATTAATTACTTTATTTAAAAAAAACAACCAAAGCTGAGCCCTCAAACCCAACAAACAGATTTTCACTTATTATAGAAATCCTGGGAATGTAGCAAAGCTCCGATATCGGGCGCCCCTCTAGCGATTTAAGGGGATTTCGAGAGCACCTCCCTAGTTCAGGGTATCGATTGAGCAGGAATTCAATTTCGTGAGTGTATAGGGGGTGGCGACAATGAACATAAATAAATTATTTTCGGAGGAGATTTTGTATTGTGAGCTGTTTTTGTTTGTATGTCAAAGTCAAATGTAGATAATACCGTTAATGGCGCCGATTCCCTTCTTTCACAAACTGAACTAAATTTAAGTTCAGTGCATCTTTTTCTTTCTATTTCATTAAGAAAAGGACAGAAGATAAATATTGGATTAGTCCAATCTAGGGTCTTAAACTAGAGTAGTAGGTAAGAAATAATTGGATTCTACCTGAACTAGGAATAAACCTGTGTCTCAGGTATATCACTCAAGTGCTTATATAATACATAAGTATTATCTAATATTCCTACAAATAGTAAATAATTTATTTGCTTTAATTATAAACTTTAATTAAAAATAGCCAAGTAATTGCTACCAAATCGGATGTAGGTGATGCGCAAGCTCCCGGCGAGCGCCTAACGCTCGCGCGGCACCACTCGCTTCGCTCGCTCGGCTCGCGCGCGGTTAGTTAAAGTTCTAACCTAACCTAACCCGAACAAATGTGAGAAAACACCTGAATGTTAAAAAAAAGGCTCAATGTTTAAAAAAAGTGTGCATCATTCGACGCGCAAAAAGTATTTTAGACGTTCATTAGTTTAAAAAAAATGTTCCCATTATAAGGTCAATAACTATTTAGAGGATTATTTAAACACTAGCTGCACCCCGCGGTTTCACCCGCATAAGTTTCGATCTCGTGGGAATATCGGGTTAAAAATGATCCTATATGCTAATCCTGGTTATAAACCATCTGTGTGCCAAATTTCATCCAAATCCGTTCAATAGTTTTTGCGTGAAAAAGTAACAAACATCCATCCATCCATCCATCCATACAAACTTTCGCATTTATAATACTTGTATAACCTTCCTCAAAAATTGGGCTATGAAATGCTAAAATAATTTTTAATTAACAAATATACCAGAGATTAACGCGTAGAAAAACAAAAAACTCTTTAATTTTATTATTAGTACCAGTTTCTGCCCGCGACTTTGTCCGCGTGAAATTTCTTGCTCCTCCGACCCACCGCGTCGCATCGCATCGCCGTTTTTGCTCGGCTCCTATGTGTTCTAGCGTGATGGTAAGAGTTTTTCAAGTTCGACTCGTAGTCCTAGAGATAAGCGCGTTCAAACAAACGAATTCTTCAGCTTTATTTTCTAACTGAACAGACAGCTGTGCTGCTGGGGAGTTTGTTGCGCCACTTCTTCTTCCCAGCGATAGCACTAGGAAGTGGTGAAGGGCGGGCGTTTTTGGGGGACTGTCTTTTGTAATTATGACGTTCGAAAAGTGCTGATTCTTAGCCTAATTTGAATAAATGACTTTTGATTTTGATTTCCTTTATTCAAATGTAAACATATAAATTATATTTTTAAATATTAGAATATAAAAGATATAAAAACATTTAAAAATATAAAAAAAATAGTAGCCCACCGGTATTGGGAACAGGGTCCAAGCTACCGGCGGTCAGGGCTCCAGAGAGAGGAACCTCCTGACAATGCGAGTCGTGTCCAGAAGTACAGCTTTCTGAATCAAGCCCTTGATCCAGCTGCCCAACGAGAGCCTCCTCAGGTGTTGCTCGAGGCTCTTGGCTATTAAGCCATTAGCTGTCACGACTATCGGCACAATGACCGCTGAGTCCACATCCCACATGTCGACAACCTCGCGAGCCAAGTCAAGATACTTGATTTGTTTATCTTTCTCGGCTTTCACGAGGTTCTCATCATGCGGGACGGTTATGTCAACAATCATTGCGCGCCGCTCTGATCGATCCACCACCACTATATCAGGCTTATTGGCAACAATAGTCCTGTCAGTGATGATGGATCGATCCCAGTACAATGTGATATTTCCATTTTCGAGAACTGGGTCGGGCACATACCTGTAGTACGGCACCTCCGATTCCAGAAGGTTGTATTTCAGAGCAAGTTGCTGATGGATTATCCTAGCTACAAGGTTGTGTCTATGCAAGTACTCTCCGTTAGCTAGACGAGAACACCCAGAGATAATATGCCTGATTGATTCCCCCGGCCGGTGGCATGCCCGACAGATGTCATCCGTGCCGTCTTTCACAATATGATTTTGATTTATTATTAGTATAGATAATATAGAAGATAGATCGATTGCTTTATTTCAGTTTGTTTTACAGGATTTCATGAAATACCATTTCCGGTATTCAGAATTTCTAATTACAAGAAATTAATTGTTGAGAGCAGAGAGGAGGAGAGTATCGGCCGCAACTTTCGAGTTGTAGGTCGTAGGTTCGAACCCAGACAGGCGCTTTACTTTGTGTAAATTATTTCATCACCACTGCTCTCAAAACGGTGAAGGAAAACATCGTGAGGAAACCGGCATGTCCTAGAAGCAAAGTTTTGAAGACATGTGACATCTACCAACCCGCTCTGGGCTCGCATGGTGGATTACGGCCAGCTCCCTCTCACTGAGAGGAGGCCTGTGTCCCAGCAGTGGGAACATTATAGGCTGATTATGTACCTGTTGAGTCAATTTAATCATAAAGGCTCCTCCGCACAGACACGACTTGTCGCGCGATATCGCGATGTCAATCGCTATGAAGGCGCGCGCGACTAGACTTGCATGAGGGCACGCAAAAACATTAACATCCGTTTTCACCAACAGCACGCTTTTATTAAACCATTAATTTAGGTGTTGCCTAACCTAAATGAATGTCTAAATAAAAGCGTTCTCTTGGATTTTCAACGCTCGGCTTAGCTCGGCTCTTGTACGAGTCGCAATAAATACTTTTTCTTTCTTTCTTTCAGCACGAAGAGTTGAAAATCCAATAGCTAACTTTTATTTGAGTCGACATAGTGATTCCTTATTGAGTAGTCTCATCAGAGGGTCCCAACTCTGTATAGTAATTATTATTCCCCGCGTAATCTTACCACGTTCAAACCACGTCAGTATAGTGTCCTGTAGAAGCCCTTGTAAAGGAAGGGATTCAAAATGTCAACCGTACGGACAACATGTATTTTGACAGTTCAAGCCACGCCAACTTCGCGCTCATTTCGCGCGGTTTCGATCTTCGTATCATAGAGAATACATTAATAGCAGAGGGGCAATTCTCGTAATTTTAAGAACGTTCACAGTCTGATCTCAGTCTCAATCTGTCAAAAAAAACCTCTAATTTCCCTACATTTTGACAAGTTTTTGACATTTGTTTGTCGCTGAGATGAGACTGCGACTAGATTTTGAACGTTTTAAATTACGAGAATTGGCCTTCAGATGTCGTGATTAACTCAGATAAGTTAATCACGATTTCAGATTCGAATTAAGGTACGCGTATCTTTAAGTGCTCATAGTGAATTAGGGCTGGCAGGGTCACTTATCAACAATAAGATATGCTGTGCCTAGCTAATATCACTTTTGCTATGAATGTGTTTCTTGTTTTTCAAATCAATCAAAATGAAATCAAATCAGAAGTCTTTTTTTTTTTAAATTATTCTTAGAACCAGCACTTTTCGAACGTCAAAATTACAAAAGACAGTCCCCCAAAAACGCCCGCCCTTCATCTTTTCAAATGCTATGGTTTTTTTAGCAAACAACTTCGAGATGTGCTTGCGAGTCAGTATCTACGTATTGCGTCAATGCGCTACTCAAGAAGAAATCGCGGTGCCTGTCATTCGCGACGCGTTGTCTCGCTCGTCTAACCGCTCCTGTGTAAGTAAGCCTTAATCCCCTGCAGCTAATTCCATTGCCCCAAGTATAAATTAACTAAATTATTAACAATATAATTTTAGGAAATTGAATATGTACAGAGATCTGTATTAATAAGGTAAATACAATAGAACACCACGCCTGGATTCTTTGTAGGGGTAGACAGAGGTCATTACGCCAGTTATATTTAAGTCCCACGTAATAGGGGGCGATTTGCCTGCCTTTTCCCAACTATGTTGGGGTCGGCTTCCAGTCTAACCGGATGCAGCTGAATACCAGTATTTTACATGGAGCGACTGCCTATCTAACCTACACAACCCAGTTACTGGGTAATACGATACCTCTTGACAAGACTGGTTATCAGACTTTCGGGCTTCTGCCATCCCGTAACGACTGTATAAGATCCCCGAATAACAGCCGGCACCAACGGCTTAACGTGCTTTCCGAGGCACGGAGGGATCTCCGTATGTAAACACCACCTATCGACGGATCGACCGCGGCAAGCGTATAACTTCGTATAGCTTCGAGTTCCTCTTCGATAATCCTGCTAATCCTATTTCCTACTAATATTATAAACGCGAAAGTTTGTGAGGATGGATGTATGCATGGATGTTTCTCTTTCACGCAAAAACTACTGAACGAATTTTGATGAAAAATTACAGTAATATAGCTTATATATCAGAATAATATATAGGATACTTTTTATCCCGGTATTGCCAAGGGATCGACACTTATAAGGGTTGAAACCTTGGATTACTGCTAGTAATATTAAAAACGCGAAAGTTTGTGAGGATAAATGACAGGATGTTTGTTACTCTTTCACGCAAAAACTACTGAACGGATTTGGATAAAATTTGGCACACAGATGGTTTATAACCAGGATTAACACATAGGATACTTTTTATGCCGATATTCCTACGGGATCGCAACTTATGAGGGTGAAACCGCGGGGTGCAGCTAGTAATTATATCTTCTTATTATATATAATTTTTTTGTACGTGTGTTTGTCGCCAACTCCTCCTAAACGGCTGGACCGTTTTGGATGAAACTTAGTGTGTATATTTCAATGGGTTCCTGGATGGTTTGAAAACACAATTGGACCCGGTCCGCTAGTATATTATAAAATCAATGACATACTCGTAGCCATAATATCCATGATTCTGTACGCCATAGCGTAGAAATTTTTCATCAGTTCAGCATCAGAAAAAAATCTGCTGGTTCATAAAAATGTGCAACATTGCGCGGTTAAAATGACGACGAAAACTTTCAATGCTAGGGGTCTAGAATCGTGATTGTGCTGAATTCACGGTAATATATTAAAAAAAAAAAAAAAAAAAAAAAACATTTATTTATTTATTTATTTATTTATTTATTTATTTATTTATTTATATTGTGCGTCGATGTCCCTGCCATCCTGTATTTATTTACACACAATTTATTCGCTTAAGTGTAATGTTGACATTACAAAATATAAGGCCACAATACCCCCTGTACTAGTTGATACGATTTATTCCGGTCTGATCCCCAGATCTGATCCCTTGCTTGTTGTTATTACGTTTTAATTCTGACCCACTACAGACTTGTCATTCCGGTCTGACCCCCTTCTTCTTTTTGTTTTATTCCGGTCGGATCCCCTAGTTATCTAAAACTGTATTACAGATACCCTACTGTTAACTCCTCATTCCTGTGACCCGCAGAGTAACAAAGGAGCAGGAATGTAAACTTAAACAAATGAAAAACTTAAAATAATTTTGCAGTCAAATTGCTTCGCTTAACTTAATACTATTTGGTTTCTCGTGAATGTACCTAAGTGTGTGAGTGTATTTGATGTTATGTATGTAAGTATGTATGTATCATCTCAATCTACCTATAATGTTCCCTGCTGGGACATGGCCCATGTCCCAGCAGTGAGGACATTATCCTTTCTGTGAGAGGGATCCTATTTGAGATCCTAAGGAAGCTTGGAAGGGGTTCGTGGCTAAGTAATAACAGCCACTCGGGTCGATCGATCAGGTTAAGCTACGCTTGCCGCGGTTGGTAAGTGGATGGGTGATCATCTTTACACACAAGACCCTTTCATGCCTCGGAAAGCGCGTTAAGCCGTTGGTCCCGGCTGTCATTCGTTGATTTTTGACAGTCGTTACGGGTCGTCAGGAGCCCAAAAACCAGTCTTACCATGGGGGATACCCAGTTACTGGGTAATACGATAGTGTTACCCAGTAACTGGGTTGTGGAGTTCAGATAGGGAGTCGCTCCAGGTAAAATACTGGTATTCAGCTGCATCCAGTTAGACTGGAAGCCAACCCCAACATAGTTGGGAAGAAGCAGGCAGATGATGACCTCTTGTTAAGGAAAAGATGGCGTAAACACTGCAAAGTTAGACAGTGTTATGTAAAATTGTTGCAAAACCATCAAAAAGTTTGCTCGAGTAACTTTTAGAGAATGAGGGTACGCTAAAATTATATTGTATCCAAACCGGTCGAAAAGGTCTTATCTACCCATACTGAAAACTTAATTCACCGTGAATATACCTACATACTGTTGCCACCCCGACCCCCTACATTCGAATTTACACCTTCACTTTATTGACTTAAAGTTCAAATATCTTTAGCAGGTTCCACCCCTTCAAAATTTCGTTAATACTCCTCCATTGAAATATCGACTTTATCAGTGTCGGGATAAGGTTCAGGACTGAGTAAAAAGATCAATGTTGGCAGGAGATATACAGTATGAATTCTTTATGTTCTAACTTGCGGATCTTAACCGACTTGGAAAATGGAAGTCATGTAATTTGCCTGGTAATAGTAATATGTATGGTGTTTAAATGTTTGAGGCTTCATCAGGAGATAGTTTATATTAATTAGTTTTGTTTTAGGGGTTGATAATTGGGTATTCCTATCTTGATGAATAGTAAATATAATTTAAAAGAGTGTCCATGGATTTTCTTGCCCGTTCTTCTCCATAGGTACCTACTACGCTTTGGAATGGGCAACTAGCTTCATCTTTCTGACTGACCGACCCCTTGACAATTCAAAAGTGTCCGTAAATTGTTTAATTGAAATAAATGCTTTTCTTCTTCTTGTAATAAATGCTTCAGTTCTGCGGGGTAATTGCGTAACACACTGACAGTAGGAATGGCTTTCATTTTGACAGTTCAACAACATTCATTGCGGTTATTTACGTTGTTGAGCAAAACAAATTTTTCGAACATATGACGCAATGGATTAGCAATATCCTTCAAATGATTCAGATTATGATTGATAGTGTATTACGCATTGTACGCTGTTTTGATTTTCGCAAGGAATTAGTAGTTTATAGACTAACAGATTCATTCGGGTCTGTTTATAATTTTATGTAAGATAATTGGACACCTACGTTAAAGAACAATATCATTATGTACATTTAAATATATATATATATATATAGAATTGAGGAGCTTGTGGCTAAGTAATAACAGCCGCACGGGTTGATCTACCAGGCTAAGCTACACTTGCCGCGGTTGATCCATGGATGGGTGACCTTTTTAACATACCAAGACCACTCCGTGCCTCGGAAAGCACGTTAAACCGTTGGTCCCGACTGTTATTTGTGGCATTTTGACAGTCGTTACAGGTCGTCAGAAGCCCGAAATTCTGACAACCAGTCTTACCAAGGGGTATCGTATTACCTAGTAACTGGGTTGTGGAGGTCAGATAGAGCAGTCGCTCCATGTAAAGTACTGGTATTCAGCTGCATCCAGTTAGACTGGAAGCCGACCCCAACATAGTTGGGAAAAGGCATGCAGATGTTGATGTTTCTCAAAAGAATGAAAAAAAAAACGGTAATACAGAAAAAAATTATGTAAAAATGTAGGTTCAAACAATTTTAGGTGGAATTATGCATATAAAATATTACTACACGCAACACTAACATTAAAATAACACTTTTACTTTGACTTAATAGTTCCAACACAATTTAAAGACCTCTAAAAAAAAAAAGATAAAAAAGAGAAAGAAAGCTTTCTCTTTTTATTTTTAATTGAGAAAATAAAAGAGAAAGATCTCTCTTTTTCTTTCTCTTTTTCACTGTCTTTTTTAAAGAAATAAATAGAAAGACAAAGATAATTTTCTCTCTTTTTTTTCTATTTTTCTCTTTTTCTTTGTCTCATTTTATTTCTCTTAAAAAGAGAGAGACTAAATAAACTTTCTAAATTGGATAAAACACTGATTCTCAAAGTAAAAAAAAATCGTGAGGAAACCTAGACTTATGGTCTGAAATCAGCAACGTACAGTGAGCAAGCATGCTGGCCAATGCTCATTCCTTTTGTATGAGAAGTGTCCAATTTCACGGTCGAACAGTCCATTACCAATTGCGCGGTAAACTCTGCTTGCGAGATGCAGGATTTGCGTGACGTCAGTATAAATGTGGCGTTGTAGATACCGCTACAAAATAAAATCCATAATATTATTCCATAATATTAAAACCCAACTGCCGAATTAACTGAACTGAATTTTAAAATTATCCCGCACCAATAAAGACTCCTCCTGTATATATGTAAATTATAACATCAAGCGGAGCTCGGTTCGTTAAGCCATCCTTTTATAACCATCCTGTATAAGTGACGAGAGGCGGCGGGAAGCACCCTGTGTACTGTTAAAACCTTTTTGCTGGATACGGTATAAAAGTTAATAGTTTCATAGATGTGAAGCTTATATGGAAGTTAAGCTACATTTGCTGCGGCCAATTTTTAGATGGGGTATTATTACCGTGTTGGTTTTGTTTAAGGCCGGGGTAACTGCGTAACATTCTTTCATTTTGACAGTTCAACAACATTCATTGCATCATTTATGTTGCTGAGCAGACAAAAGTTTCGAACATAAAAATATTACGAAGGTGACAATTTTCTTGCAATTTGATTATTTTCCCTGCCTTTAAGTACATCAAAACAGCCATTTTTCTCTGATCGAGAATAGAAATTTCCACTACCCAGTTATTAGGTAACACGATAGCCTTTGAAAAGGCTGTTGTCAGACTTTTTGGCCTTCTGACTACGATGTGACGACTGTTACAGATCTACGAATGACAGCCGGGACCACCAAGGGCGTTGGTCCCGGCTCCAACTATGTTGGGGTCAGCTTCCAGTCTAACCTGATGCAGCTGAATACCAGTAATTAATTTGAAGCAACTGCCTATCTGACCTCCACAACCCAATCTCATAACAAACCTCCAGCACATTTTAATTGTGTAGTACAGACGCCAGCAGGTCAAGCTACCCGAAACTGTCAAATTTTCCCAATCAACCTTGAAACTTAATGCTCTAGCGATAAAGTTGAAAATCTATTAAAGAAATTTGACAGATTGTAGTAACTTGATGTGCTGGCGTCCGTACATTATCAATCACAATCTCAATCATTTTGAAGGATATTGCTAATCCATTGCTTTATTTGTTCGAAAAATTTGTATGCACAACAACGTAAATAACGCAATGAATGTTGTTGAACTGTCATAAAAACTTTTTTGCAAATAAAAAAACCGACTTCCAAAAAAGACACTACAAAGTAAAAATAACTTTAATTTTGGAAGTCGGTGTCGTTGGGTTCAAATTTTCGTTGTTTGCCACCGACTTCCGAAATTAAAGTTATTTTTCACTTTGTAGTGTCTTTTTTGGAAGTCGGTTTTTTTTTTGCAAAAATGTTTTTATTTTTCATTTTTAAGTTGTAATTTTCAGTAATTTTGGTATAAAAAAAACGATGTGTGGGCCCATAAAATTTGAGGGTTGCCCTCGATTTCTCCAGGATCCAACCATCAGATCCTGTCTTGGTGACTATGGGACCACTTCAGAAGTATCTCCTTTCGAACAAAAAAATAATTTTGTAAATCGGTCCACAATTGGCGGAGTAATCGCGTAACAAACACACACAAAAAAAAAACCCAACCCTATAACCAATCTTCAGGATTCGTTTCTAGAACTAAAGTTGTCAAAAAATAAAAGGCCCGTTTCGACATTGACAATTCTAGTAGTTAATAAAGATCAAATTCACAAAACACGCATTCGTTTGTATGAAACTGACAGGTGTCAAGAACGCATTCTCAAATGTCAAAACGGGCCTTTTATTTTTTGACAACGTTATGAAACGAAATACCTACAGATTGTATCTACAAGGTTTGCCAATTTCAATTAACTCGTCAAAACAGTAATTTTTCACAATACACAGTCAGAAAAAATAAAACTACAGCCAGCAAATAAATAAGCTACAACAATATTTTATTCATGAAACATTAATATTTCATACCGTATTCAATCGTCGGACAATATCCATAGGGACAGGTTATTGTGGACAATGATACATGAGCTATATATATAGTTAAGCTGCTTATTGAGTCGATTGGCGCTTTTTCATTAACAATTTCTTTTGTGAGCATGCTGTGTAAGGTATGAGAGATAGCGGGGTTTTTAATTTGAGTGATACGTGATTTTTGACAGACTCCTCAAGTTGTTGTAGCAGTGTCGGAGAGAGGGTATTGATTTTATTGATTTTATTTTGTGATTATGAATTGATTTTATTTTATGATTATTTATTGATTTTATTTTGGGATTATGTATTAATTTAATATTGTGAATTTTATTGATTTTATTTTGTGACTTTTTATTAATTAATTCTTTTTTCTGTATTTATTTTATTGTTTTTGATTATTTATTTTGATTTGATTATACGTGTACTATGAATGGGTGTTATTTACCTGAAATAAATACATTTATTATTATTTATTATTATTATTTACACTATACCCTGTCAATTAGGTTAACAGTTTTTTGACAGCTGTCTTAGAACGTACATATTCCAGATTACGTAAAAGTTAACTTTAAATTGCGTAATAAAATAAATACGTCATATAAACTGCCTTATTTTATTGAATTAGCTTATTTATGGCTCCTTACAGACATTATAATACTGTACGTGTATCAATCAATGTATTGTGTGTTGCTGCAATCACTAGTTCCATCTGTCAAAAAACGGTTTACCTGATGGACATTATAGGTCGATTTTCGCCGTACGGCTGGTCGCTTAAGAAATCGCCTCACGAGCCGAACTGCCACCCCATTTACACAGGTCGATCCCAGGTGACTAGTTCATTTTGCATCAAAATGTCGACCTTCATGCGGCGGGCGATCGCCTACGACTGAGCATAATCACGGTCGGTTTTAGTCATCCCCCGCATGCGACCGGTCGCCGACATCGGAGCTTGCGATTTTAGTCACCTGTTACTTTGCCGAATTGCCATTTAGAAAGTCGATTTTCGCCGTGTGACGAATTACTGCGGCTATAGTCATTAGTCACCTGTGTAATGACAATGGGCTAACAAAAAGTATCATCACTCCTGAGATAGTCCTTAAAAGGTTAAGCAGAGCCATACCTATATTTCACCTGACAAGTTTAAGTCCTATGTAATATAAATGCGAATGGAATCCAGCCAGTCCTGGGTCTAGTTCTCGCATTGGGTCTTAGAATTATGCGGAGCGATGGCCGGCTTGCGTGCACGTGACGCATATTTTCTCCAAACTTGTGTTTTTTTTTGTGTTTGAGTTCATTCACTGAGTCCTGTTTATTTTTTTCATTACGTATTTTCGTTCTTTTTGTTTCTATTGCCATTAACGGGGCACAAACCCTAACACCGGGTTGCTACTGACAAAAAATCGCAAAAATACTTTACCCGACCTGGGAATTGAACCCAGGACTCCATGCTCAGCAGTAGTGCTTGCAACCACTTGACCAACGGGACAGTCTACATCTACCAATCGTCGGTTTAAGTAAGAGCTATATAGGTATGTATGAAATATGGAGCAGGCGTACTCATGCAATCGACTAGGAACTTCCCAATAACTGCCCAGGGTCTAGGTTTGTACCCTGGGCCGTTATTGGGAAATTCCTAGCCGAAAAAACCTAATAACACTGTGCCCGACTTGGGCATCGAACCCAGTCGCATTTTCGACCATTAAACCTATCCTATCTGATGTATGTATCAGAAGGCCAATTCTCGTAATTTAAAACGTTCAAAATCTAGTCGCAGTCTCATTTGGGCGACAAACAGTTGTCAAAAACTTGTCAAAATGTTGGGAAATTAGACGTATTTTTTGACAGATAGAGACTGAGATCAGACTGTGGACATTCTTAAAATTACGAGTATTGCCCCTCTGGTGTATTGTGTGTCTTTTAGTTAGTCTGTGCTAAATAAATGTATTTTGTTTCTTTAAACCTACGACGTAGTAAATGTAAAATTAAAACTATCAACAAACGGCATTAAAAACTGTCGCAAAAACACAGTATTTGTCAGGCAAAGTCAGATCTGAATCATGGTGACCGTCAGAAAACGTTAGACGTTAAACAAAACCAAATAAAGTCAGACCAAATGTTAAGCAGAGTTAGACCGATCACAATAAAAGTCAGACTAACAATTAGATATTATAAAGTCAGACCAATCGAGAATATAAGGCCAAATTAAACATTAAGACTACCTAACCTAAATAACTACATCAGTGAAACGTGGAACAAAACTCATACTAAATTCGCATTCATTTACTATACATTAAAACAAAACAGTGGCCCAGCGTGGCCCATTGTGTGAACCCCTCGCGTATCAGTATCGATTTAAGTTGGGCGACCGTGGCAACACGGCCATAGCTTCGCTAGCTATCTGTTGCATGATACAGAGCCTTTATATACACGCTTGTTGTGTATAGAGGGCGGGCACGGATGCAGGTTTACATTTTTGATAGATTTCCTGAGTGTTTTGTGTTGGTAGTTGTTTTTATGGCTTCAAATTCAGCTTAAAATGGGAAAATAATATTTTGAAGGACGCTTTTTGCTTGTGGTTTTATTTGATAGCAACTTCCGAAATAGTTCAAAATTATTTATTTCATAAAGTAAATCATCATCTGCCTAGCCTTTTCTCAACTATGATGACGTAAGGGGCTTGTGTGGCTAAGTAAAAACAGCCGCACGGGTCGATCGATCAGGTTTTCTACGCTTGCCGCGGTTGGTCCGTGGATGCGTGACCATCTTTACATACCAAGACCCCTCCGTGCCTCGGAAAGCACGTTGAGCCGTGCTTTCCGAGGCCGTGCGGTTCCGGCTGTCATTCGTGGATCTTTGACAGTCGTTACGGGTCGTCAGAAACCCGAACATCTGACAACCAGTCTTACCAAGGGGTATCGTATTACCCAGTAACTGGATTGTGGAGGTCAGATAGAGCGTCGCTCCATGTAAAATACTGGTATTCAGCTGCATCCGGTTAGACTGGCAGCCGACCCTAACATAGTTGGGAAAAGGCTGACAGATGATAATACAACCTGATACTGCAAATTACAAAAACATTTGAATATTCCGGGTTACCCTGACGCTAAACGTTCGCATTCAAATCTCATTCTCAAACTGTCAAAAACTTGAGAAAGTCACGAAGGAGTCTGCCAGTTAGACAGTTGAAATAAGTTGTCAAGAAGATATGATTAGGTGGGTGCCTACTGCTTGTGTTTACAACTGGGAATGCATTTTCTACCCTTTATACCATTCTCTATGACCAAAAATATGAATAAGATTTGTTATTTAGGATATGTATCTGTTTATCTATTTTAGTATATTATTGCACCAACGACAACCCCATTTTATGCCCAGGCAGATGACTGTCCATTCCAAGGTTGCCTGGAAGAGATCGCAGAAAGCGATAAGGCCGTCCGTTGTCTATTTCTAGTGTTCGATCATTTTTTTTTGTTATCTACTTTGGTGCTGTACAATAAATTATACATAAATGAATAAATTACATTTTGTCGCCAGGAGGACGTCCTAGGAGAGCATATAGTGACCTTGTTGGTGATGTCCTTCAGAAAGGCTAGGTGCGTAGTGCTCGCAACCGGCGTGGGGGGGAAACTTTAGCCTGCATATGGTGTTGCCGGGCAACATGCGCGAACATTTTATGAGCTGAATTCATGGTTACAGCTTGCTCGTCCATGTCCCTGGCGGGTGGCATGAGATGAACACTATTTAGAAGATTAGAAAATAACAGAGAACAGAGGGGCAATTCTTGTAATTTTAAGAATGTTCACAGTCTGAAGGCCAATTCTGGTAATTCAAAACGATCAAAATCTAGTCGCAGTCTCATCTCGGCGACACACAAATGTCGAAAACATGTCAAAATGTAGGGAAATTAGACGTATTTTTGATAGATTGAGACAGATCAGACTGTGAACGTTCTCAAAATTACGAGAATTGCCCCTCTGATCTGTTTCAATCTGTCAAAAATACCTGTGATTTCCCTACATTTTTGACAAGGTTTTGACATTTGTCGCTGAGATGAGACTGCAACTAGATTTTGAACGTTTTAAATTACGAGCAATGGCCTTCAGCCCGCTGAGCTGTGTTATACCCACACCCTCTCGATGAGAGGGTGTGGGCCAGAATCAACCACACAGGCCCAGTGCGGTTTGGTAGATGTCACATGTCTTCGAATTTTTGGTTCTAGGACATCTCGGTTTCCTCACGATGTTTTCCTTCACCGTTTTGAGAGCAGTGGTGATATTTATACAAAGTAAAGCGCCTGTCTGGGTTCGAACCTACGACTCAACTCGTATGTCGCGGCCTTTACCACCACCAGGCCATCACTGCTCTTTAGACGTAGGGTCAAATTATATGGACATTATGTTTTAATGGGGGCTTATAAAAGTTAATAGCTGTAGCTGCTGTATTAGGTATGTGTAATATGTGATGCCTTTATTATCACTTTGTAGATAATCACAGCCTTTTGTGTGTCTCGTTCAAACTTGACTAATAAATAAGCGGCCAAGTGCTAGGCGGACTCGCACACAAAGGGTTCCCCCCTTTATTTTATTGTTTGTTGTTATAGCGGCAATGGAAAGGCACATTCTGTAAAAAATTCAACTGTATAACTATTCATTACCGTTCATAAGATACAGCCCGGTGACAGACAGACGGACAGATGGATGGACGGACAGAGGAGGCTTAGTAATAGGGTCTCGTTAACACCATTTGGTTACGGTGCCTAAAAATGAAGTATGTTTGTATTTAAAATAACTTACTTTTATGCAATTAAAAAGTTTCATTTTACTTATGTAAGACAAAGACAAAGGCACTTATTCGTCGGATATGGTAGGTACAAAGATGGTTGGTACATATGGATAAGTTCGACACATCCGCCGCTACTAGCGACATACGAATATTTACAATGTGAACCTAATGTACACGGGGGTATAAAACCTAACTTATATACTACTTATACTCTAGTAAACAATACAAAACACTTATACTATGGACATTTGTACTCGATTATATACAATATAAAATAAAATAAAAACACAACAATAACAATATTTCTATTATACAACTAAATAAATCTACATTATTATTATTAAAAAAAAAAATACTTATTTACTCTTATAATCAAAACAATATTTTAATGTGTAAAAATTATTTTGGAGAAGCCAATTTTTTAGACTTTTTTTGTAAAAATTAAATGGTAGCTCTTATTTGTTTTGGAATATGGTTATATATTTTAAAGGACATAAGGTAGCTGTTTCTGTAGTGGAGAGTACTATTACAAAATTGATTTTTTAACTTGGTGGGATCCCTTTTTGCAAATCAATATTGTTTTCGGCTACTGTGGGGAAGAAGTGAGAGAAAGAAAGTGTATGATGTCTCAGACACTTAGTTGAAATAGTGCTGTTGCGTTCACTGGGAACCTCACTCAAGTGAGCGCACACCATTCGAAAGCGAACTTATTTGTTTTTAATGGGGATGCGCTGAGGTAACCCTCGAAATTATTTTTTTTTACATTTTTTGCAATTTGCTGGTCAGATGATGGTCGGATGGTCCGTGCCTCGGAAAGCACGTTAAGCCGTTGGTCCCGGCTGTCATTCGAGGATCTATGACAGTCGCTACGGGTTGTCAGAAGCCCGAAAGTCTGACAACCAGTCTTGTCAAGGGGTATCGTGTTACCCAGTAACTGGGTTGTGGAGGTCAGATAGGCAGTCGCTCCATGTAAAATGCTGGTATTCAGCTGCATCCGGTTAGACTGGAAGCCGACCCCAACATAGTTGGGAATAGGCTAAGCAGATGATGATGATGGTTAAATGGTCAGATCAGGTTGGGTGTTGATTAAAATATGATAATAAAATTAATATTAATTTTTGTACAACAGAATCAAACTCAAACCGTTAATTTAAAATTAACCAATTACAGGCACTTTTGAATTGTCGGTCAGTCAAAAAAATGAAGCTAGTTGCCCAATCCAAAGCGTAGTCGGTTCCTATGGAGAAGAATGGGCAAGAAACTCCAAGGACTCTCTTTAAAAAATCATGACCATTCATGATTTTCATCCACCATAAGTCTATATTAGTCCTAGACCAGTAAAAAAAGTAGTTTAACAAAATATGGGGTAAAAAATATGTAACCTATGTGGAAGGGTGGGGTACCCCCATGCCCCGAGGGTGGGGCTCCGTCGTAAATTTAACTAATTATAACCGTGACCTATATTGTGCCCGACGAGGGTCATTCTCACATGTTTTAATTATATCAAGTATTTTTTTAAGTGAAGATTTTTTTTTAAACAAAGGTTTTTTGGTGATGACGAAAGCAATAGTTTTTATTTTAGTTTTTTATTAGTTTTTTTTAGTATCCTTATAAAAGGTCTTTAATAGCAATTTTTTTTATCTTTTAACCATCCAGTTTTGATCCCTAGTTCACTGAACTTAATTTGTTGCTAATGACCTCTAGTATTTCAAGAAATACGTCGAGTTTCCCTGTCACCCTGTGTATTGAAATCAATAAAAAAATATATTAAAAAACGATTATTTTTTTTAAACAAAAAAAAATATGAAGAGTAGTAGTAGATTCTCATTTTTCTTATTATAATGTCAAGAAGTGCTACAAAATACGGCTTGGTTTAATGAAATTATAAAGCGCCCTTATCTCCCCTCACAATTTTTGATATATTTGAAATCTTAAAAACTTTTATTGCTGTTGTAGCGATATCTACAACGTCACATGCGAATAACGCGTCATACTGACGTCACGCAAATCCTGCATCTCGCAAGCAGAGTTTACCGCGCAAACGCGCATATATACAATTTCTTAACATCAATCGTTGGGCGATTGCCTACCAGACACCACACCCGTCTGGTCAGAGGATCCTCCCTTTTCTATGGAGGATGAGTAAACTTTACACCCTATTCCTCATACCTCTAAACTGTGTTTGGGTTAGGTTTTGGCAAGCTCGTAAGCTTGTTGACACTACGATGAAAAAAAATATCGCAAAGAATTCTGAATTGTCCGAAACTGCCAACAAGCAGTGAGAAGGCGCTATAAATTATCATTGTTCTTTCCTTCACCTTATAACAAGCATGAGGCAATTACAGACTGATAATTTATTACTGGAACTGCTTATGACCCTATTGTCTTTAAAGCCACGCGCAAATTACAGCCACAATCGGCCGACAGGCAACGCATTTTCATACAAATCAGTGCGATGTGCGTTGATTCATAGAAAGCGTACGAAATGATGAAGAAGGATTTATGCAAAGCGTTGCGGTGCCACCCGCCCAAATCTCCACTAACCTTAACAGTGTCATTATTGTTGCCAAGGCAATCCGCCACTAAATCCACAGTTCCCAAACCCCAAACACGCATAATCAGCCTATAACGTTCCCACGGCTGGGACACAGCCTCCTCTCTGTGAGAGGGAATGGGCCGTAATCCACCACGCTGCCCAGTGCGGGTTGGTGGATGTCGTATGTCTTCGAATTCTTGGTGCAAGGACATGCCAATTTCCTCACAATATTTTCCTTCACCGTTTTGAGAGCAGTGGTGATGAAATAATTTACACAAAGTAAAGCGCCTGTCTGGGTTCGAACCTACGACCTACAACTCGTAACTTGCGGCCGTTACCACTGTGCCAACACTGCTTCAACCCCAAATACTTAAACAAAAAAATAAAAAAATATTAATCAACTAATCTTTTTTGTCACCCAGACATGAGAATGGCCCTGTTAGTTAAAATTATAAATTACTTAGCGCGGGCGCGGCTTCGTGATATAAACGTGTTAACTTTTAACTGACAGACATAGTTTATTATGTTACTATATTGGGTAGGTACAGCTTAGAAAAAAAGTAGGGTCGATAAAAATTTGAGCATGTAGGTAAAATGATCACTATTATACTCGTAATACAGCTCAGAGCAGTGCCCAGTGGTTCGAACCCAGACAGGGGCTTTTTTTCGGATGGGAAAAATCATCAAGTCACCCCTCCCGCTCTGGGTGGAGCGGAAGGGAGTGTCAGACTCTTACTGACTAAAACCCACCCATGTTCCTTCCTTCGCCCTTTATGTTCCGGGGTAGCGGTAACCCTTTCGGAAAATCCCGCTGACAGGGGCTTTACTTTGTGTAAATTATCGCCACTGCTCTCAAAACTGTGAAGGAAAATATTGTGAGGAAACCGACATGTCCTAGAACCAAACATTCGAAGACATGTGACAACTACCAACCCGCACTGGGCCCGCGTGTAAGACACGGGTACAGATAGGTAGTCGCTCCATGTAAAATACTGGTATTCAGCTGCACCCAGTTAGACTGGCAGCCGAACACAACATAGTTGGGAAAAGGCTAGGCAGATGATGATGCATGTCTAAAAACCCTTCACCTAGATTTCGGGTGACATTAACAGGCCACAAATCTAGCCTCCGAGTTGCGACTGAAAATTAATTTCCTGAAAGATAAACTATTGGCTCACACGGCACTTCTACATAACTGACGAAATTCACAGTCAGGGAAATTATTTGTCAACATCACACCTGTGTTCCCACAGGAGTGATGTTATATCATATTTAAATAATAATGTTCCCGCTGCTGGGACACATTTCTCCTCTTTTTGAGAGGAAGTGGGCTGTAATATACCACGCGGGCCCAGTGCGGGTTAATTGTAGATGTCACATGTCTTGACATTGATTGTCGCCGAGATGAGATTGTGACTATATAGAGATATAACTACGGGAACTGGCTTTCTAAGTGGACATAACATTTTTTAAGGAGTAATTTTCCCTGACGTTACTAAAGAAAGAGGAAAAATGCAAACTCAAACTAAAATGGCGGTGCAAGATAAAAATGTTCTCGGAATCGGAAGTAAGAAGACTCATCAAGTTCTCATTATTGTCATGATTCCGTTTTTCCTTAGCTATTTCTAAATAAACTGTGTTTTACAGTGTTTGCGGCAACTACACCACGGAGGAAGGCGCCTCCCTGGGCTTCATCTTCTTAGTGTGTCAATGGCAATCCAAATTGGCTCGGCCCAGAACTCGTTATTGACATTTTCTGTCTTTAATTTCTCATGCCTGGTTGGTTTAGTGGTCGCCAGCTCAGGAGATCTTGGGTTCGATTCCCAGGTCGGGCAGTGTTGTTGACTTTTACTATCAGGAATTTTGCAGTATAACAACCCCTAGTTGTGTCCAGCTAATAGCAATAGACCTGTTGAAGACAATAATGCCTGCAGAGTTTCGCTAGCTGATGTAATTTGACCCTGCATATGGCATCCATATATAGTTGTATCTCTTCAACAGGTGTGCCAATAATATTGTCAAAATAATATGAAGAGATGTTCTTTTTCATGACTTAGGGCAAACCTACCATGGTTTACGTTCCACCTGGGTCATAAAAACGCCGTAAAATAACGTATTGGTATTTTATGGTGTAACTAAAACGGTGAGTCGATTTTGGGCTTTTTTTACTTAAATTGAGAGGGTATCTATTTATTTACTAGTAGCGCCCCGCGGTTTGACCCACATTCGTTTCGATCCCGTGGGAATGTCGGGATAAAAAGTATCCCATGTATCTGTGTGCCAAATTTTATCCAAATCCGTTCAGTAGTTTTTGCGTGAAAGAGTAACAAACATCCATCCATCCGCACAAACTTTCGCGTTTATAATATTAGTAGGATATATTATGGTGGCCATACACCATCCTTTCTATCGTCCAATCGGCATGACGCTGCTGGCTTGATCCAATCTGTAGTTCGTCTATATATGTACAACACTTACGATCAGTTTAAATTGTCCAATCGGCAGCGACGTTCAGTTGAAGCCATGGTGTCACCGGGACAGACGACGATGCAGCCGTTTTGGACATGTTACTCAATTCATTTTACATGTCCTCGAATTTGTGGTTCTAGGACATGCCGGTTTCCTCACGATATTTTCCTTCACCGTTTGGAGAGCAGTGGTGATGAAAAAAGCCTGTCTGGGTTCGAACTTACGTGTTAAGGTCGTAGTTTCGAACCTAGCCAGGCGCTTTACTTTGTTCAAACAATTGTATTCTCTCTACTCCCTCTCACAGAGAGGAGGCCTGTGTCCCAGCAGTGGGAACATTATAGGCTGATTACTCTAACAGACTGTTCCGGGTCTGTGTGTTTGTGTGTGAGATTTGTATTTGTAAACGCATCTAAGTTACAGAAGAGAACGTTATTTTTTCTTAGAAATCTGGTTTTGTTTACGCCGCCCATGTCCCATAATCGGTGACCGATTTTTGTAGGAGAAAAATAGAACGTACTGATGGCAATAGTGCAACGCACACGTCCTGCAAAAAGTCAGTCAGAAACAAAATCTGTGCATCCCGACCGATCCGATTATCGGTGAAAAATGGAACGTTCGGCAATGTATGCGCTAACGCTCACTACTCACCGACAGTCGGCCGCATGCACTTGCTAGGAAAGGACATTGTGCCGCAGACAAAGTGACTGACGTGTACGTTGAGTCGGTCACAAAATCGGTCATAAGAATCGGAGGAAAAATCGGCCCGATTATCGGTGCTACAAAAAGTCTGACGTGGGCGTGCAGCCTTAGGAAAAAGTGTTTATGAATGGTAATAGCCTACTACAGCTCTCCCTAAAGTAGTATGACGTTGAAAAAACAAACATATCCCGCTAAAATCAGCCTTGTGGCGCTTCTAAGTGGGTTATCTATCTCCCTGGCCCCACATTAACTATAATATGTGCGTATTATCACCTTCATTACTTTTGTGGGACAAGCAAACTCCGCAGTAGTGTTCTATTTTATTTCAGGAAGTTTATCTGGATTTTTTGGATCACATTTTTTAGAGTAAATGATGCTATATATAGGGTAAAAGCGTGAGCCTCACTTGGTAATAGAATAGAATAGAATACTGTTTATTATGTACACCATATAAATTACAGACATAAATGTAGAAATTATACAAAGGATGACACAATGGGCGGTCTTATCGCTAAGAGCGATCTTTTAAAGACAACCTTTGGATGGATTAAAAAGGGGAAGGAGAGGCAAATACTGTAGGTAGTCTGTGGTGTACCATTTACATAATATAACGAATACATACATAAAGTATATACATAAGTACATACATAAAGGAGTGCCGTCCCGTCGGACTATGAGAGTAAAGGAACAGAGAGTGCTCCTGTGTTTACGCACACATTTGTGCACTATAATATCTCCTGCGTACCTGGCTAATCTCCGTTAAGATTGGCCATTGTGACCGAAATCGGACGGGAGATTACCCTAAATATAAAACCATTTTAACTATTTAACATAACGCATATGTGAACAATTTAAAATGTAAAGTTTAAAACAGAAAAAAAACGTTTTTAAAGTAGTATTTAGGTAACGCTCCTGCGAGAATTCAAGAGACCTGAAAAGGAATGGGCCTTTGCCCAATAGAGGGAAAATACAGGTAGTAAATACGACAACATTAACAGTCAACTAAATACAATGAAATACAGTCTAAAGGGAAATGCCCGTTTTCGGCCACGGAACGCCCAACAATTTGCTTTTGTTAGAAAAAAACGTCTTTTTTTATGGTTATTAATCGTGGTATTCATTTATCCAAACAAGATAGCAACATTTTTGCACAAATAAAAAGTAACGAAATGATAATTAGTGAAACAAGGTAAATCCGTATGTTATGGAAAAAATAAAAGTGTTGCCAATTACTAATCACGTTAAAAAAGAATCGATTCTCTTTTTGTTAATCGGTTTTTATGGTGTTATTATTTTAATTAAAGCTTTTATTATTTTTCGGTAATTGATATTGATAATTGATGTTATGATAATAATAAAACAAGTGAATTGCTAGTTGATTTACCATGAATTCTTTAGATCATAACAGAAATGCACAATTATCTGTTTTTTGTTGCGTTTGATTCTAATCTGTTCTTTAAAACATCTAAACTACATTTTAAATAAGTAAAAGAAAATAGATTTTACAACGCGTGCAGAACTTAAAGCGGTTCAAAGACTTTATTTATTGAAATTAAAAATCAAATAAAAAATCGATATCGATTAATCGATTTTATGTCTGTTAAGTGGCAACATTGAATCTGACAGTTGTCAAGCGAATTACAAGTAATCACAAGTTCACAACTAAATAATAACCACAGGTCGAAATCGTTTGCCTTTGTGTTATTTTGTTTGTTTTCGTGCGGATTTGTTATTAGCAACGACTAAGCTTCCTAAATGGACTCCGACAATTCGTCTCACCCTACTGACCACGGCCTGAACATGGATTCCGCTCCCGCCTCTCACGACAACCCCTGCACTAACTTGGACTCGATATCCGCTGATTACGATGACCCCAGCATTCACACCGGCCAGAGTTCTTCTCAGACCCCAGTTGCTCATTCAAGAGGACGTTTATGCTGTGTCAATTGTGGTTTAAATGTCACGAAAATACGAAGACATTTGTTGGAAATTGCAGAAGTGCGAAATCTTATACAACAATGGGTTCGACCACAGCAGGTAATTAGTTGATCCATGACACCATGTCATGTGTCTTTTACCTCTGAGAAATTATTTTTAACTGAGTTGACAAATAATAATATCAATATAATTATTATGGCATCTTTTAGGTACAAGTTTCGAGTGACAGTGTAGTGTGCCACTCGTGTTGGACTGCAGCCTGGAATCAAATACGACATCCAACAAGTGAACAGCAGAATGCACCAACTGTTGGTCATGGACATGTGTGCATCAGCTGTGGCAAGTCACTTTTAAGAATAAGATCACACACATTGTTCGGGTCCAATTCTCCACGTGAGGAACTCATAAGGAATGAAATTGCCCATCAGATTGCACCACGTGAGGTAAGTTCGCAACAGTTTTTAATTTATTAAGTGTGGTGCTGATATCTGATAGTGATTCCAGAACTATTACGTTTACTATCACGTTTTTACTATGTTTGTATATCAACCCAAGAAGTTATTTTATTTTTTCACATCTGTAAAAGCTATATTTAACATACATACTAGCTTATTATTACCATGCTGATAAGATAAACTGGCCAGCACCAGGTAGTTGCAAGGTTGCTTCGATTTTTAACTTATCAACTACCGAGAAATGAGATAGTCCTTCAGTCCTTAATTATTAATTAATTATTATACAAGGCATTAAGTCCGCCTTTGTGCAGTATTGTTTTACTTGATAAGCATTTTATTTACATTCGAATTTAAGCTAAACAAATCTATTTTATTTTTATTTTGTTCACTTGGCCTTCATTTTAATTTTTAATATTGTTTCAGTTGCCTTCATCATCTCGTGTGTGTCATAATTGCTGGCGAAGGACTGATAGAGCTGTATCACGTTCAACTGCAGAACGGGAACCATCTAGTCTGAATGACTCATCTAGTCTGTCCTCGTTGCAATCGGATGTGAGCAGTGTATTGCATCCAGAGCAAAGCTTAGATACACCAGACAGTATACTGCTACCTAATTATATAAGAGCACCAATAACACAAAATCAATGTTTTTTTCCTGGTTGTAATGATTCCAATCGACTCACTGTTCCATCAGCATTGCGGGTACGTCTTTTTTGCGAGTATAACTATTATGTACCGGCAGAATGTAGAATCTGTAGCTACCATTTAAATAGTAACTCTTGGGATTTACTTTTAGCATCAACATATAATCCTATAAAAACATTTAGTGCAGCTCACATTGAAGAGTTTGCTACATTGTTGAAAGATAATATGCACCATCATATAGACTTTGAAAATATTCACAGTATGCCTGATCATACTGTACATTATTATCTAGGCTTAACAAAGGCACAATATCAACAAATACTCTCTGAAGTTCCAAGACTGTCAGGTAAACATAGGGGTTCTTTTGTACTTGCTGCATATTTAATGAAGTTGAGAACAGGAGATAGTGACGAACGCATGTCGGCATTATTGCAAGTGCCTAGAAGCACGTTAGAGCGGCTCATGAATATGGCCCGCGAAATATTACATCAGGATTTTGTTCCTTTAAATGTGGGCATAAGGCATATATCCCGAGCAGAAATAGCTCAAAGAAATCTCCTCATTCCAAATGGACTTTATGGGGGAGAAGATAGGAGGCCCATCATAATTGCCGATGGTACTTATATATACATAGAAAAAAGTTCCAATTACTTATATCAGAAAAAATCTTACTCATTACACAAATATCGTAATCTTGTAAAGCCTTTCCTTTTTGTGTGTAGTGATGGTTACATCATAGATATTCTGGGCCCTTATCCTGCAACAACTTCAGATGCGGATATAATAAATAATGAATTCGGTGATGAATCCAGTTCATTGAGGCAATTTTTTGAATCTGGAGATGTATTCATCCTAGATAGAGGCTTTAGGGATTCATTGCCTCTATTAGAACGTTGTGGTTATCAGGTTCATGTCCCTTTGTCTCCAGCTGATGGTGAATCTCAGTTAACCACAAGAGAAGCTAATAAGTCCAGAGCCGTGACTATGTGTCGATGGGTAGTAGAGGTGGTGAATGGCATATTTAAAACCAGATTTAAAATATTTCGCCAAAATTATTTTAACAGGGCTTCTACCCATTTAATGATAGACTTTTCTGTGGCTGCTGCTCTAATTAATAAATTCCACACAAAAATAAGGGATAGGGATGATGCGGCTCAAATACTAGAAATAGTTCATCAAAATATAAATAAATAAATAAATAAAATAAATAATAAATAAATCCCTGGACATTTCACACAGCACCATTTGTCCCAAGCTAAGCAACCTAATGCTTGTGTTATGGTAACAAGATGGCTGATAAACTACTTATATACAATTTTTTTTTTTTTTTTTTTGTAAATACATACATATTATAGATAGAAAAACACCCAGACTCGGAACAAATACATGTAGGTCATACAAATATTTGTTCCGTGCGGGAATCGAACCCGCGACACGCAGCGCAGCAGTCAATCGCTTAACCACTGCGCCAACCGTGCCGTCAAAATATGGAAACAAATAACAATTTATCTGAGTATGTTAGGGAACGCAATCTAAATAGAGCTAGGGCAGACTTCAGAAACATAAATGTAGACTCAGAAAACGTTAGGGAATTTCCTGTTTTAACTTATAGCGACTTAATATTAATTGCTTGTGGCACATACCAGTTAAAGCAAGCTCGCTCCTATTATGGTGAGCATATAAGATTTAATGGTTGCTACCGGATAGAAATATGTAATGACCACAGGAGCAGCATTATGGAAGGAATTAATTTAAGTCCTAACTGCTCTTTACTTAGGGCTAAAATCGCAAGTCGACACATCAGTCGTAAAGTATATTTTATATATATTTTAATAAGTGGCAATGATTCTGGTAGAAGTGCAATCAAAATGTATTGTTGCAATTGTATTGTCGGCCGTCGAACGGTAGGATGCTGTGCCCATGTTACGACGGTAATATGGTATTTGGGTTGGGCACGGCATCAGACTAATATTTTGCCTCCTGCTCAATTCCTTGATGATGTATTAATTGTGTATGATACAAATGATGTATAAGATCATAAAATACCGTGTTGGTAAAAACTGTATATGTGAAAATAAAAACCTTTATATCTTAAAAATCCGGACTTTTTTTAAACCAATTCCTTAACCAGTTCATTCTTTTTATAGCATATTATCATTTCCATATGCTTTTATAGGTGGGCACCCGTGGCCGAAGTGTCTATGAACGGTGGGCATTCCCCTTTTATTAGTCATACAAGTTTAGATATATTTTTTCAAGCATGTCTTAATAGCTAATTTACCTCTTCCCCTCTCTCTCTTTTCTATATTTTATTTTCTCTTTTTTTCTTTTCCTCTTTTTTTAAGTAATTTTCTTTTTTTCTTCCTTTATGAAATAGTTTAGTGGGCAAATATATATCGAGTATCTGGAAGACAGATCAGTAAATCTCATGTTAACTGTTGTGATTGATCGACGGATCAAAGAAAAACCAATCTTAGATACATTGACATGAGATTTAAGAGCAGAATTCATTGAATACGATTTGACAGCTACAAAAAAAAAGCATTTAAATCTTTATTAAAAAGAACTAAACTGAATTTACTTAAACTAAAACGGTTTCAGCTCAAATTCAAATATTTAGAACTAAAAATAGGTTCACAAAATTTTGTGTTCTTTAATAGCTACATTAGTTTAAAAAACTGTGTTGCAGCCATTAGCACCCACCTCCGAGAGGGGAAATGTCGCCATTCCAACATTACTAGAGCAATGAGCTGTGCAAGTAGCGTAAACTGCGTACACGCAAGCTACAAGTATCTTGCGCAATAGACACAATCTTGCATGCAAGTTCACTTTACACTGACATATGTCTTGCATGCAAGTACGTGCAGATTTGTTTAGACATTATTTTTAGATTTATAACCAAACTTGTATGACCATACTTTGCAATATACCTACCATACTTTAAATGAAAGGCCCTGATTGGCTATGACAATTCGCAAGTAACTCGACCGCATTAAAATTGCAATTATTGTGTTGCGGAACGCAATAAATTATTCAAGTATTGATTTTTTTTGCGTTTCGTCAAGGACATTTGAATATAGTGTTTAAAATTCAATACGATCACTAGTAGTGTTATTAATCTCAAAATAATTGAAATTCCATCGCCACTTAATCAGTTATCTACTTTAGTGCAATGTATTCGAAGTTCATTTTTGAGTGACCATTTGTAATAAAAAGGTCGTAATAAATTTTGGTTGCAATGGAATTTGAACTTTGTTAATGACATTCAGTTTGATTTTCCATAACTTGAAAATTATCTCAAATTCTTCATTCCATATTTACTACTTGTGTTACTTGTGAGTTTGTCATAGAGAATAAAGAGCCTCGAAGTTATTGTAAATGACATTTATGTTGTAATAGAAGTGTTTAGACACAAAATACAAATGAAAGGCCTGCACTCACAGTTTACGATTTTTAGATTTTACAAGCCAGCCGACTCCTTGTATAATCATTATTTGTTAAATATTTAATAGTATTTTTATTATCAGATAACAATTGAGCTAAGAGAACCACTGATTGAGTCCTACTAAACGTACGACGCCATCGCGGCAGGCCGAGACTAAGATGGAGGGAAGAGCTTGACTCCTACCGTAGGGACTGGCCGGCACTCGCAAAAGACAGAATTGTGTGGAAAAGGGAGAGGGAGATCTTTGCCTCGCAGTGAGACAATACAAGCTAGTTACATTTTTCAGAAATAAGGAAAGAAATAAAATATTTTCACACGAGATATGTACAGACGCCAGCACATCAAGCTACTACAATCTGTCAAATTTCTTTAATAGATTTTCAACTTTATCTCTAAAGCGTTAAGGTTCAAGGTTGATTGGGAAAATTTGACAGTTTCGGGTAGCTTGACCTGCTGGCGTCTGTACTTACACATATACAAAAAAAATATATATGAGGAAAGGCTTTATAGCATAATGTATACTATCTAAAATTCGCAAAATTGTATTTGGGTGATTTGGTGCTGGTAAAAACGTGAGGACAGGCTCTAGTTTATTTTATTTGGAGCTGATTTTCGCTACCTGCCAACACGAGACGCCCTAGATAGATAGACTGATTGATCCTTATTTATCTAGTTTCTGTGGCGAAATAGAGATCTGAACTAAAATATACCATTAACAGGCCTTTTTCGCATATGATTTTTGTGAGAGAAAATTTGGAAAAAAAAATATTGTGCTAGCAAATTCCAATAACACCATTTTTTTTACTATTACATGATCTTATTTATGTACAGTCGGCACAAGAGATAAGTAACCAGGGTCGTCGGATATAGTTGAAGTGTAGTAAGAAACTTCATATGATAAATTAACTGTTTGTTTTCTTTAAATTACATTAATTTTTATTCGAAAACATCTATCGGTTTCTCACTAAACTTCGACTACATCCGACGACCCTGATTACTTATTTCCTTTGGTGACCGTTCCTATTTTATTTATATTATAATATATGTCGGAGAAGTCATTAGTACGGGAGCTACGTGACAACGAGGCGGAAGCGCTGTGACGTCATCGCTTCGACGGAGTCTAGATTAAAGTTTGCGCGGGCTAAACTCGCGATGTCGAATCGCAGGGAGTGCGACACACTACACTACTCTGCTGGCAGCCGCGCGGACAACACTAGTCTAGAAACTGTCATACGACTCGTTGTGTTCAGTGTACCTTACTTGATAAAATTATTAGTGTGATTTCTAATACTTTCTTTGTTGTTCGCTACTCGACACTTCTCCACACATTATGTCCACTGGGGAAGATTCTCACTCTGATCGGCATCCTGAACCGATATATATTTTAATTTCGAAACGAATCGAAAGTCGATTACCACTGTTACTTTTTTGATCATTGTCCCTCTCAAGCAAAGCACCTGCCATCTAAACTCTTTACCACCCTTGGTTGACTGGCAGAGAATGCCTAAGGCATTAAGTCCGCCTTTGTACGTTTTTTGTGTGCGTAAAGTTTAAATAAATAAATAAATGAAAAGCAGAAAAAATAATTCTGTTAGTTATTTGTAATTTTCTATAATTATTAGATATTTGTAGGCCGTTAATGGCAACATTTAGAGATATTTACAACACATATCTTAAACTAAAAAAACTTTGACTTTATCTGAATTTTGATGTGCAAAAGAAACGAAAGTCGATTACCATCGACTTTGGTTTCTGACCATACTAGTGGGCTATAAACCTTTTTTACAGCAAAAAAAAAACTTTAATTTCGGAAGTCGGTCTCGTTGGTTCCACATTTTTGATTTTTGCCACCGACTTACGAAATTAAAGTAATTTTTCGCTTTGTAGTGGTTTTTTGGAAGTCGGCTGTTTTTGTCAGTTGTACCTACGCCAAACAAATTCGTATATTAAAGACAATTCATTAACTTAATCAAACGTTTGTGAGTGCAGACTAAAAAATAATATTTTTTAACAGTTACTACACAACATAAATTCTGCACATGCACACGTCTAGTACACACATATTTGTCATTCAAAAATAACACTTAGCCTAATACTTACCAACTTTATTGTTATTATGCGGGTGCTGATGGTGATGCGGCTGCGGCTGCGGTTGCTGCTGCATCTGTGGCACCAACGCTGGGTGTGGGAGCTGCAGTAACTTCGGCTCGAGCTTCGTGGCAGCGGCAACAGGGATCGGGCCAGCGTTCGTCATCGTAGTCATAGTGGCAGCAGGCATCATCAATGTCGACATCGTTAGCATTTTGAATTGCCCGCAATTTTAACAAAACCGTACGTCCTAATGCGAGTTTCAAAAATCCATTTTTTGCCGCACGCACTTTTTTCCGCACGATTTTTTTCGACGGATGGCTTTTTTGCGTTCACTGTTTGTCTGTTTTTTTTGCGTTTACAGTTGTGATGATATATTTTTTAAATATATTTTCTTTTGGATGTATATAACTACTGTTGTATTTTTATAGATAGCTAAATCACATAGTTTTATTTACTGACATAATTATTTATTTTTTATGTTTAACATCTAAACTATAGTAGATCTGTGAAAATTGGAAAATTTATATATATATTTTTTAAATCATACCTTCTGACTTTTTTAAACGTCTGGACAAAAACAGGGTATAAAAGGTGAACGCAGTAGAGCCTATGGGACAGATTTTTTTTTTCACCAAATTATAAAACAGAAACGAATATAATTTATCGACAAATAATATTATTATAAAAATTCAACGTAAAGGCACCCTTCTTCTACGTGAGGAAATTATCAATGAATTCGTAGCGACATTCAATCCTTTGGTTGAAGCCATCCGCGGGCTTCAACACTTTGATTGAAGTAAAAAAAAATGTATTTTTATTTTATTTTTTGAAAAAATAAAGAAATTTCTGTGTCATAGCCTTTTATACCCTGATTTTGTCCAGATGGTAAAAAAGTCAGCCGGTATACGAAATTAGTTCACCTAATATTCTCGTTAACCCATTAAAAAAAATGCAAATATGCTCAAAATCACAGTGCTATATATATATATATTCTGTAGCGTTCACTGCTCACCTCACTCAAGTGAGCGCACACAATTCGAAAGCGAACTCATTTGTTTCTATAGTAACTCAACGCGGATTTACAACGTGACACCGTTCGAATTTCCAAGTGATGTTTACAAAGTAAACCTCACAATTCGGTACAGTTATTTCGCAAATGATATAAGATCAGTATTTAATATTATATCATGTAATCAAAACCTTGCAGGAATATAACAAGAAACTTGCAACTATAGAAGTAAACTATTCGAGCTCAGTCGGCTTAGTTGGTGCATATTTAGCGTAGTTGTGAACGGGTTAGCGGGAATATTAGGGGCGTAACTATTATCTAGTACTTGCAGGTAGTGCAAGTACTTGCAGAGTATAGCCGTACTTGCAGAGTGTAGACGTAATCGAAATTGGAAATTAATTTCACAGTTTAATTTAATAAAGCTTGATTTTGTGACAGATGGCAAGGGGTATTATTTTCTATCGTATTGGCAAACACAAGACAGCTTATGCCATAGTAAAAAATGGCGTATTTTGTAAAACTGTACTTATTGGACCTGCATAGCTATGCACACAGACAGGCTATCGTATCGAAAATGACACATTTCGATAACCAGAGGGGTAATTCTCGTAATTTAAAACATTCAAAATCTAGTCGCAGTCTCATTTCGGCAACAAACAAATGTCAAAAACTTGCCAAAATGTCGGGAAATTAGAAGTATTTTTTGACAGATTGAGGCTGAGATCAGACTGTGAACGTTCTTAAAATTACGAGAATTGCCGCTCTGATTTGCCTCGCCCCTGACAGCAAACAGCTGTCGGAAGAATAGCGATCGTCTATTTGAATTAAACTGACAAAATTTTTGGGTTTTGGAATTGTGAACAGCATGGAGGATTCCTACCATAACATTGATTGATGTTTGATACTGTACGAAAGCGTATCGAGTGGGTCTGAATGCTGTTCGAAAACTGTGTAACCAAGGATCAATAAAAGATTCTGAAAAAAAAGATTCTAAGAAAGAAGGCTGTATTCTGCGAGCCGCATGACGACCCCCGGCCACCGTAGGCGCGGGCCTGCGGGCGGAGAGCAATGGGTAGCTCACCGTCCGATCAGGACCAGGCCCGTGCCGGACGGCGCGTAAGAAGAAAAGAAAGAAAGAAAGAAAATACGTTTATTTGCGGCAAACATGACGCATAAAAAAGAATATAAACACACAAAAAAAAAGTAACAAGTTGGGGGTAACCATGCGTCACATTCACGCAAAACGGCCATCGCTCAGCATAATGCTAAGACTCTATACGAGACAGAGCCCCAGCGCTGGTAAGTGCGCTGGGCGCTGGTGTGGTCGTAAGTGTTCCACGCGCGCCTCAAAGAGTTGTCAGCATAATTTGAGGGGCCCCTTAGGGCCGAAGCCTGCCGGGTCAGCGGGATTGTCCGAACGGGTTACCGCTACCTCGGAACACAAAGGGCAAAGGAAGGAACATGGGTGGGTTTTAGTCAGTAAGAGTTTGACACTCCCTTCCGCTCCACCCAGAGCGGGAGGGGTCATTTGATGATTTCCCATCCGGAAAAATAAAAAGGCTGTATTCTGCAAGCACTGTGATCCTGCAAGTACGTCGTATCAAAATTATATTATTATATTATTTCGTTTTTAGATAAGAAGGATACGCAAGAAATCCCGTATGAATTGTGGCTTTTTTTCAACGCTTAATTATAAAATTGTAGTTGTGATTATTATTAATGAAGAAGTTTTTACTTCTCTTAAGTATAAAAGGTAAGAATAGATTCCACACAAAACGAATGTAGGAGTGGAACGCTGTTGAATGCATGATTGTGTGAATGAGCTGAATGGTAAGGTGTAAGTGAGACAGATGACGTATGCTTGGAATGAGGTGAAAGGTATTTAAAAAGGAGAATGACAGTTGGCTTAATAGTAGTCTATGGTTGGCTTTTTTGAAGGACGACAAAGATGCGAAGACGTAACTTTTTTACTAAGATATGTTTTACGAGTTTATAAAAGAATAAACCAAGATGTATGGTATGGCGTGTGACGATGGAAAGAGGCCCGATGGAATGACCATAATGCCTTGGAAGTTGGGTAGGCCTTTGGTGTGGGATGCAACCTGTGTCGACACCCTCGCGCCATCCCATCTTTCGAGCACGGTGGGCTGTGCTGGGGCGGCTTCTGCAGGAGCAGAAAACCTTAAACGCCGCAAATATAACAACCTTATTGGAAGCTATATGTTTGAGCCGTTTGGGATTGAAACACAAGGCCTTGGGGTCCGAGTGCTCATCAAATTTTTTGGGACATCGCCAAGCAGTTGGTTGACTCTTCACGTGACCAGAGGGCTGGCCTATTTTTAGCCCAAAGAATCAGCATTGCCATCCAACGTGGTAATGCTGCCAGCCTTTTGGGCACTTATCCCATTGACAGTGATGCGGACGAATTTTCTGATGCTCAATGAGCTCCTGCCTTTTTGTATATTTTTTCGTATTATATACTTGTATATATATTTTAGTGTTGGCTTGTAAAAATAGTAATTAATCAGTGTAAGTGAAATAAATACATACTACAAAGTGTGGAGAGATATTGGTATTGATTGTGGTTTTCTCTGTCCTCAATCCTTTTAGTCCCACACTAGCTTCTGCCCGCGAATTCGTCCGTGTGAAATATGGCCCATCGCGTCGCATCCCATCGCTCGTCCGTGCTAATACTTTGTGTTCGCTTGGTGTTCTTTCTGACTTTTCTTCATTTTGCTCGGCTCCTATGGGTCGTAGCGTGATGTTAGATAGCTTATAACCTTCCTCAAGAATTGGGCTAACGAATGCAGTAAGATTTTTTTAAAATCTGACTGGTAGTTCTGGAGATTACCCCCTACATACAAACAAACAAATTTTATCTCTTTATAATATTAGTATACACGGCTGCTGCAGTGGTTAAGCGATCGACTGCTGCGCTGCGTGTCGCGGGTTCGATTCCCGCACGGAACAAATATTTTTATGACCTACAAGTAGTTGTTCCGGGTCTGGCTGTTTGTGTATGTGAGTTTAAATGTTTGTAAACGCACCCACGATACAGGAGAAATTCCTAGAGTGGGGCAACGTTTTATATTAAAAAAAAAAGTATAGATGTACATAATATGAGTCTTAATTCTCAGGCACACAGGTGCGAAGCGACGATTGTGCGACACAATTCTGGCTGCCAGACACAACACCCGTCTGGCAGGAGGATCCTCCCTTTTCTATAGAAAATGAGTAAACTTTACACCCTGTTCCTCACTTCTATACTGTTTTCAGGAAAAAAGACGTCAGAAGTACGTTTATTAAAAATAGGTGTGTACTAGAAAATCCTTTTAGCACCCGAGCCCCCGCTGAGAGCATCATAACGTTGGGTAATAAGAAAATAGACGGCTGGGCTTTGAGTTAAGACAACACCGACACTACTTTCTTGTTTGGAAAACTTTATATATAAAATACTAGTCACTTTTTTTGTAATATCTACAGAAAAAAAATAGACTATGTTCTTCAGGTTTCAGGCAACCAAAATAAAAAATCAAAGTAAGGTAAAGTTTCATGAACTCAAACTCAAACTATTTATTTCAACTAAACCAATTACAGGTACTTTTGAATTGTCAAGGGTCGGTCAGTCAAAAAGACGAAGCTAGTTGCCCATTCCAAAGCGTAGTAGGTACTCCATGGACACTCTTATAAATCATAATAATAAGGTTACAAAGTATTGGTTACATCATTCATGTTAAAAATTATGCATGTGAGAACCATGCAGAATGTTAAAAGCGTCCGTAATGAAAAGATAAAAAAAAAAACAATTCAAAAATTAATTTAAATCAAAATAAGCCATGGCAGCAAAGAGTTGACCAGTCCCTACTGACGGCGCCCGTTCACGAACATGACGCATGGATTAGCACCATTGACCTCAACGCGATTCGCAACTCGAGCTCAACGCGCGCTCAAGCTCATAGCGATTGGTTAAGTGATTTAGCCGAGAAGAGGTAACGGACAAACAAACATAACAGGATTACCACGATCGCTCACTGCTTGGCAATTGGGTAGTTGCATGATATTGAATACTATATATTCTAGTAGATAATATATTCACATGCGTGATACGATAACAGAATTCGAAATCAAATTTGAAATCGGTCGAAAAATAAAAAACTTATAACTTATAAAAGCTTTTTGTCTATCTCTTTCTCGCAAAACTATAATTTATATGGCAATACTGAACTATGATGTCACAATTCAGTATTCCCCTCTCGGTCTAATTGAGAGTTTTGAACGCTTATATCTTTTTAATTTCCGAAGATATTAAAAAACTGGTTATACCAAGCTATTGGTGAGGAAAAAAAGCTTCAATTTAAATAATAAAAATAAAAAAATTGTCAATTAGCCAATTATAAACGTAGAAGTCCTGGTTTCTTACATAATTAATTAAAACATAATTTGCTTGTTTGATTAAAATTGTGTGACTTCTGGCTAAGAAATAACAGCCACATGATTCGATCGATCAGGTTAAGCTACGCTTGCCGCGGTTGGTCCGTGGATGGGTGACCATCTTTACATACCAAGACCCCTCCGTACCTTGGAAAGCACGTTAAGCAGTTGATCCCGGCTGTCATTCGTAGATCTTTTACAGTCGTTACGGGTCGTCAGAAGCCCGAAAGTCTGACAACCAGTCTTACCAAGGGGTATCGTATTACCCAATAACTGGGTTGTGGAGGTCAGATAGGCAGTCGCACCATGTAAAATACTGGTATTCAGCTGCATCCGGTTAGACTGAAAGCCGACCCCAACATAGTTGGGAAAAGGCAGGCAGATGATGATTAAAATTGTGTATGTACATAAATACGTATTAATCAGCCTATAATATACCCACTGCTGGGACACAGGCCTCCTCTCTGTGAGAGGGAGTGGGCCGTAATCCACCACGCGGGCCCAGTGCGGGTTGGTGACTGTCCCATGTCTCCGAAACTTTGGTTCTAGGACATGCCGGTTTCCTAACGATGCTTTCCGTCACAGTTTTTAGAGCAGTGATGAAAAATTGAGTACATACGCTTGAAACTTTATTAAATTGTGACCCATTTTTCGAATGAATTTCAGATGCGAGTCTGGCCTACTTTTTTGGTTTAGTAACGTGTCATTGCTTCGATTAATTAGTGGCAACCCAAATGGTTTTTACTTGATAAAATGTATCCCAGCTTACTGAAAACTTGATCAATATCAGTTAATCTCCTGTCAAATCTGGTGTTAGGTTTTGTGATTGGTTGACAGAAATCACAACAATTAATTAATCGTGTAACTTGACTTAAGGGTTGAAAATTAGATTGGATAAATAAATATGATTAAAAAAAAAAAACAATATATTTTATTTCACATAAACCTACATGGACACTTATGAAACATCAGAAAGCAGTCGGAAGAGCTCCAATTGGTCGTTTCCTATGGAGAAGAGCCGGCAAGAAACTCCACGGTTACTCTTTTAAAAATAATTGGCTTTTACAATGTTTTAAAATTACAGTAGGTATGGGAGGACAGCGTAGGCCTGTCAACAAGTGCCAGGTACTTGATAAAATGAGAAATGGTCTACAGATCTAAAGTCTACAAGGCCTACAACCTAATCCGTCTACTCATTCGAAATTACATAGAAATAATGACTGTACATTTTTATGCAATCGATTGGCAAACAAGCGGATTGCCTGAGGGAAAGTAGTGACCTTCGCTCATAGACACCAGCACCCCCAAGGAGTTGTTTGCCGATGTATAGAATAGAATACTCGTTATTATGTATACCACTTTACATACTCGTTTGCACTGACTGGACAGGTTCACTCAAATCTGTGTGGTACTTTCCTAAAAGACCATTGCAGACATCAATCTACATGGTCTTCACATGATCTGGCTAAGATTATATCTGGACTTTAAAACAGACTGTGACTTCTGAGTTTGTTTCGGCCTTTCTTCTCAGAGTAGTCTGATAGGAAAGCTCATTTAGCTTTTTTTTATAATATGACTTGTAAAAGTGATTCCGATGTCCTAATAACAGAATAAACAATTTCATTTTATTTCACAATAAAAATGTATGATGTAATGATGTATGTCATGTCTTGTCATTGTCTGACTGCAGTGCGATTCTACAACCATGTCACCGTGAAAACATAGGTAAAGTGAGCGTGGAGTGAGCTGTCATTCCAGCTAATGCTAGGGATTGACACTATTGACAGCTCACTCTAAGCTCACTTCACCTAACTTTTCACGGTGAGATGGTTGTAGAATCGATCGGCTGGTTGTCTGTCACATCAGGCTGTCTTTCAATAATGAAAGACTAAGTTAGTCTGAGTTGCCTGTAATTTCACTGAAAGAAAGAAATAAAGAAGAAAGAAAGAAAATGCGTTTATTTGCGGCAAACGTGACGCATAAAAAAGAACATAAACACACAAAGAAAAGTAACAAGTTGGGGGGTAAACATGCGTCACATTCACGCAAGACGGCCATCGCTCAGCATAATGCTAAGACTCTATACGAGACAGAGCCCCAGCGCTGGCAACAACACAACAACACACAACAACAAACAACAACTGCTGACAACTTCTTCTCTTGTACCGGCACGAACTAATTGCGAATAGTTTATGCCGTGATAGTAGGTAATATTAGCAAGTCAGCGAGGTAGTAATTAATGAGCCTGACGTACGTAGTTTGCGCATCACGTATCGCCTATTCGTGGAGACTACATTTTAATAAAAGCACCATATAACATCTAACTATAATACGAAGATAAAGGAATTAATACACATGCCTAAACTTGCACAAAAATGTGCAAGTAGCTTCCATGCCATTGTGACATTCACCAATCAGAAGTTGTTATGGCACAATTTCATGCAATTTACTTGCACACTTTTGTGCAAAATTCTTTCACACTTTTGTGCAAAATACTTGCACACTCTCGTGCATGTTACAGGCATGTGTATTTGTGGCTCGTGGCTAAATGATAATAGCCGGACGGGTCGATGGAAGGTTAAACAACGGTTGCTGGGGTTGGTTCGTTGATGAGTAACCATTGAGACCCCTCCGTGACTCAGAAAGTACTTTAAGCCGGCTGGGGGTTGTGGAGGTCAGATAGGCAGTCTCTGCATATAAAATACTGGTATTTAGCCGCGGAACCCAAAATAGTTGGGAAAAGGCTGGGTAGATTTATTAATAGCCATGTGTATCGATGGCTTCAGTAAGCTAGGAAGGTAGTAAGGTTCCATCATAAAAAAAACGATAGCCAATTTGTCACATTTCCTTGACGCACGATCTTTGTCACGAGTTTTAGTGATACCTACAAAGGTCTGACAACTGACATACCTACTATAATGCTTTATTTTTGTACAGTGAAGGACAGAAATATTTCAATGTTAACTTCATCATCTGCCTAGCCTTTTGCCAACGATGTTGGGGTTAGCTTCCAGTCTAACCGGATGCAGCTGAATACCAGTATTTTATATGGAGCGACTGCGCACCTGACCTCCACAACCCAGTTATTGGGTAATATGATACGACTGTCAAAGATCTGCGAACGACAGCCAGCCGGTCGATTCTGTAAAAATCTCACCGTGAAAACTCAAGTGTAGTGAGCTTGATGTGAGTTGACAGTAGTGTCAATCCAGGAATGACAGCTCACTCCACGCTCACTTCACCTAAGTTTTCACGGTGAGATGGTTACAGAATCGCATTGCTGGACGTGTTTTGGAACTACAACGCGGTTACACAGACATGAGAAGTGACTTTAATGTCTAATAAAATTATGTAAAGATAAAAATCCGTGCAATAATAAAATGAAATAACTGTAGAAATTACATAAAATTAAACTAAGTACAACTTTAAATTAAAAAAAAACGTCATCACGGTGGGAATAATATTTCAAACGGTTAATCAAATAATTTAATAATAAAAAAATATCAATTTCTTAAAATTAAAAGAACTTTCAGAAATAATTTCCGTTTACCTAAACCATAAAAAAATATATGGGCACAGCTCGTGCAACACAAAACACAATTAAAAAAAAAGGGTAAAAAAATGTTTACATACATACATACTTTGAGCCCACGACTGTACACCCAAAACAAATGTGAACAGATTAATTTAACTGACAACCCTACCCGGAATATAGTAATGGGGACAAAAATATTGCAGGGTTTTTGTGCTGTAATACTTGAGCAGTGGTGGCCAAGTGGTAACGGTCGCAACTTACGAGCTGTAGGTCGTACGTTCGGACCCAGACAGGCGCTTCACTTTGTGTAAATTATTTCATCACCACTTCTATCAAAACGGTGTAGGAAAACATTGGAGTGTGCCGGAATCCATCACGCGGGCCATCGCGGGTTGGTAGATGTCACATGTCTTCGAGTTTTGGTTCTAACACATGCCGGTTTCCCCACGATGTTTTCCTTCACCGTTTTGAGAGCAGTGGTGATGAAATTATTTTCACAAAGTAAAACGCTTGTCTGGGTGCGAACCTGCGACCTACAACTCCTAAGTCGCGGTCATTATCACCGGGCCACCACTGCTCTCACTGGCGTGATTCTATGTAATAATTGATTACTCTATGAGACAAGGTTAGGAACAGTCAATTTCATCCTTCCACCCGGCCGTTTTGATCGAGTAGTACCAATGATCGAACGAATAGAGGAGATAGGTATCACAACACAGCCCGTAACACTTTGTTCTACGATATTTTAACACAAAAAAAAAAAAATGCTGTCAGACGCACACTAATTCGACAAAACTCGGAAGCACATAAAAACGTTGGTACCGGCTGTCATTCGTTGACCTTTGCCAGTCATTATGGGAGTCGGAAACCGAAAAATCTGACAACCAGTCTGACTAAGAGGTATCGTGTTATCTAGTACCTGGGTTGTGGAGGTCATATAGGCAGTTGCTCCATGTAAAATACTGGTATTCAGCTGCATCCGGTTAGACTTGAAGCCGACCCCCAACATAGTTGGGAAAAGGCTAGGCAGATGATGTTCAGTAGCAGAGTGTAAAGGTTATGTAATTTTCAAACACATTTCTATGTCACTTGCATTTTCATTCAAAATGTTATATATGTGTTTCATTAATCACCAAAGATTTACGAATATTCCTTAGTTAAGCAAGGCCCTATAAAATCATTTTCACGGTAGGCCGTCTCGGGTAAAAAGGAACGGAGTTCAATGTTGGTTATACTCAGTAATTAAATTACGCTCTGATAAATGCCAGTTTGAAAGATTTTTGATGTTTTGTTATTTAAAATGTCAAACACAGTCTACCGAAAGTCTATTCTAGTCTTACGAAACAAAACGAAATGAATGTGTCTTAATAAAAACGATAAGCCGTTTTTAATCAAAACTTAACAATAAACAGGATTTTATAACACAAAAGCCTTTCTTTGCTTTTTCACGAAAAAACGCTCCAAATTCGACGTAACAATCCTTTACAAAGGGCTTTATTACAACATTTACTGTAATTGAGGGTAGCGAAAGAAATACACTTAAACCCTCTACGGCGTAGCATCCTCTACGGCGTAACCGTCTACGCCGTAGCCTGGCATTTGGAGTACAAATCTAAATATACAGCGTGTTTTAAATATTAGGACAAGTTAAATTAAAAGTGTATGAGTACAGGGTGTGGTTTTTAACTGTGACATGCCGTGACACGGGATCGTGGCGGAATGGCTACCCCTTTTATCGATTTGCTTCGCGGTCGACGCGTTGAGAGAGCGTTTAGCTACAGTATTCATGCAAATATACAAATACAAATGTGACATTTGTTATTGATAACTGGGCCCTAGAGCTACGATTTCTTAGATAAGCGGTGGCCGTCATATAACGGCCGCAGTGACGGTTGTCATAAAAATGATGGCAGCCGGGTTTGTTCTGTATACTATCATATTTCTATCTAAAGAAAACCCTAGGGTTTTCATGAAAATCCATGATCATCATCTGCCTAGCCTTTTCCCAACTATGTTAGGGTTGGCTTCCAGTCTAACTAGATGCAGCTGAGTACCAGTATTTTACATGGAGTGACTGCCTATCTGACCTCACAATTCAGTTACTGGGTAATACGATACCCCTTGGTAAGACTGGTTATCACACTTTCGTACTTCTGACGACTCGTAACGACTGTCATGGTCCAGGAATGGCAGCCGGGACCAACAGCTTAACGTGCTTTCCGAGGCACGGAAGGGTATTGGTATGAAAGATGGTCACCCATCCACAGACCAACCGCGGCCAGCGTAGCTTAATCTGATCGATGGACCCGTTTGGCTGTTATTACTTAGCCACAAGCCCCTCAAACAAGTACCAGGTACTTAACAAAATATTCCACAAATCTACAGTACATAGTTTGTAGGTTAATCATATTATTCTGTATCATAATTGAAAATAAACAGAGTTCATATTCGCCTGAGGATAGACAACCCTTTCAGCAAAATTGCCCGAAGGAAAATTATGTATTTGAACCTTCATACATAATAATATATTATGTATTATAAATTCAAACATTTCCTAAGGTGCCTCCAAGAGCCCGTTAAGACAATCATTATGGGTAGTCAAAATTTCGGAAGTCTAACAATCTCAGGGGCTCGTGGCTTAGTTATAACAGCCACACGTGGGTTACGCCTGCCGAGGTCGGTCTGTGGGTGGGAGACCATCACACATACTCTTTTCCCAACTATGTTGAAATCGGCTTCCAGTCTAACCGGATGCTGCTGAATACCAGTATTTTACATGAAGTGACTGCCTATCTGATCTCCACTACCCAGTTACTGTGTAACACGATACCCCAAGGGATAACCAGTCTTACCAAGGATAGACTGGTTGTCAGAATTTTTGGATTCTGACTACCCGTAACGACTATCAAAGATGTACAAATGACAGCCGAGATCAGCGGTTGGACGTGCGTTCTGCGGCATGGACGGACTTCGATGTATAATAAATGGTCACCCATCCACGGACCGACCTTGGCAACCGTTGCTTAACTTCAACCGACCCATGCGGCTGTTTTTAATTAGCCACGACCGCCCTTTGTCCCGGTATGTAGGTAATAGACGGTCACCCATCCACGGGCCGACCTTGGCAACCGTTGCGTAACTTCAACCGACCCTTGCGGCTGTTTTTATTTAGCCACGAGCTCCCCTTGGTCTCGGTATGTAGGTAATAGACGGTCACCCATCCACGGACCGCCCGCGGCAAGCGGAGTTCATCCTTCGATCGACCCGTGTGGGTGTTATTACGTATTTAGCTAGGAGCCCACACACATATTTAGCCATAACATGTCATGTAGAATACATTTTTAATTCTTTGTATCACGTAGCTCCCTATGTTTACACAAAGGAATAAAACATATTTTGTATAGTAGAGCAGTTTTGGCCCAGTGATAACCGCCCCGACTTACGAGTTGTAAGGTCGTGGTTTCGAATCCAGTCAGGCGCTTTACTTTGTGTAAATAACTCTACCACCACTGCTCACAAAACGGCGAACGAAAACATCGTGAGGAAACCGGCATGTCCTAGAACCAAAACTTTGAAGACATGTGATATCTACCAACCCGCACTGGGCCCGCGACTCCCTCTCACACAGAGGAGGCCTGTGATACAAATGAGCAATAAAACAGTGTATCTGAACGACAATTCCCGTAATTAAAAACGTACAAAATCTAGTCGCGACCGCATCTCAGCGAAAATCAATGTCAACTTTCCAAAAATGTAGGGAAATTAGAGGTGTTTTTGACAGATCGAGAAGACTCAGATCAGACTGTGAACGTTCTTAATGTTACGGGAATTGCCCCTCTGATCTAAGTCTCAATCTGACATGCCGGTTTCCTCACAATGTTTTCCTTCACCGTTTTGGGAGCAGTAGTGATGAAATTAAATACACAAAGTAAAGCGCCTGTCTGGGTTCGAACTCACAACCTACTCGTACAACTCGTAAGACGGGGACGTTACCACTGGCCACCACTGCTCTGAGCTTTAATACCTACCTATTTCACTCAGTTGTGTTAGCGCAGCTGTTTAAGCATTCCGTTTCAATCTCTGTGTCAGAAATAGAGTTTTATTTAGCCTTAAAATTGTCAAAAGGTTTCATTTTCAGAGTAAAAGCTTTATATTTTTTAACGTTCCAGTTGTGGATACACGATTTCTTTTTTACTTGACCAAGCTCCCTTCATAATCAGCCTGTAACGTTCCCACTGCTGGGACTCATGCCTCCTATCTTCGAGAGGGAGTGCGCTGTAATCTAACACGCGGGCCCAGTGTGGGTTGGTAGATGTCACATGTCTTCGAATTTTTGGTTGTAGGACATGCCGGTTTCCTCATAATGTTTTCCTTGGTTTACTAATTGTAAGCATAAAATATATTATCATAATTTACATTGGCTTAACGAAATTCAGCATAATGATCACTATGCATAATACCATTAGGCATAAATGTTTTGCCATAATGCTTGTTGCCATAAATACTGCTAGCATATTAATAATGAAGCATAATTTTATAAAGCATAATGTTAAAAACGCATTCTAACTCAAACCACAACACCAACAGGCAACAATAGAGGGGATCTGGCGCTCGGCGGCCGCGTTAATGGTCACTGTTCTAACCTAACCTAACCCATATATGTCTAAATTACAGTTAGAATTTTAACTTTCCTCGATTGTAATTAATGTAAATTATATTTTTACTATACTTTATACTTGAATAAAAAAAAATATGATTCAATAGTAGTATTAAATATCAGGAAACATCATACCTAATAATTGTATGCCTAAATACTATTATGCTAAATGCCTTTAAAATTTATGCAACTCCAACTTAAGCCAAAACATATTAGATTAAATGATACGTATGCTAACCTTTGCATTATGCCAAAGTATTATTATGCTAATAAAAGTTATGCGAAAACGTTATGCCAAACTATATTATGCCAACAGGAGTATTACCGGTTTCCTTCACCGTTTTGAGAGTAGTGGTGATGAAATTATTTACACAAAGTAAGTGTTCATCTGTATTATATCCTACTTCCTACGAGTAATAATATTATAAACGCGAAAGTTTGTGTGGATGGATGGATGTTTGTTACTCTTTCACGCAAAAACTGCTGCACGGATTTGGATGAAATTTGGCATGCAGCTAGTTTATAATTAGGATTAATACATAGGATACTTTTTATCCCGATATTCCCACGGGATAGAAACTTATGCGGGTGAAACCGCGAGGCGCTGCTAGTAATTTAATATTTCTTACGTAAGAGCATTGTAGTCCAACATAGCCCGCTTGTTTATTGTGCCGCTGACTTTAGTTTCACCCTCTACCCTACTACAAAATATTCATTACTAAATTCATACTAGGGTTGGGACACTATCTTGGAGTTATCGATATAATTAAATTTTAATATTTGATTATATCGGCCTTTGTGCTTATCCGGGGAGGTTTTAGAGGTACACTTAACATGCTGCCTGTAATCAGTAAAGGGGTGAGCAGAGGTATAGTATACATTTATGTTGCTAGTTGTGTTTAAATCCCGTCTAATGGGGGATTATCCGGGTACGAATACAAACTTCGAGGTGACACACATACATTTTCTGATGGTCGGACCCAATAACACTTCATCTGACCCGGGGATTGACCCCAGGGGGTCGCGCTCTGCATGTACGTTTGCTTTCACTGGATAGATAGATAAATTGTACAGAGGGCAAGCTTCCCGAAACTGTCAAATATTCCTAATCAACCTTGAACATTAATGATTTAGCAATAAAGTTGAAAATCTATTAAAGAAATTTGACAGATTGTAGTAGCTTGATGTGCTGACGTCTGTACCGAAACATAAGTAAGAAAAAAAAGGCTGTCATTTCCGTATTTTTTCAAAATCATAGTGCTGTTGTATATGTTGAATCGAAAGAAAATATCATGAGGAAACCGGCCTGTCTTAGAACTAAAGCCCACTCATCACATCAAACTAACTCAGGCTCAGTCATCCTCTCTGTGAGAGGGACTGGGCTGTAATCCACCATGCCAGCCAAGTGCAGGTTGGTAGATGTCACATGTCTTCGAATTTTTGGTTCTAAGACATGTCGGTTTCCTCACGATATTTTCCTTCACCGTTTTGAGAGCAGTGGTGATCCGGTGAAATAATTTACAAAAATCCGGGCATAAGTTACCGTGGCCTAATTGGAAAACCTTAAATAGACTTCGTACTCCCTCCACAACCACCCCACAAGCGGGGGTTCATGGAAGGCTCTGACCTCCGGTGTGTATGCGGTGTCTCTCCACAGAAAATGGCTCACCTCCCATCTTGGTCACCTGCTCACGTGAGGACCTAATAGCTGCGTCAGCGAATGGTATCCGCGTTGCTGAATTTTGAGCCAAACAAATTTAAGGAAAAAACTATATGTTTGTCATCGACACTCTAAGAAGAAGATTTATAAAAAAACGCCTGTCTTGGTTCGAAACTTCGACCTATAATTCATAAGTCATGGTCGTTACCACTGTGCTTCCACTGCTCCTGGTTGAAGAAGGGTATGGGTACCGGAATAATTACAGCCATATGTGACTTTTTAATTTAGTCTCTGAGCGACGGGTGCAATGCAATAACAGGTAAAGCACGTCTCAGGTGAACGTGACTGACGAGGTATTACTGCTGAAGTAGATAAAAGTTACTGCCTAACATCAGGGGCCCTACTCTCTTAGTCCGTCAACGATGATACGAGCCTGTCCGAAATTTGTTCGAACATTCGAAGTGAAACCTACACACGATTAATTAATACTGCTGGTGAGTTTATTGAGCCATTTCTTCCCAGCGAAAGCAATAGGAAATTGTGAAGGGCGGGCGTTTTGGGGGACTGTCTTATGTAATTTTGACGTTTGAAAAGTGCTGATTCTCAGCCTAATTTTAATAAATGACTTGATTTTGATTTCACTTTTTGGATGCGCAACTGCACACCAAGAGTAGGGACAACTATCAAATGTTCAGTGCTCTCCTTGAAATTTATGTGCAAAATTTCATGCTTCTCCCCAGCGGTTTAGGCTGTGGTATGTCTGTCAGTGAATTTACGATTTTTATTAAGTAGGATGTATTTTTCTTTTTTTTTTTTGTATTAAAACTGGTTTTTGCCCACAATTTAATCCGCGTGAAAGACCCATCCATCACATCGCTTCGCCTGCCCGCATTATAACTTGGCTTTTGCTTAGCGTTCTTACCGACTTTTTTTTCTTTTTGGTCAGCTCTCAAGGGACCTAGCGCGATGTTAAGTAGCCTATAACCTTTCTCAAGGATTGGGCTATTAATTGCAATAATCAATTTTTAAATACGACTGGTAGTTCCTGAGATTAGCGCGTTCAAACAAACAAACTCTTCGGCTTGATTTGATTAGAAAATTCGATCGTTCATGGCCTGATACACCCGTCTCTTAATGTCCTTCCATTTAAGTAAGTTACCAATCTGGCGGATGATTTTATGAATTCAGTTTCAATTTTGGAGAGTATACTGCTTTAGGCCTCCTCTCGGTGAGAAGGAATGGGCCATAATCCACCACGCGGGCCCAGTGCGGGTTGGTAGATGTCCCAGCAGTGGGAACATGGCTGATTATGACTGTTTTAGGCGCGTTGATGATTTTTGGTAGGGGAAAATCTTATGGGTACATCATCGACATGCTAATGTCACCAGTATATGACGCGCTTGGCTGGCGGTGGAAAAGCACTGTTATTTCATAGTTTTAAGTTTTTTAAGTGTTAAGTTTCTGTCAGCAGTCCCTGACTGCTTTTGTTTTTTGAAGTGAAAACTTCTTTAGCGGCGTTGAACACTTTTTTTGTAATGGGTAAAAAATGTTAAACTCGCGTCAGGACACGTGACCTGATCGAAAATTCGTAAGACGGTAAGTTTTCACTTCTGCCGGCACTCCCGGAGTGCAACCCGTCGTTTTTTTATTAAATTACTAATTTACTGGGCCCGCGACTTCGTTTGTTTTCCAACATGTCAACGTCCGTACATGTGGATTGAGTTTTAATTTTTTGCGCGTAATCTTATTTTCTTTTTCTAAAATAAAAATAACCTAAGTTAGTCCCTATAACGTCAGCTGTTAATTAGCTAGCTAATTATTTATTTTAACACAAAATATATTCTAAGAAACTCGGAAATACTGTAGCTTCCCGTTAGTGAGAGAATTTTCGGAATCGGATCAGCAGTTAAGATTATTACCCCAACATAAATATACTCAAAAATTTTACCTCTTTTTAATATTATTATAGACTAGCTGCGCCCCGCGGTTTCACCCGCATAAGTTTCGCTGCCGTGGGAATATCGGGATAAATGTAACCTATATGTTAATCCTGGTTATAAACCATCTGTGTGCCAAATTTCATCCAAATCCGTTCAGGAGTTTTTGCGTGAAAGAGTAACAAACATCCCTCCATCCATACAAACTTTCACGTTTGTAATATTAGTAGGATTATAGACTATTTTCTGCCCGCGACATCGTCTGCGTGAAATTTTGGGACTCGATCCATCGCGTCGCATCCCATCGCTCGCCCGTGCCCGTGATTTTTCTACTTTTGCACGGCTCCTAAGGGTAAAAGCTTGGTGTTAAATAGCCTATAACCTTCTTCAAGGATTGAAGATTTTTTGCAAATCCGACTAGTAGTTGCGCAGAGAGAGATTACCCTCTGCCACTGGCCTATAATATACAAGTAAGCTGGACATCATACTATCGGCGACAAAAGTAAGACATTTCATTTTCGCCACTTTGGCGCTGATAACAACGTGAGCGTCCGTGGAACTAATATTTTTGATAGACAGTTTTACAAAATACGCATCCTCCTCTCATGATAAAAATGTTCTAAATATCTCGTAGTAAACATAAAAAAGTCTTATTCCACGATTTCGACCTAAATCATAAGAGACGTACCAAAAGAACACGACGGCCATTTGCAACAATGTGTCAATTTTAGTTCCTGAGACGCTCGAGCGGGGGCGCTTTGAATCGGCACAAAAAACAATTGTCATTTCGTGTGGTATATAGTCCAGCGTACTTGTTTATTAGATGTCAGTGTCAACTACATACAAACAAACAAATTTTACCTCTTTTTAATAATAGTATGTACCTATATGTGGATACAAGTGTACGTGTGAATTGAAACCCCATCCAGAAGTGGTCGACGATAGGCCGAATTGATTGAAACATAATATTGACGAAAAATATTCTACCTTTTTTACCAATATCTTTGAAACAACCCTTTCATGGCGACCCATGGGATGTGATGTTAATATAATTAAATGTATATTCAGTCAAAGGGGACGTTGCGCGTCCTGTCTGACAAATTTGACGTGAATTATTGCTTTCACTGTGTATATTGACTGACGTTTCGCATGTCTGACGTCTTTTATAAGGAGGGGCTCGTGGCTAAATGATAACCGCCGGCATGGGTTGATCGTTGGTTAAGCTACGCTTGCCGCGGTCGGTTTGTGGATGGGTGATCATCTTTACTTACCGAGATCTCTCTTGTGCCTCGGAAAGCATGTTAAGTCCAACGGCTTAACATGCTTTCCGGCAGCCGGGACCAGTGTCCCGGCTGTCATTCGTAGATCTTTGACAGTCGTTACGGGTCGTCAGAAGTCTAAAAGTCTGACAACCAGTCTTACCAAGGAGTATCGTGTTACCCAGTAACTGAGTTGCTGGGTTGTTGAGGTCAGATAAGCAGTCGTTCCATGTAAAATACTGGTATTCAGCTGCATCCAGTTAGATTAGAAGCCAACCTCAACATATTTGGGAAAAGGCTAGGCAGAATGATAATTTGAATTCTAAGACTGCACAAAATTATTTTAAAAGTTAAAAAAAAATCACAATACTTTTGATTCGTTCCCATGACAAAATTATTTCAAGGTCTCTTACAATTTAACAGCCATCTAACAAAGTTGACAATACCCATAAAAACAGACACTTTAATGTGTCCCTAAAAATTAATTAACCTAAAAAAACGTTAATCACTCACACAGAAGTTAACCCACAAATGTTTATCGATATCGATGTTAACCCTCGTCCCATCCTTACTTGTTCTAATTAGTGACTTGATGGCTTTTGTTAATGAAATTTTGAACACCAGGAGCCCGAGGGACATGGTTTGAAGTTGGCTCATGAAATGTTTTGTTTATCGGTGTTTATAGGCTGTTTTTAAAACTATTTATGATGTATACAGGCTGTTTTTAAAACTATTTATGATGTATACAGGATGTTTTTAAAACTATTTATGATGTATACAGGATGTTTTTAAAACTATTTATGATGTATACAGGGTGTTTTTAAAACTATTTATGATGTATACAGGGTGTCTTTAACTTAAAATCTTCCATTTTAATCTTAAATCCAAATCTTACCTGCTCATCATCATCTGCCTAGCCTTTTTGATGTTGAGTGTTGGGGTCTGCTTCCAGTCTAACCAGATGCAGCTGAATACCAGTATTTTACATGGAGCGACTACCTATCTGACCTCCGCAACCCAGTTAATGGGTAATACGATACTCCTTGGTAAGACTGGTTGCCAAATCTTACCTACTATAGAATAGAATAGAAACCTTTTATTTCAGACAGGAGTCCATAGAGTTAGTAACAATTTTACTTAACTTCTAGTGTTAGTAGGTTACTGACACAGATAGGTGTACATACAATTAAAACTAAGCGTGGAGCTGCATCCACCTCCGCAACATCGGGGAATCCCACCGATCTGCGAACACACTGAGAATACTGTTGGTGCTGCCGCGAACACGCGTCATCAGGGATGCGCATCTATTCCTAATAATGGCAGCAAAACCATTAATATTATTATCCACAAACATTCCTGACGCACTGCAACGCCACGGCAGCCGCAACAGATTTCTCAGTGCAATATTATATTGAACGTGTTGGCCGCGGTATTGCCGTTTAGGTATATTGGCGCGGCTGCCATACAGTCAGCTGTTTTAAAACGCATATGGTGGGCAGAACTATAATTTGGAATTAGTAGAATATAAATTCGTAAAAGGCGATTAATGGATTACGTCTCGAGAATAAGTACCGGCGTCCTCATGTCGTGAGACATGTTGCGATTTGCGATCACCAAACCGTCTGTCATGTGTGGTTACTACTGACCCTTCTGTCTTAGTGTGCATACACACGAGCGACAGGCGTCGATGATAGAGGCAACTGCAATCACCGACGCGTCGACGGTTGCAGTTGCCTCTGTCTTCGTGTGTATCAAAATCAAAAGTCATTTATACAAATTAGACTGAGAATCAGCACTTTTCGAACGTCAAAATTACAAAAGACAGTCCCCCAAAAACGCCCGCCCTTCACCACTTCCTAGTGCTATCGCTGGGAAGAAGAAGTGGCGCAACAAAGTCCCCAGCAGCACAGCTGTCTGTTCAGTTAGAAAATTGATTGTATACAATACTAGGTACCTATGTTAAGTAATTATAAATTGTATAATACGACTGATTTCGGTCACGGTGGCCATTCTCAACGGAAACTTGCCAGGTACGCAGGAGATATTATAGTGCACCAGTGTGTGCGTAAACACAGGTGCACTCTCTGTTCCTTTACTCTCATAGTCGGATGGGACGGCAATCCGACACGACCGGGGAGAGATTAGGCGCAGTAATAACGGCTTTACGTGCTTTCCGAGGCACGGGGTTAATAAACCGCCAAATTCCAAATCCCGGACTGTTACTAAGAAATTCTTTTTGGAAACCCTAATAATTTTTCTCCGACCTGGCAATCGAACTCAGGGACGCTCAGCAGTTGCGCTTGCAACCACGATACCAACGAGGCAGTGACAAGAGCGAGGCGTGTGGTCTGATACTGATCAGACACATACCGTGTTATTACAAAACGAAACCTAACTTTAGTTCTAGCCTTAATTATTGAGCCAGTACTTGTATTTCTAACTTTATTTCGATTTAGGCAAAGTTCTTAATACTAAAATGACAACTTAGGACCGAATTAAGCTGTCAGTTTTGTATAAAGAACTGCATTTCTATAACAGTTGGGTTCTTAATTCAATAACTGGGTCAGTGGTTTAAACCTGATCGAAAGAAAAACCTTGTTTTGTAATAAGGGGGTAAGTGTATACAGACAATTAATAATGAAATATTATTCAGAAACTTTGAAAACACATCTAAAAATAGTCTAAACAAATGTTTGCGCGTAAAACAAAATTTTTCTGAGAACATCTGTTACTTGATTTATAAAGTTTTGTTTTTATGTAAACTGTATTCAGTTTTAGTTTGCTAAATAAACTACAGTAACCTTGATCCTTGTTCCCTTTCGACACGGAGCAGCAATCTGAAACAAAACAGAGAAAAAAACATTTAAGTAATGTTATCCTACTTCCTAATAATATTATGAACGTGAAAGTTTGTATGGATGGATGGATGTTTGTTACTCTTTCACGCAAAAACTAATGAACGGATTTGGATGAAATTTGGCACACAGATGGTTTATAACTAGGATTAACATATAGGATGCTTGTTATCCCGATATTCCTACGGGATCGAAACTTATGCGGGTGAAATCGCGGGGTGCAGCTAGTATTAATATAATTATCTTTAATTCTCTCTCTTTACATAGTTATAAACATAGAGACAAGAATCATAGCGTTTTGAAAACAATACACAAAATATAATCCTTTGAGAGAAAGTGGCGTCCATACTAGTATACTGTGTGCCAGAACACCAGGCTCTTACGAGTACCCTTAATTAAATCTAATTAACAGTGCTAAAGCTGAAGTGGCAATGGGCCGGCCATATTAGCCGTAGAACCGATAACCGTTGGGGTAAACGTGTTCTTGAGTGGAGACCGCGAATCGGTAAACGTAAGGTGGGACGCCCTCAGGCTAGGTGGACCGACGAACTTCGCAGGGTGGCTGGTAGCAGCTGGATGAGAGTTGCCGAAAATCGAGCTGAATGGCGTGCAATAGGAGAGGCCTTTGTCCAACAGTAGACTGCTATAGGATGACGATAACATTACAGTGATCTTATCAAACTCTAGTAACCAATGTTCAATGACCTCACGATGAAAAACAAAGTTGATTTTTCTCGTATTTTTGTAATTAAACTCTTGAAACATAGCTATGCGTGACGGCAGACATTTATAATAGTGGTAGTCTTTCTCAGACGACATTTACAATGAAAAAACTTACATTTTCCGCTAAAAAACATAACTTGTAATTATTTAGTAATAATATCTAATACACCCAGTGAATTCTCCCTTGAATTTATGACGTTCGCCGTCCTTGTCTAACGCGTTGCCTTTAATAGTGTTCGACCGTAGCGCCGTCTCTCTCTGCCCACGCAGGCGCAGTGCGAATTTCTTTGTTCCTGGGCTGTACAGGGGTGTATACATGCATAGATTCTGTATGTATGTTTATCTGTAATGAGTTAGCAGCGCTCGGATTATGTTTTAAAAACGTATCGTTTTGCTAGATAATTGGTTCTCTTTGTAATGTCAGAGCTCGTTTGTCAAAGCGAAACTAATTTGATAGATGTGATTATGTCATTTGATATTGAATTTGGATGGATAGATACACCATTTATGTATTTATTCTTGTATTTTATAGTCATTTCCTAGCTATTTTCCTAGTTGCACCTGCCATGATTTGTCTCTGCATCACCCTAAGGTTGACTGGTAGAAAATGCCTCAGGCATTAAGTCCGCCTTTGTACAGGATTTTTTTACTTGTGCTTCATTTTAAAAATAAATCATTTATTTAGTGCACACAAATGCGCAATTAAATGATAACAAATTACACGAATACGGGGTCACATCTAATTAGCTAGTGAAACGCCGCAGTCGTGATGGGTATCGATATCTAAACAAATTAAAACAAAGGGAAAAAAAGCTTGATGGTTTTTCTGGGGTCAATGACGATTGTTAGTATAGTTACTTGCAAAAGTTGAGAAAATCAGTTTTTTTTGTTTTGTTTCGCACCACGCCTACGGGGTTTCACTAGCTAATTTAATTTAACCCTGTATATAAAAACAAGGTGCCAACGTCATCATTTTCCTGCCCTAATCCCGATTTATTTGGGGTCGGCGCAACGTGTCTTTTTCTTCCATGCTTCTCTAGTAGGTAGTCGTCATCACGGTAGTCACCCCCCTTTTAACCGGCCAATTCTTGTAATTTAAAACGTTCAAAATGTCAAAAACTTGTCAAAATGTAGGGAAATTAGAGGTATTTTTGACAGATTGAGACTGAGATCAGACTGTGAACGTTCTTATGTACAATAAAATTACAATAATTGCCTCTCATGTCATCTGACACACAGTCCATCCATTGTTTCTGTGTTTCCAACGTACAAAAAAAAAAAATATGAAAACATACTTATAGAAATTAAGTGACATTATGATATACAATATACGCTGAGAACCATTAAATTATTATGATAATATTTCATTTCTGTAAGTAGGTTCATATGACCTTAATGGTGATGTGCTTCAGAAAGGTCAGGTGCGTACTTGCGTACTCACAACTGGCGAGCGTGTATGACCCGAGGGGCAATTTCAAGAACGTTCACAGTCAGAAGGCCAATTCTCGTAATTTAAAACGTTCAAAATCTAGCCGCAGTCTCATCTTGGCGACAAACAAACGTCAAAAACTTGTCAAAATGTAGGGGAAATTAGAAGTTTTGACAGATTGAGACTGAGATCAGACTGTTAACGTTCTTAAAATTACGAGAATTGCCGCTCTGATCTCAGTCTCAATCTGTCAAAAATACCTCTAATTTCCGTACATTTTTGGCAAGTTTTTGACAGTGATTGTCGTTGAGATAAGATTGCGACTATAATCTATCCACTAGGTTAACGGTTTTTTGACAAATCGAACTAGTGAGCAATTATATATTTTTTGTCAAAACTGATACACGTACGGTATTATAATATCTGTAAGAAGTCATAAATAAGATAATTCAATAGATTAGGCAGTTTATATATTTATTTTATTACGCATTTTAAAGATAACATTCACGTAATCTAATTCATTGAATTTGAATTTGAACGTAATCTGGAATAGTTCTTAGGCAGCCGTCAAAAACCCGTTATCCTAGTGAACAGGGTATAGATTTTGAACGTTTTAAATTACGGCAATTTGCCTTTGATATTAAATTTGATAGTACTGAGAATCATTAGATTGAAATTATTTAATACCACTTTTGGTTTTAAGGATGGACGGCCAGATTGGTTACCGATATTCGCTCGTTAGTTATTAGACAATATTTCGCTTTTACCCTTTGTAATCTTGTTTGCTGTTTCCTATTAAAAAGTACTTTTTAAGTGGTTTTAATTTTCTAAATTATCTAGTCAATGATTTTGGTGTACGGTAAAACTCTAACGAGTTTATATGTGCACCAACTTAAATGTATAAATGGCTGCGCCCCGCTGTTTCACCCGCATAAGTTTCGATCCCGTGGGAATATCGGGATAAAAAGTATCCTATGTGTCAATCCAGGGTGTCAGCTACGTCCATACCAAATTTCATCAAAATTAGTCCAGCTGTTTGGGCGTGAAGAAGTAACGAACATAGAAACACACACACTCACTCACAAAATTTCGAGTATAAAATATTAGTGTGATTTAAGTTTTCGACACCTCTTGATGTAGCCCATTTTGATGTTATCCTGTTACTCAAAATATGTCTGTTAATCTGTATGTCAAAATAGACGAGCTATTTATTCCCTGGGAGTCTCCTAGACTCAGTGATTAGGTTAATCTAGGTAAAGTCCGATCGAATTTCAGCTTATTTTCGGTTTTAGGCAATTTTCGGCCAAAAGTCTATTTTCGGTCATTTTCGTTTTCCGCCCATAAAATAGACAATTTTCAGCTCGAGTTTCGTTTTTGGTTTAAGGCAATTTTCAGCTAAAGTACCTAGGTACCTATTTTCGGTGACTATCGTATTCGGCCAAGAAGGAAACATAATTAGTGGCAGAAAATAAAAGTTAATCAATACTTTCAATTAATTTATTCAGAGAAAAAAAATGATTCAGCTTTCCGAGGCACGGAGTGGTCTCGGTATGTAAATCATAACGTCTGCAGAGTTTCGCTAGCTAATTTAATTTGACCCTATTAATGTACAGACGCCAGCACATCAAGCTGCTCGAAACTGTCAAATTTTTCCAATCGACCTTGAACCATAATGATTTATCGATAAAGTTGAAAATCTATTAAAGAAATCTGACATATTGTAGTAGCTTGCAGTGCTGGCGTCTGTACAACATACATACAATTAATAAAAATTGAAGTCTCTATTTGTAATGTCAAAATAATAGCTTATTACTAAATGCATATGAACGTATATACGGTACTTATTACAAAAAAAACGATATTTTTTTGTCTGTTTTCTTTGTCTGTTTGTGCCAGATAATCTCTGAAACGACTGGACGAATTTTGATGGGACTTTCACTAGCAGATAGCTGATGTTATAAGGAGTGACATAGACTATTAACATGGGTAAGGAGATGGATGGCATCCCCGGGAAGGGCACAGGCAATTTTCGTTCCGGTAGCACGTTCCCGTGGCATAAATTCCGACACACACGCGGTCGAAGCCGCGGGCAGTTTCTGCTCGCTTCGACCGCGTAGATGCCACTTGTAGATATTTTAGTCTTAAACAGATGTCAAATGTTAGCAAACTTAAATCCCGGTCAAGATCTAGTCTTTGTAACAAAACTACGCAACTTAAACACGATACTTAAACATTATAAACATTCTCTACCTAAACAATGTCCACCAAAATTTGACGGTAGCAAAACTCCGAACTAATCCCCTTCATAATTGCAAGCCGAGGCCGAGTGTTGGTCCCTCCACCCTAAGGAAATTTATGTGAGCGCTCCCTGAAAGTAGGGTGGGAGCTCCAATTCTCTGACACCCGATATACCTTGTTAAAAATATTCTACCCTTATTTAGTTGGTCGTGATCGAAGGATACATGTCTAAAAGCTTGTGTTTACACCTGTACGGGAATTTTGTTTGGTATGTGGTAACCGTGGCTAAATAATAACAGCCGCACAGGTCGATTGATCAGGTTAAGCTACGCTTGCCGCGGTTGGTCAGTGATGGGTGACCATCATTACATACCAAGACCCCTCCGTGCCTCGAAAAGCACGTTAAGCCATTGGTCCCGGCTGTCGTTCATGGATCATTGAGATAGGCAGTCGCTCCATATAAAATACTTGTATTCAGCTGCATCCGGTTAGAACGGGAGCCGACCCCAACATAGTTGGGAAAAGGCTAGGCAGATGATGATGTGATAACTGCGACTTACGAGTTGTAGGTCGTAGGTTCGAACCCGGGCAACTTATTTTGTTCCCACAGTTGGGACACAGGGCTCTGCTCTTCAAGAGGGAGCGGGCTATAATCCACAAAGTGGGCTCAGTGCGGGTTGGTACGAGTAGATGTCACATGTCTTCGAAGTTTTGGTTCTACGACATGCCGGTTTCCTCACGATGTTTTCCTTCACGCTTTAGAGCAGTGGTGATGAATTATTTACACAAAGTAAATCACCTTTCTGGGTTCGAACCTACGACCTACAACTCGTAAGTCGGGCGTTACCGTTGGGCCACCATTGCTCCTTGTGGATTGGGTGGCGTGGGTTATCCTGTAGCTTCGCCCTCTCGATGCGGTTGGCTACAGTCTTGCGAATTCGAGTCGTTTATACCGCGAACATCGAAGGACTGGAACAATTTGCCTGCAGCGGTTTTCCCGTCCGATTATAATTTAAGTGTCTTCAAGGCTAGAGTGAATAAGCTCATAATAAATTAGTGTGCTTTACAATCAACGTTTGCATCACTGCTTTCCATCAGGAGGTTTATAGATCAGGTCAGATGGCAGTCGCTCTATTCTTCTTCTTCGTGTCACTGGCACGACTGAGTTTTAAATGTTATTTTCCCAAAACTTTTCCGCTTCCACGGCTTTGTCGGTGGCAGCGCAGAGGTCACTTTGACTGCATGTTTTGCGAGAGAGAGGGCAGGATAGGAGGTGGAGCATGGTTTGTGACATATGTAGCTCCACAATCACACCCTACTGCCGTTCCGTCAAGGTAGCCTCACTTCACCAGTCTCTCTATGTAAAGTTTTGATAGTCACCCACATCTGGTTAACCTGGAACCCGATAACAACATGGTTGGGGAAAGGCTAGGCGGATTACCATAAATATACGTTCTAGGGGTCGAAAGGTTGTAACTTGGGATCAGCCAAAGGGTTATCTTTTGACGCCGAATATATGGGTCTACTCGTACGTAGGTAAATAACATGTAACATCAAGCGTGTAATCCCTGAAGGGTTAGGCAGAGGTGTACCTACAGTACACCCACATTTGGCCAGTTATGTTTAAGTCCCATGTAATAGGGGGCGAGCCTATTGCCTTCAGCCGGACATAAAGCCAGACTCCGGGCTGGCCATGTTTGTCGAAGGACAGATGGCCGGTGGAGCAGACGAGTCCTGGGGGTCTACTCCGAAGTGGTATCGGCCGAATGTTCGGCCGTTTCCTGCTGCGAAGTTACTATTTGGTTCGGTCGGTCCCGATCTTGAACTCTTTCGAATATTGACTATGGTCCCGACCCAACTGAGCCGATCCGAACTTTTTTCGTATTTTTCAATAATATTCTGTGCGGCCATGTGTCGGTCCGATCCGATCATTCGCACTTTGCACTTCGTAGTAGACCCCCTGGAGTGGAGACCGCGGCAAGCGTAGTGTGGTACGCCTCTCAGCTATATGGACCGACGACCTTAGACCTTTTAAAAAGGTCAGAGTGTTGTAACGCAGCGTGGGAAAGGCCTATGTCCAGCAGTGGACTGCGATCGGCTGAGTTGATTATTGTTGCACTGTAATTTTATTTTGAATATAGATAGATAGAAGATTTAGTACTCTTTATTCTGTACACCACAAAAAAGACAGATATAAATGTAAACTTTTTACAAGGGGCGACACAGGGGCGGTCTTATCTCTAAAAGCGATCAGAATATATTAGGTTTCTGTATCCAGTGCAAACAATGGATGGCAAATCTACTAAATTAAATTATTTACTTTAACATAACATACAGGATGACTGTAACCATGGATTTTTTTGTAATAACCCTCGAAAATATTCAACGCATAGGGGTTCCGTATCATGTACTGAATCTTTGGTAACAGGTTGCAGGTCGATGTCCCTGCCACCCTGTATTCTTATTAATTGGTTATTAAAAATAGTTAATTAATTAACAGGTTTACGTTATGTTGCTGTGTCATAACACAGCTGTTAATTAATTACCTATTATTCCCAGCTTTCCCCACTGTTGGGCTAGCGTGAATCATATCAGCTAACAAATACATTATAATAATGGTCCTTTTCTAATAGAAATAATAATTATATTTTTATGTGACATAACCACATCGCGTGATTTCAACGTTAAAAGTTTTTGTTCCAGTGTGGAAGCTATAATATTATTGTGTTAAATGTTTGTTTGTATAACTTTATGTACGGTGATTGACACTGGCACTGTGGTACTTTCTTTACATTTCTTTATTTCCTTGCATTCGTGGAATAAAATTGACGTCTGACAGATTTTGTATGGAAGAACTGTCAAAAATTCAAAATTATTCCCCGGATAAAATTATCTGAATTTGGCAAAATCAGCCTTATCCTATCCTTCTAATATTATAAACGTGAAAATTTATATGGATGGATGGATGGATGGGTGGATGGATGTTTGTTACTCTTTCACGCCAAACATAAATAAATAGCTCTGTATATTATACAAATAAAATAGCTTTCAATACACAGCACACCTTACAACAAGTTTGCGTGAATTCTAATCGAGATATAATAACTAACAGTTCTGTTACAAAATGGCGCCAGTTTACTGACGGATACGTCTCATTTCAACGAGCAGTGAGGAAAAGGCCACCCATCCTTTTCCAAACCTTGACAAGTGACGCTTAACTTTGAAAAAAAAACATTGTTTTGTAAAATTATTAAATTTTACGGACAGAAGTTCTTCACATAACATCACGCCTGTATTCCTTGAAGGGTTGGGCAGAGGAGTAAAGTACCCTCATTTTGACAGTTATGTTGAATTCCCATGTAATAGGGGCATGTCGAGATAGTCTAAATGTTAACGCCCCATCTCTTATGCACGAGGTCGTCGGTTCGAATCCGGGCATATTATTAAGTGCCTATCTGGGTTCAAACCTACGACCTACAGCTCGTAAGTCGCGGCCATATCCACTGGGCCACCACTGCTCCTAGTAGGACAATAATAGGCTGATTCATCATCATTTGCCTGCCTTTTCCCAACTATGTTGGGGTCGGCTTTCGGTCTAAGCGGATGCAGCTGAATACCAGTATTTTACATGGAGCGACTGCCTATCTGACCTCCACCACCTAGTTATTGGGTAATACTATACCCCTTGGTAAGACTGGTTGTCAGTCTCGGTCTTCTGACGACCCGTAACGACTGTCAAAGATCTACGAATGACAGCCGGGACCAACGACTTTACGTGCTTTCTGAGTCACGGAGGGGTCTTGGTATGTTAAGATGGTCATTCATCCACGGACCAACCGCGGCAAGTGTGGCTTAACATGATCGATCAGTTATTACTTAGCCACGAGCCCGTCAGGCTGGTATTGTTATGGTACAACTAGACTTGTACAAAATTTGAGCAGCTCAATCAGATTACGGGAAGCCACTGAAAACTCGATCGAAAGAATCGACGGGCGTGAAATTAAATAAAAGCGCTTTCAAAGGGTTTTTTTAACTGAATTTTCACCTAGCTGTTCCCAACTATGTTGGGGTCGGCTGCCAGTTTAACCGGATCCAGCTGAGTATTGATATTTTACACAGAACGACTGACTTCCACGATGCAAATTCACTGGACAGTACCTACTTAGAATATGGGTACTGCCCAGTGAATTGTGTGATTAGTTTGTTAGGAGTTTGTCAGACTTTCAGGCTTCTGACCACCCGTAACGACGGTCATAGATACTCGTATGTCAACCGGCACCCTAATTGCGTAACGCACTGTCAATCTCAATAAGAATTATTTTGAAGAAAGAAAGAAAAATATTTTATTCTGCACAAACAAAACGCACAATTACAAGTAAAAATAATAATAATAATAAATTAAAAAAAAAACGAAAAAGACATAAGATACACATAGTCAAAAGACACGTACTCATGCATAAAAATATTGACACTTTTGTCTATTGCTCGCTGTCAAGGCCATGGACCAATGACAACTAACATTAATTGACAGTTGACAGTACAGATATTGGCAGATGACCACAAAACAATAACAATCACAATAAAAACAAAATTTGAAGGATATTGCTAATCCATTGCTTTAAATATGTTCGAAAAATTTGTCTGCTCAACAATGTAATTATCGCAATGAATGTTGTTTAACTGTCAAAATGACAGCCATTCCTACTGTTAGTGAATTACGCAATCACCCCGCGGGAGAGGCTCTCTCAAGAGTGGCTGTCAGACTTTCAGGCGTCTGACGGTAGGTACTGTACAAAGTTATTTTAACACAAAATAAAAAGAAAGTTACGACTAGATTGAACTCCTTAGCTATTACTTTTTGTTTATTTGATAAAGAGTAAATTGGTTTGATGCGTGTTAGCCACACATTATTTTCGGGTTCCGTACCTACGTAAGTTAAACGTACCGTTTTTTTTTCTTATTAAAGCACATATTTCTTAGTTTTATGTAATCAGGCAAGGTATAAGCCTGGTTTCCGTATTTTTTGTTGTACTTAAATTGTTAGGATGTTGTTTTTTTATGTTTTGTTTTTGAGTTTGTGCTGTGATTTTGTGTAGTTGTGTGTTCTTGACAGGACATTGACTTAGAGGTCTACTCCGAAGTAGTATCGGCCGAATGGTCAGCCGTTTCCTGCTACGAAGTTACTATTTCGGTCGGTCCCGATCCTACACTCCTACACTCTTTCGAATATTGCCTATGGTCCCGACCCAACTGAGCCGATCTGATTTTTTTTCGCATTTTTCAATAATATTCGGTCTGGCCATGTGTCGGTCCGATCCGATCATTCGCACTTTGCACTTCGTAGTAGACTGTTATGGCTAACAGGTCAATGTTCTGTCAAGAAAAAATGCTACTGCTCTATAGACATCTTGAGGTCAATTACCGTAATTAAAAACGTTCAAAATCTAGTCGTTAGCTCATTATCGTCCGAACTATGTTAGGGTCGGCTTCCAATCTTAACGGATGCAGCTGAATACCAGTATTTTACTTGGAGAGACTGCCTATCTGACCTCCACAACCAGTTACTAGGTTATACGATACCCGGTAAGACTTGTTGTCAAATTTTCGGGCTTCTGACGACCCGTAACGACTGTCAAAGATCCATGAATGACAGCCGGGACTATTGGTTTAACGTGCTTTCCGAGCACCGAGGGGTCTTGTTGGTATGTAAATATGGTCACCCATCTACGGACGAGAAACGGCAAGCGTAGTTTAACTTGATCGCTCGACCCGTGTGGCTGTTATTACTTAGCCACAAGCCCCTGTCTAGCTGTTATCTCATCTCAGCGACAAATGAATGTCAACAATTGTGAAAAAAGTATGAAAATTTTTGGTATTTCTTACGGAATATTAAAATTGACGTAAACGTTCTTAAAAATACGAGAATTTCGTCTCAGAAATTCTTTAAACATCGCTACGAACTTCGAACGGTGTCTCGTTGTGAATTCGCGATGATTTACTTTAAAAACAAATGAGTTCGCTTTCGAATTGTGTGCGCTCACTTGAGTGAGGTGAGCAGTAAACACTACAGGAATAGCACTAGGATAAACGTAAAATTTGTCCGATACGTTATAACTTAAAAGTATTAACCTACTGTATAATAAAATAACTTAAAAAAAAAAAACAAAATATTGCGTCGCAAAATTCCTCCGCATCGCTATCGACTGGAAATGTACTCAAGAGACAGGCGGCATTGCCACGTTGTCTGGCAATGCTTAGCCTCTGGCCAAGCCAGTCCTTGGGTCACGGGAAGTGTCAACCAGCCGTGTAGAGAGTTCATTGAACAAGAATAGAATAGATCATTTATTTGTTCAAAACATAAGTATGCACACACATGGCATGCAAGATGTTACATAAAATTATAGCGCAGTCATGTTTTGCCTTAACGGTGTACAAATATAAACAGGTAGGTTATTTTTATTAGTAGGTTTGTCCATTATTCAAAGCAATTAACATAATATCAAATTAAAATTGTATCACTCAAATGTTATTAAATATGCAACAGAATAGTGTCAAAAACTCGTCTTCGAAATGTTTAATAAAATAAAAATTAGCAATGAGCGCTGCAAAATTAATTTAAAAAAATCTTGGCAAATTAACAAGTGACCCTGATCTCAGTAAATATCTTTTTAATAGCGTATACTTAGAAGTTTTTGAAAGAAAGAAAGAAAAAGTATTTATTGGAATTCGCACAGGAATATCACAAACTAAACTAAACACTCTTAGAAACATAAAAAAATAAAACAAAAGTAGAATGAAAATAAAAACGGAAAGCAGGACTTTCCGTATTTTATTTTCATTCGAGACCAAAAGGCTCCTATCTCAGATGATGCTGCGACATTTAAAAATACGTGTCGCAGCGCTGGATATTCTGAAAGGGCCCGGTTTGATATCAGGGGACAGATACAGAAATAAATAAAATAAAAATAAGATATGTGTGAAGAAACGCAAGCGCTTCTGTTGAGCAAGGGTTGGATTCCCAGATCGGGCAAAGCGGTATTCTCAGTGTGTTTGCAGATCAGTGGGATTCCCCGAAGTTGCGGACGTGGATGCAGCTCCACGCAGAATTTTAATTGTATATCTGTGTATGTAACCTATTTACACTAGAAGTTAAGTCAAATTGGGCCAAGGGACAAGGGCCATGTACAGACGCCAGCACATCAAGCTACTACAATCTGTCAAATTTCTTTAATAGATTTTCAACTTTATCGCTAAAGCATTAAGGTTCAAGGTTGATTGGGAAAATTTGACAGTTTCGGGTAGCTTGACCTGCTGGCGTCTGTACTGTGTAGCATGTAAGGTATTATAAATAGTTAAGTTTATTTTAAGTTACTTTGTCGCATTAGATTAAATATCTGTAATGTCAAAGGAAACATGTGATAAATAAAAAAATAAATAAAAAAAAAAAAAAAATTAAAAAAATGTTACTAACCCTATGGATTCCTGTCTGAAATACTTTAGACTGAGAAACTTCTGCTGGAATTTCCTGGAATTTCTCAGTCTGGTTTTGCGCCCTGCTTATGGCAATAGGCCCGCTCCTTATGACATGGCACTTAAAAATAACTGGAGAAATGTGGGTGTACCTCTGCTTAACCCTTCGGGGAAGACAGGCGTAATGTTATATATGAAGATGGGTGTGCAACTAAATACATAAGTTTTGCCAAGCTAATAACATACAAAAACCGCTCCTTTACTTAACAAATATCCAACCGTTTGTACTACAAATATTCTACTATACACAGTTCAAGACACTTTCTGCGAACTATGACCTTTCGACCTCTGACATCAACACCCATTTATCGCTCCTCACTTTCAAATGCATGGAAATACGAAATGGATGAAATTGAAACTGAAAATGCGGCTCTTTCGGTTCTAATGTCGTCATTACGCCTGAATTCCGCGACGGGGTAGGCAGGGATGTATAAAACAGCGACATTTCTCAATTTTTTTTTTCAAAATGTTTTATTTTTTGACGTCGATCTCGCCTGATGGAAAGCGATGGATGAGGTCTATGATGGAATGAGCGTGACCAGAAGATGCCTGTTCACTCTTGTTTTGAAAGCTGACGTGTTATATGTGGAAGGGGACAAAGAGAGTTTCGAACTACGCATCATACTGACGTCACGCAAAATCCTGCATCGCGCAAGTAGAGTTTACTGCGCAACTAGTATATATACAACGTACCGACATCAATCGTGGGGCAGTTGCCCACCCGACACAACACTAAGGAGGATCCTCCCTTTTATAAAGAGGTTGAGTCAACTTAACACCCTGTTCCTCATACCTCTATAGATCTGCGAATGACAGCTGGGACCAACGGCTTAACGTGCCTTTCGAGGCACGGAGGCCGGAGTCGTTAAACTATGTCAAACATTAAGTATTCATTTTGTGCGACACTCGTTTTTTTCTTTCCTAGTGACGACAGTTTTAATTTCGGTCGAAAACGGTTTCTTTTTTAAACATGAAAAACGAACTGCCTGGTCGGTCGAATTGTAGCAAGCGCTACTGCTAAAAATGACGTCATGGATTCGATTCCCAAGTCGAGAAAAGAGTTATGGGGTGAAGCTATTTACCCATTTCATGCTGAGATAGGAGCCTTTTGGCCTCATACAGGACTTTCTCTTTCATTTTTGTTTTTGTTACTTTTTTATATATAATTTGTTTTGTTTTTAACTGTGTTTAGTTTAGTTTATGATCTTCCTGTACGAGTCGGAATAAATACATTTCTTTCTTTCCAAACCGTAGTAAGTTCTTTGGAGAGCAACCGCCAAGAAACTCCATGGACACTCTTTTAAATTATATTGTTGAGTTAAACATCACTGGCGAGATAGAAAAAAAAACAAACAAAATACGTTTATTTGCAGAAAACATGACGCAAAGAAAGACAACAAACACAAAAAATAACCGGTCGGGAGAAAATATGCGCCACATTCAAGCAAAACGACCCTATGCTACACAAGAGCCCCAGCGCTGGTTTACAGCAGGATTTGTTTTTTTTATTTGTTTTTATTTTTTATAAAAACGTTGCCCCACACTAGGAATTTCTCCTGTATTGTGGGTGCGTTTACAAACATTTAAATACACATACACAAACAGCCAGACCCGGAACAACTACTTGTAGGTCATACAAATATTTGTTCCGTGCGGGAATCGAACCCGCGACATACAGCGCAGCAGTTAATCGCTTAACCACTTCGCCAACCGTGCCGTCGAAGGATGTGGGTGTACTAGAGGTATACTCGTACCTACGCATAATTCTTTAGGGATTACATTACAGGTATGGTGTTATGTTGTATGAAAAAAGAAAGATGTGTATGCTGTAAACTTTCACGTTTAGAATATTATCACACATAGTAGGAAGTAGGATACCAAAGTCATTGCAGATACGTTGCTAACATATCACAGAGTCAAACCTGAACTATTTCATGTGCCTGTAACTACATAAATCAGCACCTTCAAATCAAAAGTCATTTATTCAAATTAGGTTGAGAATCAGCACTATTCGAACGTCAAAATTACATAAGACAGTCCCCCAAAACGCCTGCCCTACACCACTTCCTAGTGCTTTCGCTGAGAAGAAGAAGTGGCGCAACAAACTCACCAGCAGCACAGCTGTCTGTTCAGTTAGAGAAACTTCGGACCGGAACCCAGCAACGCTGGGCGGTAGGAATATGTATGATGGCAGTACTTCCCCGGACGAGCTGCTTCACAAAGAGCTCTGCAGCCATAATTTGATCGATCTCTCCACTTTGTTAAGAATCCAAAATGCAAAGATCGTCGCACCAAATTGAATACGAACACCAATTTTTCATGACCTCTGACTTTGGACATTTAACATCATTTGACAGGTCTTGTTATAGTGGACCATTTTAGGTTGAGCCCTCATATCGAACATTTTTAATAGTGGCTAGGGGTCATCGTAAATTGGGTGTTAGTTTGGATATTTTTCATTGTGTCAAGAAGGATGGTTTTTACTCAAACTCAACAGGTATTCTGTCGTTTGATATTATTTTGGGGTAGTTAACTTGGTTTTGTATAAGGCACTGCCCAAACGTAGGATACCGTAAAACGGTAACTTTTTTGTCGCAAAGTAATAGTACCAATACGTCTAGTATTGGTTCATATTGTTACGAGCTTCGGGGTTCGTGACAATTAAAACTGCCGATAATAATTACCAAAAATAACACTTTACTTAAACAACACTAATAACAACTCAAACACACTAACTAAAAAGCACAATTGCACTTAAGTCGCACTTGGAGATCGCTTTCGATGTGTTCGCTGGTATCGCTTATCCAACTCTGTGTCTCGGTTGTCTTATCCCGGCCTTATCTAAATAGTGCCGCAGATAGTTCTAGAACCTTCTATTGTAGAAACATCTAGAATGTTCGAGTACATACCGGCCTCGACTGACCAGTAGTCGATAGTTCTAGAAAGTTCTAGAAGCATCTTGACTCTAATAGTTCTGCTACTCGATACTAGATGGCGCCAGTGGTAACTAATGTCACCATTAATTGTGGCGCGCAACAATATTAAAACGTTTCAAGAAAAGACTTGCATAATCATGCATAATCAGCCTCGTCTTAGAGAGAGGCAGTGGGCCGTAATCCACCACGCGGGCCCAGTGCGTGTAGATGCCACATGTCTTCGAATTTTTGGTTCTAGGACATGTTTGTTTCCTCACGATGTGCGAAATTTTGGTAAGCATCAACTCTGCTTGGATTAAGTCGTTGGTTTAGTGACGCTGAGTAGGGGATTCCTCTGCTCCACAAAGTAATGATTGAATGATGGGATTATTTTTTGTCTCCTTTACAATTTCACACGCTGTCTACATCTCTGTATCTATTGTCCTGTCTCGGGTGTGCTGGAAGAGATTTCTCGTGAAATACGCATCCCCTCTGCACCTATTTTTTCTGTTATGTTTTTCTTGTCTGTTTAGATATGTGTGTACATAAATGGTAAAATAAATAAATAATGCAATGAATATTGTTGAATTGTGAAGATAAAGGGATTGCTTTTGGAACGTGATTCTTTAACGCGGCTTGCGGTAGTAATAGTCACGTAAGGAAATAACGTTATATCAAGCGACGTTCTCCCTCTCTCTCTAGAGAGATAGTTTTCACGGTTACCGAGTTTGGTAAAGCCAGATAGTGAGGTCAAAATGAAAATCCAATATGGTGGCTTTCAAATTTTTTCATCACGGGTGTCGTTTTCATGGTTTTCGAGGGTTCTAACTCTGATAGCGAGGTAAAAATGTGTGTAGCGATTTACTTATTTATTTTTTATTTAAATTTTATGTTGCTACGAACATAGTATTTTTGAACGCATAAGTTTCTGCAATGTGTCGTATTTCATTATTGTTTTCGTTATTTTATGCAGAAATCGCGATTGAAAATTTTCCAAGTGTTGACATACTATATTATTAGTGCTCGTGACTGTACAGAGGCCAACACATTAGGCTACTGCAATCTGTCAAATTTCTTTAATAGATTTTCAATTTCTAAAGCACTAAGGTTCAAGGTTGATTGGGAAAATTTTACAGTTGTGTACTGCACTATTAAAACATCCGGCTTTCCTTACGAGGAATATGGACGTGGAAATTAAATAAATCCTATTTTATGTTTGACCATCGATTTCTTTAAGGTCTCCAATGGGTTTGGCTCTCTGTCAATGCCATTTTATATAGTCGCGTATTAAAGAATTTTCAATAGTAGGTTTTTTCATAAAACTTTTATTTATTGGCTCTGACAGCATGCCAATAGTTTAATAACTTAATTTCAAAGCTTTTATTTCAATTAAACTATTCACAGGCACTTTTGAATTGGCAAGGATTGTCAGTCGGAGTGATGAAGGTAAGGTGCCCATTCCAAAGCGTAGTAGGTACCTATGGAGAAGAACGGGCAAGAAACTCCATGGACACTCTTCTAAATCGAGGTTTATCTTTTAGTTCAAAACTGCAGTTGGGTCAAGAGAATTGTTCAATAATGTAATTTTCAGGCTATGTAATAACAGCCGCACAGGTCGATCGATCAGGGTAAGCTACGCTTGCCGCGGTTGGTCTGTGGATGGGTAACATTCTTCACATACCAAGACCCCTCCGTGGCTCGGAAAGCACGTTAAGCTGTTGGTCCCGGCTGTCAATCGTAGATCTTTGACAGTCGTTACGGGTCATCAGAAGCCCGAATATCTGACAAATAGTCTTACCAAGGGGTATCGTATTACCCAGTAACTGGGTTGTGGAGGTCAGATAGGCAGTCGCTCCATGTAAAATACTGGTATTGAGTTGCATCCGGTTAGACTGGAAGCCGACCCCAACATAGTTTGGAAAAGGCAGGCAGATGACGATGATATTCGAAAAACTTGTCTGCTCAACAACGTAAATAACGTAATGAATGTTGTTGAACTGTCAAAATGAAAGCCATTGCTACTATAATTGGCTAGTTGACAATTTTTTTTTATTATTTAAATTGAAGCTTTTTTACCTCACCAATAGCTTGGTATAACCAGTTTTTTAATATCTTCGGAAATTAAAAAGATATAAGCGTTCAAAACTCTCAATTAGACAGAGAGGGGAATACTGAATTGTGACATCATAGTTCAGTATCGCCATATAAATTACATGCAAAACTTCGTTTTGCGAGAAAGAGATAGACAAACAGCTTTTATAAGTTATAAGTTTTTTATTTTTCGACCGATTTCGAATTCTGTTATCGTATCACGCATGTGAATATATTATCTACTAGAATATATAGTATTCAATATCATGCAACTACCCAATTATCCGCAGGTTTCCTGTTTTGTTTTGTTTTTATATATATGGCATCTTGTAGTTGACCTTGAGAGGTCGTGACTACTTAACCGGAATATCCTGTTGTTGCCTTAAGTAAACTCAAAGCCTCCAGCCAGGGGCGAATATCTAATAAACTAGCGACTGCACGCTAAGGGCACCCCCTGTGGGATACGACCTCGGCTTAGGGCACGGAGAGGACAGCAAGATGGGACAGGCTGGATCAAAATTAGCAGGTTTCCTTACGATGTTTTTTTTATGTACCTGTGGCGGGATAATTTCATCAAAATTCCGTTATCAAAGTTTTCTTTTCGCTTTATCTAGTTTCTAACGACTAGTCAAAGGTTTATAGTTGCTTTGACCATCCAGGTGGAAACCAAATAAAAAATATTACAAGAATTTATGTCCATCCTAGGTTCTGTCAGTAACCTTTTTTATTAGAACGTCATTTAGACCTGTTATCTTTTTATTGCAGGAGAGGAGCATTAACAGCCGCACGGGTCAATCGATCAGGTTAACCTACGCTTGACGCGGTCGGTCCTTGGATGGGTGGCCATCTTTACAAACACTTTTTTTATAAGAGTGTCCGTGGAGTTTCTTGCCCGTTCTTCTCCATAGGTACTACTGCGCTTTGGAATGGGCAACTAGCTTCATTTTTCTGACTGACGGACCCCTTGACAATTCAAAAGTGCCTGTAATTGTTTATTTGAAATTATATTGCTTTGAGTTTGAGTTTACATAGCGAGACCTCTCCGTGCCTCGGAAAGCCCGGCTGTTATTCCTGGATCTTTGACAGTCGTTACGGGTCGTCAGAAGCCCGAAAGACTGTCTTTTTTTTTTTTTTATAAAACGTTGCCCCACACTAGGAATTTCTCCTGTATCGTGGGTGCGTTTACAAACATTTAAACTCACATACACAAACAGCCAGAACTGACGCAACTATTTATAGGTCACACAAATATTTGTTCCGTGCGGGAATCGAACCCACGACACGCAGCGCAGCAGTCAATCGCTTAACCACTGCGCCAACCGTGCCGTCAAGCCAAGCCAAGTAGTAAGTAGTTGGTAAGCCAAGGGATATCCTTTTACCGAGGAAATGGGTTGCAGGGTTGTGGAGGTTAAATAGGCAGTCGCTCGCTCCAAGTAAAATACTGGTATTCAGCTGGAAGCCGACCCCAACATAGTTATGAAAAGGCAGGCAGATGATGATGATTTATGAGGATAGGAGATTCAGGTCTAAAACAATATAGGGTTTAGCTTCATTTGCAACGTCACTCTTATGTTTTTTTTAAATCCTTCCTACTTCCTTCAAACTAATCCTACTAATATTATAAACGTGAAAGTTTGTATGGATGGATGGATGTTTGTTACTCTTTCACGCAAAAACTACTGAACGGATTTGGATGAAATTTGGCACACAGATGGTTTATAACCAGGATTAACATATAGGATACTTTTTATCCCGATATTCCTACGGGATCAAAACCTATGCGGGTGAAACAGCGGAGCGCAGTTAGTAATATTATAAGCGCGCAAGTTTGTGAGAATGGATGGATGTTTGTTACTCTTTCACGCAAAAACTACTGAACGGATTTTGATGAAACATTGCCGTAATATAGCTTATACATCAGAATAATACATAGAATACTTTTTATTCCGATATTCCCAAGGGTTCCACACTTATGCGGGTAAAACCACGGGGCGCTGCTAGTGGTTAAATGAAAAAAATAACGAATTTCATTATTTAACCTGCTGTCGCCTATACTCCGCCACAATGACAAGCGATTTGAGTTTATTAGCCGTTTATCACATTTTGGTGTCTCATGTTCACTTGTGTCCTGAATAATTAAGATTAACAGAACAGTTTCGGGTGTAAAACTACGGCTCCTAGTAAATATAAGTGACTGTAAATAAGTATTTGTTGTCTGAATGTTTCTCTACAGGGTCAAATTAAATTAGCTAACGAAACTCCGCAGACGTGATGGGTGTCGACGTCATAACATGATAAAACAAAAAATAAATACATTTGATTAGTTTTTTTGAGTCGCATCACCCGCAGGTGTGTGTTTAAAGAAATAGCCTTTCTTGTGTAAACCTCACAGACGTGATGAGGATCTGATATCTAAACACGTTAAAACAAAAAAAATCCTAATACACTACAAAACTACCAGCGGTCGTGTGGACCCCCAAAAATAAAAATCATTAAATATTTTTCATGTTTATTTGGTCGTTTTTACAAATCGATATCCATCACGTCTGTGGAGTTTCGCTAGCTAATTAAATCTGACCTTGTATAAGTGAATTTGTAATACATGAAAAAAATAAAGAAAAGAAAAAGAAAGAACACAAAACAAAAACATAAATGGTGGTGTACATAAATGGTAAATAAATAAATAAATAAAAAGTATTTATTGCGACACGTACAGAAAAATAAAAAACGAAACGAAAAAAAAATCGTACGAAGCTTAGCGAATTAGTTGACTAGTGAAAAATAAAGTAACAAAATTGTGTGACCCCACCACAGTGACGGGCGATCTGAATTCGCGAACAGTTTGGCACATTGCGGTCTATCATGTTTCAACTGTTCACCCCTTTGTCCTCGTTAATAAGGGATGACTGAGTGTTTAGCGATCGATAGGGGGTGCGGGAGGGGGAGGGAGGTTGTAGGCTTTTCAACGGGTAGAGTTTGTATGTATAATACAGGATACATTTTTAACCAGTGCGCATACTGTAACTGTGAATTCAGTGCATGTTTTGAAATTATAATTCGTTATATACATATATAATAGGTACTATAATATTATAAACAGGCAAAATTTGGTTGTTTGTTTGTATGTAAGGGGTAATCTCTGTCAGCGGGATTGTCCGAAAGGGTTACCGCTACCCCGGAACATAAAGGGCAAAGGAAGGAACATGGGTGGGTTTTAGTCAGTAAGAGTCTGACACTCCCTTCTGCTCCACCCAGAGCGGGAGGGGTCATTCGATGATTTCCCATACGGAAAAAACGGGGTAATCTCTGTGTACCAATGTCCGTTATGATATTTCTACGGTGGTGGGTAGATTGATAACTTGTTTAATAAATCAGTGTGTTGCTACCCTCGCGTTGCATTGACGCTGCATTGGCGACGAGTACGGGATAATTCAATTGTTTTAGTGTCTTCATTAGGCGTGCACTATCGACATTACCAACTGTTATTAAGATGCCAATCGGAAAGTTAGAACCGATCTATATAACTTCCAAACAATGGCCTGCTTATATACGGTTAATCAGTACATTTTTCTAAACGACGTAAAAGATAACCTAAAAGTGCCGATGTTAATAACAATCGTAGGCGAAGCCACTTATTCCACCAGCCGGTCGATTCTGTTAAAATATCACCGTGAAAACTCAAGTGAAGTGAGCTTGATGTGAGCTGTCAATAGTGTCAATCCCTAGCATTAGTTGGAATGACAGCTCACTCCACGCTCACTTCACCGAAGTTTTCACGGTGAGATGGTTACAGAATCGCACTGCAGTTCCTATTCTTCCTATTACCAGTCGGATTTACAAAGCTTGTTGTAATTGATAGCCGAATTCTTGAGGAAGGATATATCGTTAAATAAATAAAATCCTTAAATAGCCTGGCTATTTAACATCACGCTATCAGCCTTAGAAGCCGAGCAGAAAGAAAAACATCAGAAATAATTAAAGAACAAAAGGGAAAATGAAGTGATAACGCGAGTAGGTGAGTGTAGGTGACAGGCGGGAACTGGTTAAGAAATTATCCTGTATCCTAATATCCTACTTTCTGTCCTACTTCATACTTCCTACTAATATTATAAACGTGAAAGTTTGTATGGATGGATGGATGTTTGTTACTCTTTCACGCCAAAACTACTAAACGGATTTGGATAAAATTTGGCACACAGATGATTTATAACCAAGATTGACGTATAGGATACTTTTTATCCCGATATTTCTACGGGATCGAAACTTATGCGGGTGAAACCGCGGGGTGCAGCTAGTAGGTAGTAAATAATATACATCTCTACTTATACCTTCTGCGAAGACAGGCGTTGGGTTTTGTGTTTCCTTTGCGGCATAACAATTTTATGATTGTTTAAACTATAAATTAGCTAAAAAACTACCTAAAAATACTTTTTAACATTGTTAGGCTCGCGTCAGGCCATTACCCCCGACCCTTGAAGGCCAATTCCCGTAAAAAGGCCTACAAAGTCCTCACATTTACAAAATATAGTAGAATCTGTCAAAAGGATAGATAAAATATAAAAACATATTAAAATCAAGTGACATTATTGCCATTACAGCTACATATAAAGAGTTGCAATTAGAATTGTGTATATAATTATATCAGCCAATAAACGCCATGAGACCATCCCATGGTACCCATATGGTAAGCAATCTTAGGATTAGAACCCACGACATCAGCCGACCGAGGCCGCCGATCGACCGCAGCAACTGTGGACACATCGACAGGTAATGGCGCCGATTCCCTTGTCCACAAACTAAACTAAATTTAAATTCAGTGCATCTTTTTCTTTCTATTTCATTAAGAAAAGGACGGAAGATAAATATTAGCTTAGTCCTGTCAAATTAGTCAGCGCCTGACGTATTTTTAGTAGCCATGTTTTTAATCACGTCTAAACTGTCTATGGAGTATCTTAATTTGACAGGACTAAACTAATATTTATCTTCTGTCCTTTTCTTAATGAAAACGAAAGAAAAAGATGCACTGAACTTAAATTTAGTTTAGTTTGTGAACAAGGGAATTGGCGCCAATGTTTCCTTAGGTAGTAATGTAATGTTTCCTTAGCAGTAGGAAATGCTTGTAATTTCGGCCGAAATTACGGATTTCGTCCTAAGGGAGTAGACCCCTTGATGGATAGTGATGATTCGCTTAAAGATGGTGCATACTTGCATAGTCATATATGCATTTGAGACTTGAAGACTGCGCGCGCAGTTCGCAAGCGGCGCATTCGCGGCGCATTTGCCAGGTCTGGTCACATCTTCAAAGTTATTTTTCACTTTGTAGTGCCTTTTTTGTTGTCAATTGTTTTTTTTTTTTTTTTTAAAGTTTTTTTTGTTAAAAGGGATAGCAGAACTGTTGTAGCGATTGATTGGGAGAACAACGTAGAGCTGGTCATGAAGCTGACTGAATTGTTGGCTGTAAAGATGTTCATGAGACGATTTCGGCGTAATTACATGAAATATATTAGGCAATGAACGCAATACATAACCAAACCTATACTCTCTGAAAGGAAAAGCACGGTTCCGGATGACAGCGATGCGGACGAGTAATTCGACGCCTAAGTGTTCCTTTGTGTTTGTATTTATTTGTATAGTTAATAGTCATTTAATTTAGTACCTAGTTTAAATAGTTAGTCATCTATAAATACACATGCACAGGCACATGTGTTGGATCATTTAGCTCCCTTCAAAACGGTTGAGCTGAATGGTGCTAATCCGTGCGTCATATTCGTGAACGGGCGCCGTCAGTAGGGACTGGTCATCTCTTTGCTGCCATGGCTTATTTTAATTTAATTTAATATTTGAATTGTTTTAAACTTTTCATTACGGACGCTTTTAACGTTCTGCATCGATCTCACATGCATAATTTTTAACATGAATGATGTAACTAATACTTTGTAACCATATTTTGATTTAAAAGAGTGTCCATGGAGTGTATTGCCCGTTCTTCTCCATAGGTACCTACTACGCTTTGGAATGGGCAACTAGCTTCATTTTTCTGACTGACCGACCCCTTGACAATTCAAAAGTGCCTGTAATTGGTTGATTTAAATTAATACTTCGGAGTTTGAGTTTTGAGTTAAATACAAAAAAAGTAACCTGAAAGGGTAGTTAGGTACGTCATGTCGTGATATGTAGTAGTTAGATGTGTGACAGGTTGTAGTAGCTTGAAATGCTGGTGTATGTACGTATACTTCACCCATATCTTACCAATAATGTCACTGCAGGCTGTTACTGAGAATTTCTTAATGAAAAAATCCTATTAGGTACTTATACTATTCCCGGCCCGAGGATAACACCAAAGACCACACGCTCAGCAGTCACGCTAATAACCATTGGACCAACGAGGCTCCCATTGAGCTCAAACAATAGAATTACTACTGAAATACAAGGTTTTGAACTCGTAATCTGCAGTGCTATTCTGTTGGGTTCCGGAACCTCACTCAAGTGAGCGCACACAATTCGAAAGCGAACTCATTTCATCAGAAGAGACACCGTGCGGATTTCGAAGTGACGCGTGACGTTTACCGAATAACAAAGAAAACAACAAACAGCACATAATGCGCTTTAAATTACAAACACCGCTTGATTTTGCACACCGATACAAAACTGACGGCTGAAAGGGACAGAGCATAGTGGCTACACACCTCTCCTTCATCATCGGGGTTTTGCAGGATCGATATTCGTGTGAGGACTTCAACAGGGACGCTTGGATGACTCTAGATAATATTTTTAGATTAACGTTGTATAAGTAAACTGTATTTTAATACTGTGTGAAGGAAATGTAAACAAATTCAAAGTAAATTTGTCACCAATGCGATTATGGACGGTTAAATGCAGAACCATTTGCAAATTGAATGATTCGATTTGATCAATTTTATGTTAAAATTAGTTTATTTGTAGAAGTTACATTATTCATTAGGTAATTTATCAACTAAACTAAAATTTCTCGACGCCATAGTTTGGTTAATGAATATGAAATCTGACAACCAGTCTTACCAAGGGGTATCGTATTACCCAGTAACTGGGTTGTGGAGGTCAGACAGGCAGTCGCTCCATGTAAAATACTTGTACTCAGATGCATCCGGTTAGACAGGAAGCCGACCTCAATATAGTTGGGAAAAGGCTAGGCAAATGATGATGTTCGAAAAATTCTCATCATCTGCAAAGCCTTTTTCCAACTAGGTTGTGGGGAACTCCTTAGTAAGACTGGTTGTCAGACTTTCGGGCTACTGACAACCCGTAACGACTGTCAAAGATCCACGAATGACAGCCGGGACCAACGGCTTAACATGCTTTCCGAGGCACGGAGGAGTCTTGGTATGTGAAGATTGTCACCCATCCACGGACCAACCGCGGCAAGCGTAGTTTAACCTGATCGATGGTCCCGTGCGACTGTTATTACTTAGCCACAAGCCCTCCATTAATAGGCTGATTATATACAGTAATAATAAATAATGGGTTAATAGCCAAGAGCCTCGACCAACACCTGAGGAGGCTCTCGTTGGACAGCTGGATCAAGAGCTTGATTCAGAAAGCGGTACTTCTGGACACGGCTCGCATTGTCAGGAGGTTCCTCTCCCTGGAGCCCTGACCGCCGGTAGCTTGGACCCTGTTCCCGATACCATGGGCTACTATTTTTTATATTTTTAAATGCTTTTATATCTTTTATATTCTAAAATTTAAAAATATAATTTATATGTTTACATTTAATTAAAGGAGATAATAAATAATAATATAAAAGGGAATACATTTTAAATTGATTACCTTAATAATTAAAAATAGCGCACAGTTGCTAATTTGCCTGAACTAGGTTGATCCTGTGCTTTAGGCTAAGAAGTACGTACATACTTAATACAATAAATTAACAACGCGTATAACGTCAAAACTAAATGCTAGTTAATGCCGCGTCTTAAAATAACTAGCACTATAATATATTAAAGTTAAATATTATGTGAAAATCCCCACTCACTAACAAAGCTTTAATATATTAAAGTTAAACATTATGTGAAAATCCCCACTCACTAACAAAGCTTTAATATTTTTCAACTTTACCCAAGGAACACTACTAGATGGGTTAAGATTGCGAACTTGAAGCTCTACAACTTCAAAAGCGCCGACAAAGCTCCGAGATCAAAGCGATACGCTTCCGGATAAGGAGTACTGTTCGAAATAACTTATATATTTACGGTTAAATTCCCTTTCTGTTAACTGTTTTAGTTAAATAAGGGTATTCCGTTGATTGATTTGATTTGTCCGTTTGCTGTATTTATAGAGGTACTAGCTGTGCCCCGAGGTTTCACCCGCATAAGTTTCGATCCCGTGGAAATATCGGGATGAAAAGTATCCTATATCTTAATCCTGGTTATAAACTATTTGTGTGCCAAATTTCATCCAAATCCGTTCAGTAGTTTTTGTGTGAAAGAGTAACAAACATCCATCTATCCATCCATCCATACAGACTTTCGCATTTATATATTAGTAGGATGAGAAGCAGGGTGTAAAGCTCACTCATCCTCCATAGGAAAGTGAGGATCCTTCAACCAGACGGGTGTCGTGTGTGGTGGGCAACTGCCCGATGAATCATGTCGGGCTGTTGTATATATGCTGATTGCGCGGTAAATTCTGCTTTCGCGATGCAGGATTTTGCATGACGTCAGTATGACGCATTGCTCACATGTGGCGTTGTACATAGATACCACTACAAATTGATGGGATTATATTTTACTGGGTAAAATTTAATCCCATCAATTTGATCGTCATCTTCTGCCTAGACTTTCCCAACTATGTTGGGGTCGGCTTCCAGTCTAACCGGATGCAGCTGAATACCAGTATTATACATGGAGCGACTGCCTATTTAACCTTCACAACCCAATTATTGGGTAATAGGTACTATGCCCCTTGGTAAGACTGGTTGTCAGACTTCTAACGATTTCTGACGACCCGTAACGACTGCCAAAGATCCCCGAACAGTCGGGTCTCGATATGAAATCGATGGTCCGCACCCATCCACGAACCGATCTTGCCAAGCATTGCTTAACCATAGTTGATCGATACGTGTGTCTTAGCCCCTCTTGACCTTGTTTTGACACGTAATAATTTAATAAAAATACAATGAATAAATAAATTCTTCGAAAACAGCGTCAAATTAATTATTCTAATTGCTTACTTAGAATTCCCTTGCTGACTAATAAAATGGCGTACGGCCTCTAAATGTCATTGCATTAGTACCAACAGCTAGAGACAGCTGAAAAGGCAAACTACTTTTCTTTTTAGGGTTCCGTACCTCAAAAGGAAAAATGGAACCCTTATAAGATCGTTGTCCGTCTGTCAATACCCTTTTTCTCAGGAACGCTTGCAGTTATCAAGTTGAAATTAATATCATATACTCAAGGCTGCAATTCCTTGAAGCAGTGAAAAATTCAAATTTCTAAGTCAACACAATCAAAAGATACGGGCGTTTATGATCCGCATATTTTGACACTCGCAAGGGAATCAGAACCTATACAGGGTGGCAGGGACATCGATGCGCAAACGTCGTGAAAAGGTTACACCTGATGCCATAAATAAAATTACGAAAGTCACTCATCTCAGAAATGACCGGTTAAAAAAATTGACATTTTTGAGTGCGCAATGTATTGCAAACAACGCGATCAAAACGCTCCTCGGATGGCGCGCGCGAGCTACCTACCGCGATACCGCGCGCTGCCCTTTCGAGTTTTATTTACATTGCTGTTTTAACTGGAATAAGTGGATTAATATTTTTTAATTAAAAATCTCATTGGGTTAGATAGAAATAATGATTTTATACAGTTTACAGTAAAGAAACGAACGTAAAAATTAAGAAAAAGCCGACGAAAAATTTCAACGCACCCCTGCGGTCCAGAATCATGTACTGAATCCATGGTAAGCGGTTGCGCGTTGATGTCTCTGCCACCCTGTATATAGGGTACTTTCCGTTGACCTAGAATCACGAAATTTGGCAAGAAGCAATGTCGTGTAACACTAGTAAAGGACAACATTACAGAAAAAAAAAAATCCCGAGATAAACTATTTGTACGGAGCGCTGGGAAGTGGCGCAACAAACTCCCCAGGTTAGATTACTGAAGATTATACAGGTCATACTGATGTTTTTGACATTGGTTTTCGCTGAGATGAGATTGCGACTAGATTTTGAACATTTTTAATTATGGGAATTGTCTTTCAGATCGTTGTACTCAGGTAGAGGTAACTGATGGACCCTTTGATAATTGACAGGCTCCTTTACAAATTAAAGCCTTTGAATTTGACACGATGCCCCTTGGTAAGACCGGTTGTGAGACTTTTGGGCTTCTGACTACCCTTAACGACTGTCAAAGATCTACGAATGACAGCCCGGACCGACGGTTTGACGTGCTTTCAGAGGCATGGAGGGGTCTCGTTGTGATGTAGATGGTCACCTATCTACTGACCGATCTCAGCAAGCATTGCTTGGGCTTGATTGATCGTAGTCACGAGCCCCTCAATTTGCGTTTTAATATAAATTTCTAATCTAAACGCAAACGTAGTCTTGAACCAAAGCTACAATTACCACCCCTGCTTCACTAGGGTGCAATGTATGTGGCGACATGTCAAAATATTGATATTCCTGTGCGTTATCTAAGTTTAAAACATTCATGCATAATCAGCCTTTAACTTTCCCGTTGCTGGGACACAGGCCTCCTGTCTGTGAGAGGGATTTTGCCGTAATCCACCACGCGGGCCCAATGCGGGCTGGTAGATATCAGAAGGCCAATTCTCGTAATTTAAAACTCATCTCGGCGACAAACAAATGTCAAAAACTTGTCAAAATTTAAGTAAGTAAGTATTTATTTATTTTGAACGTTTTTATTTACTAATTCAACTACCTATGATAAGGGATTAACTGATATTTCATTATTTTTTTTATAAGTTTTAGTATCAATTACTTGAATCCCAGTCGCCAAATCCTTGAATCTCAACCGACCGATGATTACAAATGTTTTTTGCGGCGACGAGACCTCGTAAATTAAGTAAGTAAGTATTAAGTAAGTAAGTAAGTAAGTAAGTATTTACAATGTAGGGAAATTAGAGGTATTTTTGACAGATTGAGACTGAGATCAGACTGTCAACGTTCTTAAAATTACGAGAATTGCCCCTCTGATGTCACACGCCTTCGAATTTTTGGTTCTAGGACATGCTGGTTTCCTCACAATGTTTTCCTTAGCCGTTATGAGAGCAGTGGTGATGCAATGATTTACACAAAGTAAAGCGCCTGTCAGGGTTCAAACCTACGACCAATAATCGTAAGTCGCGACCGTTACCGCTAAGCCAAAATGCTGATCTAACTGCGAAAAGCCTACATAACACAACGAATATAATATTTTTCATTACCTCTGTAGGTACAGACGCCAGCAGGTCAAGCTACCCGAAACTGTAAAATTTTCCCAATCAACCTTGAACCTTAATGCTTTAGCGATAACGTTGAAAAGTATTAAAGAAATTTGACAGATTGTAGTAGCTTGATGTGCTGGCGTCTGTACTAACAAAACCCAATATTTACTAAACACACTCGTATCTACGACTGTATTACCAAACAGGTGCTTGGCAGAAAGCCAAGAGGTAACAAACCTTATTTGAATATTATTGTCTATGGGCCACTCTTATGAAAAATATAGAGTTATTATGTCTCTGGTTATTGGAAGCCGTAACTTCTATTGGTTATTGGGGTATTGCAAGTCGTAAGACAGCGTGGATTGGCACGTGCTCCTGTAGGGTACGGAGCGCAAGATTTATTGATAATTCAGAGGGTATATTACGAAGTGCAAAGTGCGAATGATCGGATCGGACCGACACATGGCCGAACCGAATATTATTGAAAAATGCGAAGAAAGTTCGGTTCGGCTCAGTTGGGTCGGGACCATAGTCAATATTCGAAAGAGTGTAGGAGTGTAGGATCGGGACCGACCGAACCATATAGTAACTTCGTAGCAGGAAACGGCGCGAACATTCGGCCGATACCACTTCGGAGTACATATACATTACATGATACAATTCCAGTTTTTCCAACAGTATTGGGGGTCTATACTGTAGGAAAAACTGGAATTGTATGAAGATTTTCCAGCGTTTTTAGGGTTCCGTAGTCAACAAGGAACTCTTATAGTTTCGCCATGTCCGTCTGTCCGTCCGTCCGTAGGTTAGCTCAGAGACTCTTAGTACTAGAAATCTAAAATTTGGCATGGATATACATATTAATTACGCAGACAAATTGGTAAAATAAAATCATGAAATAAAATCGTATCCTACTAATATTATAAACGTGAAAGTTTGTATGAATGGATGGATGTTTGTTACTCTTTCACGCAAAAACTACTGAACGGATTTGGATGAAATTTGTCAAACAGATGGTTTATAACCATTATTAACATATGGGATACTTTTTATCCCGATATTCCCACGGGATCAAAACTTATGCGGGTGAAACCGCGGGGCGCAGCTAGTCATTTATAATTTTATATCCTTCAAAATATATTTATCTACATTTATCATCATTTCAGCCGGGAGACGTCCACTGTTGGACATAGACCTCCCTCAAATCTATACATTATATCTATGTATTTTATTATATTTTATTTTTTTAACTGCCCGTGACATCACAGCAGGCCCTATCAGAATACCAGCGCTGCGACATTTTTTAAATGTCGCAGCCTCGTGCTGACATAGGAGCCTTTTGGCATCGTATAGGACTTTCTGTTTCATTTTTATTTTTGTAATTTTTTTTCTAAATAAATTGAATTTTTATTTTTGACTGTGTTTACTTTAGTTTGTGATCTTCCTGCACGAGTCGTAATAAATACACTTTCTTTCTTTCAAAATTATTCCGATTGAGATTGATAGTCTTACGCCTTTGGGGTCATCATCATCCGCCTGCCTTTTCCCAACTACTTATGTTGGGGTCGGCTTCAAGTCTAACCAGATGCAGCTGAATACCAGTATTTTACATGGAGCGACTGCCTATCTGACCTCCACAACCCAGTACTGGGTAATACTATACCACTTGGTAAGACTGGTTGTCAGATTTTCGGGCTTCTGACTACCCGTAACGACTGTCAAAGATCCACGAATGACAGCCAGGACCAACGGCTTAACATGCTTTCCGAGGCACGGAGGGATCTCTGTATGTAAAGATGGTCACCCGTCCACGGACCAACCACGGCAAGCGTAGCTTAACGTGATCGATTGACCTGTGCAGCTGTTATTATTTAGCCACGAGCCCCTGTTACGCAATTAGGCAGCCATTGATAAATAAGTATTCTTCCATCCACATTCATGGAACTGGGCTGGACACATCTGCCGCATGTCAGACGACCCTATCAGTCCCTCTTAATGGCAAGCGCGACTGCTGAGCGTGGGGTCCTGTGTTCGATTCCCAGGTCGGACAAAGTGCTGTTGCGTTTTCCATTAGGAATTTCTTAGTAACAGTCCTGAGTTTGGAATACCCCCGTGCATCGAAAATCACGTAAAGCCGTTGGCCTTGCGCCTGATCTCTCCCCGGTCGTGTCGGATTACTGTCCCATCGGACTATGAGAGTAAAGGAATAGAGAGTGCTCCTGTGTTTACGCACACACTTGTGCACTATAATATCTCCTGCGTACCTGGCTAATCTCTGTTGAGATTGGCCAACGTGACAGAAATCGGTCAGGGGGATTATAAATGGCAAGTGACATCGCGGCAGGCCCAGGGGAAGATAGCGGGATTAACTGGACTCCTTCAATAAGAACTGGTCCTTAGCAGAAGTGGATGTAATTGATTTTAAGCCGTTTTAATTAAAGAAATAAATAAATAAATTTACTTTAAAATTACGACAATTGCCCCTCTGTTCTTGCACAGATGCCACCCACGTCTTAATAGCTCTTTTTACTACCTAAAGTGGTTATTTTTCCACTTTGCAATCGGTCATCTTGTTTTTATTTAGATTATTTGTTGTCGAGGGGCTTTGTTGTGGAGGGTGACCATCTTCACATAGCAAGACCCCTCCGTTCTTCGGAAAGCACGTTAAGCTGTTTGAAACAGAAGCCAGAAAGTTTGACAACCAGTCTTACCAAGGGGTATCGTATTACCTTGAAATGGGGTTGTTGAGGGCAGATAGGCAGTTGCTAAATGTAAAATACTGGTATTCAGCTGCATCAGGTTAGACTGGAAGCCGATCCCAACATAGTAAGGAAAAGGCTTGGGAAATTATATTGAAATGTTACATAGCTACATGCATTCAAAACGTTAACAAAACTAAATTACAGTTAAATTAAACCGTATATTTCCCCAGTAACCGTCCTATAAAAACAGTTTACCTTGAACCTTCCTGCATAGAAACGAAAATTTTCTTTGAAAGCGCCGCCCTTTGTTCTGCCGATCTTTGATCTCGCCGACAAGGTGAGAATTAACGTTCGAATATTGTTAGAGGTAGCGAGGAAGCCGAGAAGGTACGTAACGTACTTTAGACACGAAAATAAATAACATAGTAACGATAAGGCCGGTAGCATAATCAGCCTATAATATTCCCACTGTTGGGACACAGGCCTCCTCTCTGTGAGAGGGAGTGGGCAATGATCTCTCACGCGGGCCCAGTGCGGGTTGGTACATGTGTGTAATTTTTGGTTCTGGGACATGCCGGTTTCCGCACAATGTTTTCCTTCACCGTTTTGAGAGCAGTGGTGATGAAATTATTTACACAAAGTAAAGCGCCCGGTAGGTGGCCGATGGGGCTGAAAGGTTCTGGAGTGGCGACCGCGTACCGGAAGACGTAGCGTTGGAAGGCATCCCACAAGGCGGACCGCCGACCTTGTGAAGGCTGCAGGAAACCGTTGGATGCGAGCACAAGACCTCGAAGTGGCTACTTGGGGTAGGCCAATGTCTAGTGGATTTCTTTCGGTTGAAATTATGATGAGCGCCCGGCTGGGTTCGAACCCACGACCTCGTAAGTCGGGGCCGTTGTCACTGGGCCAACCCTGCTCGACATGTTTCAAAATGGTTGAGCTGAATGGTGCTGATCCATACGTCATATTTGTGACTGAGCACCGTCAGTTGGTACTAGTCATCTCTTAGCTGGCACGGCTTGTTTAATTTTCAAGTTTTTTTTTTTTTAATCTTTTTATTACGGACGCTTTTAATATGTATGTCTTTCTACATCGTTCTCACATGAATAATTTCAACATGAAGAATTATGTACGGACGCCAGCACATCAAGTTACTACAATCTGTCAAATTTCTTTAATAGATTTTCAACTTTATCGATAAAGCATTAAGGTTGAAGATTGATTGGGAAAATTTGACAGTTTCGGGTAGCTTAACCAGCTGGCGTCTGTACACTGACCTCTAATAAAAAAAGTACGCTGTACTAAATATACTATACGAAAATATGACAGTTGTTTTCTATGCCGATTCAAAGCGCCCCGCTCGAGCGTCTCAGGAACTAAAATTTATACATTATTGCAAATGGCCGTCGTGTTGTTTTGGTACGTCTCTGATGGTTTAGGTCTAAATCGTGGGATAAGACTTTTTTGTGTATTTTGTGTCTCCTACGAGATATTTAGGACATTTTTATCATGAGAGTATGTGCATTATGTTAAACTCACTACTATATATATTTAACAATTCCAGCACACAAATGTACAGAGGCAGAAATATTAGTTCCAAAGACGCTCACGTTGTTATCAGCGCCAAAATGGCGAAAATCAAATGTCTTCGTTTTGTCATCAATACTCGTAGCGTGACGTTCAGCATAATAATATAGGTCAGTGATTATGTAATGTCAATAAACGCATATTTCTTCTTCGTCTTTCTTTTTTAATATAATAATATTCAGCTGCATCCTGTTAGACTGGACGCCGACCATAACATAGTTTGGAAGGCTAGTCGAACGATTATTTCATGCAACATTCTTTCAATTTTAATATAAATTTCAATATCACAGAAAATGCTGACCAATAGAAAATATTGTATCGCTGGCAACTGGAATCTTATTGGTTCAATTTATTCTAAGTTGCAACGAGCGTGCCTGCCTGAGGACGGGGTTTGCTGATACAAGAGCTGGCATTGTTTGAATGTGTCGTTTTGATGTGTTTTTGTTTTTGAAGTGAAAACTTCTTTAGGCGCGTTAATTAGCTCCATTTTATGTCCAGGAAAATCACTGTCTATTCCAAGGTTGCCTGGAAGAGATCGCAGAAAGCTATAAAACCGCCCATTGTATATTTTGTTGTGTACTATGTATTTTTTATGCTATGTATTTTTGTGGTGTACAATAAAGTACATATAAATAAATAAATAAAATGATTTTCGGTCATGATCATCATTCTCCTGCCCTTATCCCGATTTATTTGGGGTCGGCGCAACATGTCTTTTTCTTCCCTACTCCTCTATTAGCCGCCATCTCGACAGTCACCCCCTTTCTAACCATATCATCATTCACACAGTCCATCCATCGTTTCTTTGGTCTTCCCCTATTCTTATAGCCATCGATACTCATACTCAAAACTTTCCTCACGAAATTTTCCTCATTCCTCCGTAACACATGCCCATACCATGACAACCGGTTTCCACACAACTTTTCAGTTACCGATGCCACTTTCAGACTTCCTCTTATGTACTCATTTCTTATTCTATCCATTCGTGTAACACCACACATCCCTCTTAGCATTCTCATCTCAGCTGCATGCAATTGCCTTTCAATCATCCCTTTTGTGGCCCAACATTCGGCCATGATTTTCGGCCATGATAAATCATTATATTTCTGTAAGTAGGTACAAACACTTTTACACGTCAATCATATTTTAAAAATGAGGTCGGGGTTTCCTGTCTGACTACTCTGAGAAGAAAGGCCGAAACAGACTCAGAGGTCACAGTCTCTTTAAAAGCCCAGACATAGTCAAAATCTTGGTCACGTGAAGACCATGTAGTTTAGTGTCTTAAATGGTCTTTTGAGGAAAAGAACCACACGGATTAAGTGGACTTGTCCAGTCAGTGCACGCAAAGAACCACACAGATTGAGTGGACCTGTCCAGTGCACGCATTTTTAGTAACCGTGTCGCTCAACTCAGGTAGGGGAACATGTTATGGGTTCGCGTCACCGACATGGTATGGTACCTGTAGCTATGAGTATGACGATTTGCGCTTGTTGTTGCGCGCTGGTGAAGAGGGGAATGGTTTGTTTCATTTTCAACCGCCATGCGCACTAGCATTTTGAAAGCTTAATGCCAACTGACACAGGTTTTTAGGTTATATAAATTGTCTAGTGAATAAAAATAGTGAAATATTTTAATACGCAGGAGACAGCTTGTACAGACGCCAGCAGGTCAAGCTAAGCGAAACTGTCAAATTTTCCCAATCAACCTTGAACCTTAACGCTTTAGCGATAAAGTTGAAAATCTATTAAAGAAAGAACAATGGCGAAAGCTTAGCTGACTTTAATTTGAGCGTCTAAAAGTGACTTATATACGAAGGCAGTTCTATTATTTTTCTACGTTTTTTCAAAGTATCACATTACCTAGTGAACTCCGGATAAAAAATTATTTTAAATGAAAAGTTATTTGATTTTTTCATTGACAATTAGTGATGCCATTTTGTATTTATTCTGCCAAGTGACAGTAAGTACAGTATTATTGTAATAAAATCAGTTTTAGTTTGTTGTTGTAACAAAAAGGAGTAAATGAATTAACAATAACGTTTATTTATAAGTGGAAGTGTTCTTTGTAGGGAGGTAAAAATATTGTAGTGTAAAAATAAATTAATTACTTTCAATTAATGACTGGCAAAAAGACTATTATCCCAAGTCGAAAAAAATATAAAGTCTTGGTTTGACAACTGTTGATTGTTCAATGGGGTTGCCAGGTGGCCAAACCTAATAGCCGGACAGAGTTTGGCCGGACATTTGGGTAGAAAGGCCGGACACCCTACATTATTGAGGATTTTGTGTCTCAGTATTAATAGGTACGACAAAAAAATTGTATGTAAAATCAAGCTTTTTTTGATTATTGTCATAATCAGTCATCGGCGCTCGCTCGTTTGCGAAATGTAAAAAGCCTAACAAAAGCCGGACAAGCCAGACACCGTTTATTTTGGCTGGACACGCAATCAGAAAGCCTACCTATGTCCGGGTTTATCCGGGCAACGCTAACCATAAACATAACCTACAAAAGTTCATGACTGAATTTCTATTATTCTCGGACTTCTCGAACAAAAATTCTTGCACAAACTAATTCAGAAGTTGACGCCGAGTTAAACAAGATATTTTTCATTTAAAGACGCAAGAATTAAATCTCAGCTAAATTAATGTATGGGTGGCTGCCATTGTTCTTTGACAGATTGTAGTAGCTTGATGTGCTGGCGTCTGTACATATATGAAAACAAATGTATATGTGTAATGTTTTGAAAAATCACGCGCAGGAGACACGGCTTTACACACACAAAAAAAACAACAAACACAAAATAGTAAACCCTCCATTTTCACAGTCGGTTAGAAACTACGACCTAACAGAAATACGTTTATTGAAACCTCCGTTCGAAGTGACAGATGGACTAAAGATGGCGCCCTGCCAACCAAAATGGCTGACGTTTTGGCGCCAACTTTCAGAAGTTAGTTATTCCAGTTACTGGCTGGAGATGTTTGGGATAGATAATAAATATAGGAAGTAGTAGGACAGCTCTTTGTGAAGGAATTTTTCCATATTTTTTGCCGCTAAAGCTTAGGTTTCCAAAGGGTAATTGCATCACTGCCAGGCATCGAGGTAAAACCCCAAGCAGCCCGCGATGTACCGCAGTGAGGTATCCTTCGGCATGTAGTGCGTGAGTGTCTATTAGCATGCATTTTTTTACATGGAGGTGACAGGGTGGGGCTTGTGGCTAAGTAATAGCAGCCGTAAACTACGCTTGCCACGGTTGTTCCATGGATGACTGACCACCTTTACATACCTAGACCCCTTCGTGCCTTGGAAAGCACGTTATGCCGTTGGTCCCGGCTGTCATTCGTGGATCTTTGACAGTCGTTACGGGTCGTCAGTAGGCCGAAAATCTGACAACCAGTCTTACCTAGGGAATGATAGCCATTTAGCATGTGTAATCCATTACTAAATGAACATAATAAAATAATAAACAACGAAGTTAAAAAAAACTTCAAAATGAAATAAAAATAAGCTTTTACACCCATAATACCTTAATCCACTTTCATAACACTTCCAAAACAGGAAAGGGGTTGCCCCATTCTCCGTAGAAGCCATCTAACCGTTCCATTCACTCGGAGCCTCTTAAATGTAAACCAAAAGACTGATCTGTCTGGCTCTCTGAAGTTTACAAAACTTCTCCCCCAGGGTGCCAGTGTCTATTTTGATTCCTTCTGTAATGAATTCAAAACTTTTTGTACAAAAACTTTTTAGAGTTTTTGAATCGCATTTGAATAAACAAATGAATTCGGGAGAACGGTAGATTCCTTTTATTTTTTAGGGCAACAGATGGATATGAGATATTTTTTTCATCATGGGCTCCAAGAAATATTAATTTTTTTTATACTATAAAGGTATGAGGAACATGGTGTGAAGTTCACTCATCCTCCGTTCAAAAGGGAGGGTGTCGTGTCTGGTGGGTTACTGCCCGACGATTAATGTCAGGATGTTGTACATATGTTAGTTGCGCGGTAAACTCTACTTGCGCGATGCAGGATTTTGCGTGACGTCAGTAAGATTAGTAGTTCGCATGTGGCAATGTAGATGGCGCTACAATATTTGTCTTGTATTATTGACGAGACAGTAGCTCATGTGCTTTGAACTGCCCGGTGGTCACCATGTACGGACGCCAGCTCATCAAGTTACTACTATCTGTCAAATTTCTTTAATAGATTTTCAACTTTATCGCTAAAGCTTTAAGGTTCAAGGTTGATTGGGAAAATTTGACAGTTTCGGATAGCTTGACCTGCTGGCGTCTGTACAGTGCGTAGTATATCGGAAACGCAGGTACCCTCAGTGAGACGGTGAGTAGCACTAAGGCGTTACTGGCGTCCCTTGAGGAGCTGCAGTGGATCGAATGATTATTTTTCCCCCACGGACGCAAACTGATGCTCTCAAAACGGTGAAGGAAAACATCGTGAGGAAACCGGCATGTCTTAGAACCAAAAATTCAAAGATATGTGACATCTACCAACCCGCACTAGGCCCGAGTGGTGGATTGAGCGGGAGCCCACTCCCGCTCACAGCGAAGAGGGTTGTGTCCCAGCAGTGGGAACAATATAGGCTGGATATGAGACTGCCTATCTGACTACACAACCCAGTTACCTACTGAGTAACGCTTAAGTAACGCAGTTTAGATTTATTGAAATGACATAGAGCTGTTGATCTTTAATTTTGTATCCACCGGTAATACAAAATAGGTACGTAATTCTATGGTTATAACAACTCTATGACAGATCTCATTGTCGCGCGTTATTATTTACGAAGAACGCCGATGTTTGCCGAAGCGCTTACTTTTTCTGGGAAATCTGCTTCATCTTCGTGACAGCTGTCACTGAGGTAATTTAGTGGTGGCCGCCGCTGTTCTACGAAATCGGAGCTAAGCCGGATTTCCGAAGATAGCCGATGATTGCCGAAGCGCTAATGTTTTCTTGGAAACCTGTATGTTGCGTTTCCCCGTGTTACCCATTGTGTTTGACTGGAATTATGCGAACCAAATGTATACGTTGAGACGAGATTTGACTTCGGATTAAATTGAATAGGGTCTTACAAAATGAGGGAACGTATATATTTATAACTTTGCCCGCGGCTTCACCCGCGTTGACGTTGGAAATTATTCCACGGGAACGTACTACCGGGATAAAAAGTATCTTATGATATAAGCCAGGGTATAATGATTACATAATCAGCCTATAATGTTCCCACTGCTGGGACACAGGCCTCCTCTTTTCGAGAAGGAAGTGGGCTGTAATCTACCACGCGGGCCCACTGCGGGTTGGTAGATGTCACATGTCTTCGAATTTCTGGTTCTAGAACATGCCGGTTTCCTCACGATGTTTTCGTTCACCATTTTGAGAGCAGTGGTGATGAAGTAATTTACACAAAGTAAAGCGCCTTTCTGGGTTCGAACCTACGACTCACTCGTAAGTAAAAAACAGATTTTTTTTCACATTAAGGATATATACAGGGTGGTGGGCACCTCGACGCGCAAATTGTTCATCATTCATCATCATCATTTCAGCCGATAGACGTCCACTGCTGGACATAGGCCTCCCCCAAGTGTCGCCACATTGACCGGTCCCGTGCGACTCGCATCCAGCGGATTCCCGCAACCTTCACCAGGTCATCGGTCCACCTAGTGGGAGGCCTTCCAACGCAACGTCTTCCGGTTCGCGGTCGCCACTCCAGAACTTTTCGGCCCCATCGGCCATCCGTTCTGCGAGCAATGTGGCTACGTCGGTAACCTTGGTCGCAAATTGTTACCATGAGTTAAGTACAAAATGATGAAGATGTCGCAGATATGCTGGAAGAGAAAGAATTCTTTAGGAATAAGCATCACATTTTTACGTATTTTTCTGTCCTTTTCTGTTTATACTATAAATACGTTCAAGTGCGAATCGGACTCGCACATGAAGGGCTCCGAACCACCGTACAATGTTAAACACAATTCTTTATTAGGGCTGTTTTTTCCAACACCAGATAATTTTATCCGAGGCATAATTTTGAATTTTTGACAGTTCTTCTATATGAAAACTGTCAGACGTCAGTTTTATTCCACAAATAAAAATTATCTTTATTTTATTTTTATTATTTATTGTTGTAGCGGCAATAGAGATACACACTCTGTGAAAATTCCAACTGTCTACCTGTTACGGTTGAAATACAGCCCGCTGACTGACAGACGGACAGCGGAGGCTTAGGTGGATGGTTCCATTAGCAACGTTTTTTATTTTTTTTATTGCTAACTGGGTCTGCTCTTGACCTCGATCGCGCCTGATGGAAAGCGATGGATGAGATCTATGATGGAACGAGTGTGCCCTGATGATCCAGTTCACCCTTGCTTTAGAATTTATATGATAATTATAAATGATTTTATTTTGTAAGTAGATTTGTACAAACACTTTTACATGTCAATCATATTTTAAAACTAGATGAGGTCGGCGTTTCCTATCTGACTAGTCTGAGAAGAAAGGCCGAAACAAACTCAGAGGTCACAGTCTCTTTTAAAGTCCAGACATAATCTTGGTCAGATCATAATTATGAGATCATGTAGATCGATGTCTGAGATGATCTTTTGAGGAAAGAACCACACAGATTGAAAGGACCTGTCCAGTCAGTGCACGAATTTGTCAGAAATCGTGCAGCTCAACTCAAAACTTAAAGTCAAGTCAAAGTCAAAGTATTTATTAGTGCGAGTTTTGGTGATATAACAGGTCTTACAGATATTTCATAGAAACTCAAAAATCTACCCTTTAATACACTATTAATTTAAGAGTATTAGAAATTAAATAACACAATATATACGATACAATTCAACTAAATTAAAAATCTTCAGATAGGAATATTACATTATAAATCATAAATACAGGATCAGTCACAAGAAATTTTGTCAGCAAGAAATTCGTCAATGGTATAGTAGCATTTGTCTATTAAAAAAAAAATTTAGAGTGCGTTTAAATTGAGTCAGGTTTAGATCTTTTATGCCATTTGGTAGCTTATTAAAATTTTTCGGAGCCATGCAAAGTATGCTCTTGTACATAAGGGCGGTTTTTGATCTTCTTAGGCAGATGGGTTTGTGTGCGGAACCTAGTCTTTTTCTAGACACTGAAGTAAATAGCATCTTCAATATAGCCTCGACCTCGCTCTTTTTAATCAAACCACAACAATAATTTACATGTTATGGTTGACTATTATTTAGGCAATCCGCTCCCTCATAACATGGTGTAATATTTTTTCTGAAACATTATATTCGTGGATAGAATATTTAAGTATATAAGTAGGTACTTCAATGTATTCTTTCATGTCGGCACGAGCTATATTAGATAACTCGTGTCGTGGTGGTGAGAACATTAACCAGACAGCACCGTGACTGCGTAACATCCTGTCAATCTCAATTTGATTTATTTTGAAGGATATTGCTAATCCATTGCTTCTGAAGCTCGTAAAATATGTCTGCTCAACAACGTAAATAACGCAATGAATGTTGTTGAACTGTCAAAATGAAAGCCATTGCTACTGCTAGTGTGATACGCAATTACCGCGCAGGTTGGCGACAGGGCTGGATATTGCTATAACACCGACATAGAAGGGAGAAGTTATGTATGCGATGCGTATTTAAAAAATACCAGTATGGATCAGCTTCAGCTGACAAGTGTACGAGTATGTGATAGTCTAAGAATATAAAAAAGTATTAAACGAAGAACCGTTTATGGAAATAATTATCAAAGTTATTTGACAAAACTTCGTTTAATTTATTCGTCCTGGGACCGTGCGCTCGCAGAGAGATCACAATACCTACGTATACAAATCCAATCTCTGAACTTCTATTTTGCGAGGGTTCACTGCTCAACTCACTCAAGTGAGCCCACTCAATTCGAACGCGAACTCATTAGTTTTTAAAGTAAATCATCGCGGATTCACAACGAGACACCGTTCGGATGCTGAAGTGACGTTTAGTATTACTCAACCGTATTTTTTAATGTGACCATGATATCTTAGTATACACAACTATGTAATAATATAGTCCTCCAGACCATATTTTGGCCATGACAGCAAATTTCAACGGACACTAGCCTTTGACGCGGGAGATGTTATAGTGCACCAGTGTAAGCGCAGATACGGGTGCAATCTCTCTTCCGTCATTCTCATAATCTGGTTAAACGGCAATCCGACACGACCGGAGAGAGATCAGATGCAGGACCAACATCTTAACGTCCGTCGATTTCCAAACTCCGAGCTGTTACTGAGAAATTTCTAATGGGAAACTCAATAACAATTTGCCCAACCTGGGAATCAAACCCAGGACCTCGCGCTCAGCAGTCACGCTTGTAACCACGAGATCTACAGCGAGACACAACGACAAAGTAATCATAACTCTCTCTGCTCACACCCAAAAGCCGGTTCTATGCGACGTATCAGCGTAGTGTTGCCCATTAAAAAATTAGGTCACAGCACATTAACTTCTTGTTGCCTTTGTTTAACTTGCAAGCTAAGTGAGGGTAGGTAGATATTGAAGATAGCTTTTACGAAACACGGTTTTGGATATCGGTTTTTTTCTGTATTTGGAAGGCCATTCATGATTCATTTACGATTGACCAGTCCTGGGGGTCTACTCCGAAGTGGTATCGGCCGAATGTTCGGCCGTTTCCTGCTACGAAGTTACTATTTGGTTCTGTCAGTCGCGATCCTACACTCCTACACTCTTTCGAATATTGACTATGGTCCCGACCCAACTGAGCCGATCCGAACGTATTTTCGCATTTTTCAATAATATTCGGTTCGGCCATGTGTCGGTCCGATCCGATCATTCGCACTTTGCACTTCGTAGTAGACCCCCAGCATAACTATTCACAACCATCTGACAAGTTATCGTATCGAAAATTTCGATGACCTGATTTGCCTTGCCCCCGACAGCAAACAGCTGTCGGAAGAATAGCGGTATTCTATTGATTTAATCTGTTTTTTTTTTCGGGTCTTAGGCTTGAGAACAGCGTTTAAAGGAATCTAAAGATAACATTGATTGATGTTCTGTACGGTACGAAGGCGTACCTAATGGTTGTGAATAGCTATGCAGTAATACTATACTTGGCATATTTGTATTTTTTCGTTAATATAAAAATCTTTTTTACAAACAAAAACCGACTTCGAAAAAAGACAGACGGTGTCGTTGGTTTCGCATTTTCGTTGTTTGCTACCGACTTCCGAAATTAAAGTTATTTTTCACTTTGTAGTTAGTGTCTTTTTTCGAAGTCGGTTTTTTTTTGCAAAAAAGTTTTTATTTTTCTTTTTTAAGTTGTGATTTTCACCAGCTATTTTGGTTTAAAAAAACGATGTGTGGGCCCATAAAATTTGAGGGTTGCCCTCGATTTCTCCAGGATCCAATCATCAGATCCTGTCTTGGTGACTATGGGACCACTTCAGAAGTATCTCCTTTCGAACGAAAAAAGGATTCTGAAAATCGGCACACAATTGGCGGAGTAATCGCGACAAACACACAAAAAAAAATAAACACCGAATTGAGAATCTCCGCCTTTTTTGAAGTCGGTTAAAAATTAAATTCATCGCTATACTCGTGTTTCTGCGGCTAACAGAGACGCATAAAAGATATCTGAAGGCCAATTCTCGTAATTTAAAACGCTCAAAATCTAGTCGCAGTCTCATCTCAGCGACAATCAAATGTCAAAAACTTGTCAAAATGTAGGGAAATTGGAGTTATTATTGACAGATTTTGAGACTGAGATCAGACTGTGAACGTTCTTAAAATTACGAAAATTGCCGCTCTGACTTTAGTGAAATTAGCCTCAAACATTACTAACCTTATCTATTAAAGTAGGTAATATTAAATTTGTGAAAAACAAAAACACAAAAAAAATCATCAAAAGTGTTAATTTCGAAGCTTATAAATTCGTACAGTTTCCCCTCCTCGCAGGCGCTTTGCTACGGTGTCGTCACCGTAGCCAAGGGCCTACGCTCGTAGTAAGTTCTACGAAAATCGTAGCACATTGCTACGCGAGTATATTTTTGTGATATATTAAAATGGGATTCATTGCTACATTGTTATCTTTCGAAATGTAAAAACTGTGTATTGAGTATTATCACGTTTATTTTCCCCGAGGGGTAGGCAGAGGCGTGTACTACATTCACATTTCGCGGGTTATAAAGTACCATGTAAAGGGGGCGAGTCATTTTTTTCCCTAAGTTGGTCTTAACAGACACTTTTATATAATCTAGCTGTTGTCCGTGACTCTTTCTGCGATCCAGGATAAAAAATAATCTATCCGTCTCCAGAAGGCCAATTCTGATAATTCAAAACGTTTAGAATCTAGTCGCAATCACATCTTGGCGACAAACAAATGTCAAAAACTTGTCAAAATGTAATGAAATTAGAGGTATTTTTGACAGATTGAGACTGATATCTGAAGGCCAATTCTCGTAACTTAAAACGTTCAAAATATATTCGCAGTCTCATCTCGGTGACAAATAAATGTCAAAAATGTAGGGAAATTAGAGGTATTTTTGACAGATTGAGACTGAGATCAGACTTTGAACGTTCTTAAAATTACGAGAATTACCCCTCTGATCATGGTCTACCTATGTGCCAAATTTCACTCAAATCCGTTCTAGCGTGAAAGCGTAATTAAAAATAAAAAAAAGCAAAGTTGCAACGATGCTCGAACAGGCTCCTGAGAGTGTTGTCCGAGCGGTGGGACCTGTCCCTGATACAGAGGTGGATGCAGCTTCATGTTAGCGCTTCTCCTCGTATTATTTGACATTATGTGTATGTTTATATTGTGTATGTCTAATTTTGTAATTGATTATGTTTAAAGTGTATTATTTTTATTTGATTATTTTTAATTATGATATTGTAATGTCTGTGTGTATGTGTATTGTTATGTTATTGAATTGTAATAAACAAACATAAAGAAAATCTATTTTTTGCTCTGTGTTTTTTGTCTGTATTTGTTCTTACTTTGGATAATATATAATTTAAAACCTGAGTGGCAATTCTCGTAATTTTAAGAACGTTCACAGCCTGACCTCAGTCTGTCATCTGTCAAAAATACCTCTAATTTCCCTACATTATTGACAAGTTTTTCACATTGATTGTCGCCGAGATGAGACTGCGACTAGATTTTGAACGTTTTAAATTACCAGAATTGGCCTTTAGATAAGTTTGGTATTTCCTATCCTATCCGACTACATTGAACAGAAACACCGAAACAAACTCAGAGAGGTCACTTAATGTCATTTTTGACACGCATCTGCGACTACAAGCTGCAATTAAGCATTTAAATGTAGAATCCCAAGAACACTTCACCCGACACAGAGATCGAACATAAAACCTCATGCTCAGCAGTCATGCTTCATCATCACCATCAGCCTATAGCTGTCCACTGCTGGACATAGACCTCTCCTATTGCACGCCATTCAACTCGATTTTCGGCAACTCTCATCCAGCTGCTACCAGCCATCCTGCGAAGATCGTCTGAGCCTGAGGACGTCCGACCTTACGTTTACTTATTCGCGGTCTCCACGCAAGAATACGTCATCGGTTCTACGGCTAATATGGCCGGCCCATTGTCACTTCAGCGTGCTTATTCTGTGAGCTAGCTTTGGTTTTCTGCCGGATAACCTCGTTGCGGATTCGATCCCTCAGAGAGACTCCAAGCAAAGCCCGTTCCATAGCAGTCACGCTTGCAACCACTAAACCAACGGAGCAGTCAATTTATTCGACTCGATAATGAATCCTAGGCTCTCAAGTAAGACAGCCCATCTCTGAGGATAAAGCTCCCAAAAATACATAACACGAAAAAACCTTTTGTTAAAAAAGATAATTGAATAACGAAAGATAATTCATCTCCCATTACATTTATTATCTTTTATGAAATGTTTTCATTCAAGAGGGAGATTAAAAATTAATCGTTTGAAAATTAATTAACTTTTTTTTTTTAACAAAGGGAATGTTTTACTGTTATTTTTTAACCAACTTTTTCAAAAAGGTTTTTTTGTCAGTAACTAAGAAAACACTTTAATAAGTCACTGTCTGCTTACTTTCTCCCAACTTTGTTGGGGTTGGCTTCCAGTCTAACCGGATGCAGCTGAATACCGGTATTTCACACGGAGCGACTGTCTATCTGACCTCTACGACCCAGTTACTGGATAACACGATACCCGTAGGTAAGACTGGTAGGTAGTCAGACTTTATTTGGGCTTCTGACTACCCATATTTATTGTCGACTATGAGAGCAGTAGTGACTCAGTGGTAAAGGCCACGACTTATGAGCTTATAGGTCGTAAGTTCGAACCCAGACAGGCGCTTTACTTTGTGTAAATTATTTCATCACCACTACTCACAAAACGGTGAAGGAAAACATCGTGAGGAAAAAGGCATGTCCTAGAACCAAAAATTCGAAGATATGTGACATCTACCAACCCGCACTGGGCCCGCGTGTAAGACTATAGCTCGCTCCCTCTCGAAGAGAGGAGGCCTGTGTCCCAGCAGTGGGGACAATATAGGCTGATTATGATGATATGATATCGATTGTCAAATATCTATGAATGACAGCGGGGACCAACGGTTTAACGTATTTACAAGTATTTTTGACAGGTTGAGACTGAGATCAAAGGGGCAATTGTCGTAATTTTAAGCACGTTCATAGCCTGATCTCAATCTCAATCTGTCAAAAATACCTCTAACAACGTAATCAAAAGCCTCGTGCTCAAGCATATAAAATAACATAATGGGGGAAAATATGCGTCACATCCACGCAAAACGGCCATCGTTCAGCAACACAAAAAAGCGAATTAACTAAACATGAAATGTGTTATTTTCCAGCACATCAATCCGTGCGCCCATGCTCGTGCCGATGTTCCTAGCCTACTACATCTTCAACTCGCTGCATTTCCCTACATTTTGACAAGTTTTTGATATTTGTTTGTCGCCGCGATGACTCTGCGACTAGAGTTTGAACGTTTTAAATTACGAGAATAGGCCATCAGACTGTGAAAGTTCTTAAAATTACGAGAATTGCCCCTCTGTTATTGGTTTTCCATTAGGAATTTCTTAGTAACAGCCCGGGGTTTGGAAGTTGGTGGTGTGATACCCCCGTGCTTCGGAAAGCACGTTAAGCCGTTGGTCCTGCGCCTGATCTCTCTCCGGTCGTGTTGGATTGCCGTCCCATCGGACTATATGAGAGTGAGAGAACAGAGAGTGCACATGAAAAAAAAAAAGAAAGAAAGAAAATTTAGAGGTATGAGGAACAGGGTGTAAAGTTCACTCATCCTCCATAGAAAAGGGAGGATCCTCCGACCAGACAGGTGTTGTGTCTGGCGGGCAATTGCCCAACGATTGATGTTGGGAAATTGTATCTATGCTAATTGCGCGGTAAACTCTGCTTGCGAGATGCAGGATTTGCGTGACGTCAGTATGACGCGTTGTTCGCATGTGGCGTTGTCGATACTGTTACAGAAAATACATTTATTTGGCACAAACTAAAAGACACACAATACACCAGATACATACATCAGATAAAACAAACAATAAAACACACACGACACACACACACACACACACCCTCACGCACACACATGTGTTTGGGCACACACTTGTATACTATATCTCGTGCGTGGAAAGCCAGTCTCCGTTGAAATTGTGCGCCGTGGCAGAAATACGGTCTGGAGCACTACTGCTATTTCCATGGTTACTGAAGTGACAATTTTAGACGTTAATTAATTTGAATTGTAAGTGACAGAGCTGTTAGCCAAATAAAAGAATAGGAGACTTTCTTGCATATAATTGCATCCAACTTTGGTCCTTCTAATCAAAAACTAACCTTGTTAATACTTAACCATAAGGTAGTTTATTACTTGCAAAAAAAAAATGATTTACGTTAAGAAATGCCATCAAAAACGGCTGGGACATTAATAATAAAATTTGCATTTAAACGCGGGACTTTGAGCAAAAGTGGCTCGGAGCACGAAATCGAAAACACATTTTATTTTTTCAACATCGATTAATACTAGTTTTCTTTAAGTAAAAGTTAATTCAAGTTGTATTTTTTAAAGTCTTCACAGAATGGGTGCCTGAATATGAACGGCGCCGCCGAGGCTGGCCCAGAAAGAGAGAGCTAGATGACCAGAAAACCAATTTTCGTAATTTAAAAAGTTCAAAATCTAGTCACAGTCTCATTTCGGCGACAAACAAATGTCAAAAACTTGTCAAAATGTAGGGAAATTTGTGGTATTTTTGACAGATTGAGACTGAGATCAGACTGTGAACGTTCTTAAAATGACGAGAATTGCCCCTCTGATAAAAACCAAAAAAAAATAAGATCAAATAAAAAGTGTAAAGTCCGATGTAAGAAATTAGCAGGAAAGTGTGCCTCACGGCTGCGGCACAGGCACTCTTTCCTATCAGTTCAGCAAAAATGCCAGACAACTAGTGCCTGACGCTGGTTTTCAACTGGACCTGATGTGTGAGGTGACGGATGTAAATCAGTTTTATACTGCAACGTGACGTGAGATTACTAGTGGGCCAGTGGTAACAGCCACGACTTACGAGTTGTAAGTCGTAGGTTCGAATCCAGACAGGCTAGGAATCAGTACCTGAATTGTTTTTGTTAACCGACGAAAAATTTCAACGCCTATTCGTAGTTCAGAATTATATATGTACAGGTATTTTTCCGTAGCAGTCTAGTGTTCGAATTTGAGCCCGGTTGACGGCAAAAGGCTCGCTCCCTGCTACATGGGACTTAAACATGACTGGCGAAATATGGGTGTACTATATACAGGTCGGTGAATCCGACATCATCGTTTGCCTAGCCTTTTCTATGTTCGTGTCGACTTCCAGTCTAACCAGCTGAATATCAGTATTTTACATGGAGCGACTGCCTACCTGACCTCCACAACCCAGTTACTGGATAAAACGATACCCCTTGGTAAGACTGGTTGTCAGACTTTCGGGCTTCTGACTACCCGTAACAACTGTCAAAGATCCACGAATGACAGCCGGGACCAACGGCTTAACTTGCTTTCCGAAGAGGGGTCTCGATATATGTAAAGACTAGCTGCATCCCGCGGTTTCACCCGCGTAAGTTTCGATCCCGTGGGAATTTCAGGATAAAAAGTATCCCATGTGTTAATCCTGGTTATAAACCACCTGTGTGCTAAATTTCATCCAAATCCTTTCAGTAGTTTTTGCGTGAAAGAGTAACAAACATCCAACCATTCATACAAACTTTCACGTTTATAATATTAGTAGGATTGTTACCCATCCAGAGACCAATCGCGGCAAGCCTACCTTACCCTGATCGATCGACCTGTGCGGCTGTTATTATTTAGCCACGGGCCGGTGGATACCGACATAATGTTGCTTATTATTCTTTATTTCTTATGTATTTCTGTATTAACAATGTTGGCAGTGACCCGAAAGATCGCGTGGGTGGTTTTTTGAGGACTCGTTTCTTACAGGTTTCGAGTCAATAAAAGGTCAAGTATCTGTGTGATATTTTAAATTTCACATGCACAGTTTGTACTGTTAACGCTACGCTACTAAGTAATGCTTTACAAAGTAAAAAAAAACGAAAAAAAAAGAAGAAAAGAGAAGAAGAGAAGAGAAGAAAAGAAGAAGGAAGAAGTAAATGATTTATTTTCTGTAGGTAAGTAGGTTTGCACAAACACTTTTACACGTCAATCATGTTTAAAACACTAGATGAGGTTGGCGTTTCCTATCTGACTAGTCTGAGAAGAAAGGCCGAAACAAACTCAGAGGTCACAGTCTCTTTTAAAGTCCAGATATAATCTTGGTTAGATCATGTGAAGACCATATAGATCGAGGTCTGAGATAGTCTTTTAAGGAAAAAACCACACAGATTGAGTGGACCTGCCCAGATCTTGCGGCCATCTCATTTCTTTATCAGTATTTTTTGTATATTTTTGGCAATGTCACTCAATATCACACTACATAATCAGCCTATAATGTTCCCACTGCTGGGACACAGGCTTCCTCTTTTCGAGAGGGAGTGGGCTGTAATCTACCACGCTGCCCAGTGCGGTTTGGTAGATGTCACATGTCTTAGAATTTTTGGTTCTAGGACGTGCCGGTTTTCTCGTGATGTTTTCCTTCACCGTTTTGAGAGCAGTGGTGATGCAATAACACAAAGTAAAGCGCCTGTCTGGGTTTGAACCTACGACCTACTCGTAAGCCGCGGCCGTTGCCACTGGGCCACCACTGCTCTAATATAATATAAATATTACACTATTTATACATATTCGTTACTGTTTTTATCGGACACAAATTTATTTTATTTATGGCTGATTTTTCCATCGCCAGATAATTTTAACTTCTTCCATACAAAGTCTGTCAGACGTCAATTTTATTCCACGAATAAAAAATATCTGTCGATTGAAAAATCAGCCCTTAGTATGCATACGAGTACACACGTCACGTTGCAGTATAAAACTGATTTACATCCGTCACCTCACACATCAGGTCCAGTTGAAAACCAGCGTCAGGCACTAGTTGTCTGGCATTTTTGCTGAACTGGACCCTTTTAGCGCAGCCGTGAGGCACACTTTCCTGCAAATTTCTTACATCGGACTTTACACTTTTTTATTTGATTTTTATCTGATGTAGGTCTCTGGCGTAGTGTGTCTTTTAATCTTTGCTAAATAAATGTATTTTCTTTCTTTCTTTGGCTTAGATATTCCCGTCTCTATCTTACACTTGTAGTTCGACAGTGAGAGGAATAATTCTTACCCAAAGTATGTCTATCTCGTCCATACTGTTTGGATTTCCAGAATGTTCAGAACAATAAAGAAAATTAAACTTTATCTTAATTGTATAAAGTTTTTGTCAGAATGACAGTTTGTAGTACTGTACTCATTCTAAAACATCTCTTTTGTTATTGAGATCATCACCATTACGTGCCTGCTTTTTCCCAACTATGTTGGGGTCGGCTTCCAGTCTAACTTAATGCAGCTAAATACCAGTGTTTTACATGGAGCGACTGCCCATCCGACCTCCACAACCCAGTTACTGGGTAACACAATACCCCTTAGCAAGACTGGTTTTCAATTAATCACCACACACATTCTTTTTTTTTTTGTTAAATTCAATAATTTTAATAGTTTTTGCTTTTAACATTGTTCGGCTCAACCAAAGCACTTGCGATCTAATCTCTTCACCACTCTTTTTTTTTCTGGTTGGGAAATCATCATATGACTTTTCCCGCTCTGGGCGGAGCAGGAGGGCTTGTCAAACTTTTACTGACTAAAACCCACCCGTGTTCCTTCAGTTGCCTATGCCAGGGACCACGGTATCTCTTTCGAACAACCCGCGGCCCTGGCAGGCATCGGCCCCAGCGGACCCCGTCACTTCGTGCTGACATCTCTTTGAGGCGCGCGTGGAACATAACGCGCCGTCGACTCGGGCCTGGTCCTTGCCGGGCGGCGAGCTGCCCATTGCTCGCCGCCCGCAAGCCCGTGCCTACGGTAGCCGGGAGTCGGCTGGTGACTCCCGATGTCCAGGGCGTCTCCTGCGGCGACTAGGGGCGTGAGGGCGCAGAAATTGCCTCTCCCTCACCACCCTTAGTTGACTGTAGAGAATGCCTGAGGCATTGAGTCTGCTTTTGTACCTTTTTGTGTGCGAAAATATTAAATTAATAAATACTCTCCCTTCACTAGTCAATCTGCTCGTCCCTATATTTTGACGCTGATCGAATTTCCCGATCTCCACCATGGACTGACTTAATGCGGAAGGTGATGAACCGGGTATTGTGGCGCAGCCTGGGAGAGGCTTATGTCCAGCAGTGGACTGCGATAGGGTGAGTTTATTGATCGTGGCAAGAGCAGTACCATCACGTACTAGAAAAAACCGATCAACTGCGAGTCGGACTCCGAGGGTTCTGTACTTTATAGGTATGTAACTAAAATATTAATTTACGGTTTTCGGATTTTTTCCTTTACTTGTGTTATATGAAATTGCTTCTTGCAAAATTTCATGATTCTAGGTCAACTGGAAGTACCCTATAGGTTTTGATTCCGGGACATAAACGCCCGTATCTTTTGATTGCGTTGACTTGGAAGTCTGATTTTTTCATTGCTCCAAGGGATTGCAGCCTTGAGTATTTGATATTAATTTCAACTTGATAACTCCACGCGTTCCTGGGATAAAAGGTCTTGACAGATGGACAGACAGACGGACCACGAAGTGATCTCATAAGGGCTCCGTTTTTCCTTTAGAGGTACGGAACCCTAAAAATAAAAATTATTGAAGGTTAAGTCTACTGGTAACAGTATTTTAATTGAAAGTATTTGAAAGACTTTTTTATTTATTTATTTATTTGTAAATAGGAGAACCAACAGCTGAACCAAATTAATAACTATTGTATAAGCGACACAGAGCCAATTACAGAAGAATTATTTAAGGAAGAATATCATAGCATTCACAAGGGGGGTGGTTCTGGCTAAGTAATAACAGCCGCATGGGTCGATCGACGTAAGCTACGCTTGCCGCGGCTGGTCCGTGGATGGGTGACCATCTTCACATACCAAGACCCCTCCGTGCCTCGGAAAGCAGGTTAAGCCGTTGGTCCCGGCTGTCATTCGTGGATCTTTGACAGTTGTTACGGGTCGTCAGAAACCCGAAAGTTTGACAACCAGTCTTACCAAGCTGTATCGTATTACCCAGTAGGTTATGTAGGTCAGATAGGCAGTCGCTCTAAGTAAAATACTGGTATTCAGCTGCATCCGGTTAGACTGGAAGCCGACCCCAACATAGTTGGGAAAAGGCAGGTAGACGATCATCATAGCATTCACAATATGCCATTATTTCTCATAAAAAGTTTATTTACTGATGGTATCCATGTATACGCCTGTATCAAGTGGTTATCCTTCATGCATAATTATTATAACCTGTCGAGCCATTTCCCAATTCTCCAGGCAGTCTAACTGGATGCGGCTGAATAGTATTTTACATGGAGCGACTGAACTGACCTCCACAACCCAGTAACTGGGTAACTATTCCTTGATAAGGAGCTCTATCGAAAGACGGTCTTTAATTAATGCAGGCATCGAAACTAATATTGAAAAGAGAAAAGTCTTGATTTTTTTGTATGTCTGTATATTGGTTTGTTATGCTTTCACGCTACGGCTCAACGGATTTTTATGAAATTTGACACATGAGTACACCATGACCTGGATTAGGACATAGGATACTTTTTATTCCGATATTTCTAAGGAATCGAGATTTATGCGGGTGAAACCGCAGGCGCAGCTAGTCCGTAATATGCTTCGCTAATAGCTACTAACAACAACGCTATGTCATAATTTGCAATAGAAATACAAGGCGTAGCATTCTTCGAGGACTTTTAGTAAAATACAGGGACCCGGTATACAGGGTGACAGGAAAACGCGACGTATTTCTTGAAAGTTTTATACTAGAGGTCATTAGAAACAAATTTAGTTCAGTTAACGAGGATGGTTACCGAGCTGTGTCGGTTCTTCGATTTTTTTGAAATTTTCTGACTTGTTACCAAAACCAATTAATTATGAGAAAAAACTACTCCATTCCAAACATTTAATTGATACTTTTATGACAGTTGAAAAAAGAGTGATCACTTACAAAAAAAATGCTCGCAAAACTTGCATAATCTCAGAAATATAAGGTCTTGGTATTAGCAAATTTATTTTTTAACCATCCAGCTTTGACCCTTATTTGACTCGACTAAATTTGTTGCTAATGACCTCTAGTATAACCCCTTTTGAGGAATATGTCGAGTTTCCCTGTCAACCTGTATAACACCAGCCTATTACTGTTCCACAGCAGACTAAATGCCTCTTCTCATACAGAGAAGGCGCGAGCATTGATCACCACGCTTGCTCGAGACGGGTTGGCGATTTCCAACTTACAATGTTGATCGTCAATTGTTTTTTTAAATCGGTTAATTGTCATTTGCATAGGCTACACGCCAATATTACTAATTTATAAAATATGCTATCTTTTTTCCCAACTATGTCGTGGTTGGCTTAAAGTCTGACTGGATGCAGTACTTTACATGGAGCCACTGCCTATCTGACCTCCACAGTCCAGTTACTAGTAATCCCTTACGCCAAATACATTTATAGGGGGAGGTGTTTAATTAATGCAGATAGGGATTATACGATTCGCCAACCGCTACTAACTACTAGCGCTTTGTCATATTTGCAACAGTACACAAGGCATAGCAGTCATTTAATTACAGGAACCTGGCTTGTCGATCGTCAAATTCTTTGTTACCTGAAGGCCAATTCCCGTAATTAAAAATGTCCAAAATCTAGTCGCAATCCCATCTCAGCGACAATCAATGTCAAAAATTTAGGGAAATTTGAGGTATTTTTGACAGATTGAGACTAAGATCACACTGTGAACGTTCTTGAAATTATGCGAATTGCTCCTCTCCCGGCTTGTTGATCGTAATTTTTTTTTTGTCCAGATGCCAATAATTGGTATAGCTAGATGAATAAAGCGTAATAATTCTATCCTCTTTCCCAAGTATGTTGGGGTCAGCTTCTAGTTGAACCAGTTGCAACTGAATATCAGTATTTTACATGACAGTGACTGCCATTTGACCTCCCTTATTAACGACTCCGCGGTTTTTTACGCATAAAAAAAAATACACGAAAATCGTATCAAATATGGTGAGTATACAATTTATTTATCTAATTTACTAATGCAGACGCGTATAATAGTTTCATTTGGTCGCAATTTTACATAAAGAGATTGCTATTTGACCTCCCCCATTAAAGATTCCGCGGTCTTTTACGCATTGAAATTACACGAAAATTTTATCAAAATATCTAAAATAAAAAAAAAAATAAAATGTAACCATTGACAATGCAGATACATAATATAGTTTTTGATCGCAAATAATTTTAAAACTACCTTTTTAAAAATATAAGCTTTTAAATTATGCAGAATTTTTAGTCATAATATTGCAAAGTAATATAGGTATAAACTTATAGAATGCATTTCAGCAATGTTTTTTTTTACGCACTTAAATCTATAATCCTGAACATTTTCAAAGGTATAATGAAAAAATGTTAAGTAGACCCTGAAAAATATCCTGAAAGTATGCAGAAAGGCAGGAAACCACAGGAAAATACAAGTTTAAACAAAAATCCAAGATGGCGTAGGTGGACTGAAAATTATACAACTTATTACCTTTTAGTATTGCGCCCGGTGCATCAGGAACAAAGGATATCCCTCTGCCTTCGAACCGCCCGAAAAAAACCATGATCTCACTGAAGTTTTTTTTTTTATAATCCACAAGCCTGTTCAAAACCGAATACTTAAACCACGATTTTTTTTACACGCTATTTAAAAAAAAAAGCCACAATTCAACGCGGTCTTTTGTTACGCGTTTGAATTTAGAATTCTGAATATCTGCTCCAAACGAATTCGGAATGGAGTTTGAATATTTTTCCTAGTAATTAGAATAATGAACGCATCAATAAATATTTTTTAATGTATTTTTTTGGTATATTTTATTTATATTTTTTTGGGACAAGCGACCGTACCGTTGACGTCGACGGTTAACGAAACACTGGCCTGCAGAGCATAAAGGCTCTATGCATTGATTGGGCGTAGCTAACAGCTGTATGCCTCTCTCTTTCACTCTTATACATCTTCTATCTCACTCGCTCTTGAAGGTTGCCTGTGTTAAGCGAAATTTGGCTTGGCAGAGCGTGTGGTTCTCAACTTGGAGCAAATTAAATATATTACTGTTTTTCTTTTTGCATGATCGATTATATGAGGGGTGGTTGTCAAAGTGTTTAAGGGTAGTTTTCGCTATGACTGTACGGTAATTTTTTGATTGATGAGCCTGGGTAGGTGGTTGCAGACCAGTCTTAATGGAGTCATGGGTTCATGAACGCTTTTTCTCTGCTTGAGAAGAGATCTTTGACATTACGGTGGAGTTTGCCCATTCTTCTCCATACTAAACTAAATTTTGGAAAGAGTGACGAATCTATTATATTTTACTGGAATTTTTGACGTTCAAGAGTGCCTTTTATGTGCTTATTTGAAATAAATGATTTGATTTTGACTTACTTTAGGGAGGATGCGTTCAGAGAATCCGTAAAAAACAAATTTACTTGCGGTTTTTGCAACTTGCAGATCAGCGTCAGGTTATGTTGATTAAAATATGATTCGCGATTGTAGCAAATATGGCATTACAGAATTATAATCATTACAAAATATCTAGTGTTAGAGTTGGCCTCAAATGTCATGATTTCATGAAATAGTCCCTTAACAGGGTAATATAAACTAAAAGAGATGTATTGATAATTTTATGATTATAATTTTATAGCTAAATATTTTTGTTACGGCCACGAATCATATTTAGAATAACATACAACCTTATGATTATAATTTTACTATACTAGCTTCGCCCGGCGGTTTCACCCGCATAAGTTTCGATCCCGTGGGAATATCGGGATAAAAGGTATTCTATATGTTAATCCTGGTTATAAACCATATGTGTGCCAAATTTAATCCAAATCCGTTTCATAGTTCTTGCGTGAAAGAGCAACAAACATCCATCCATCCATCCATCAATACAAACTTTCACGTTTATAATATTAGTAGAATAGTAGGATTACCCTTGAACTAAGAGAGATGAATTGATGATTATATGATTAAACTTTTATAGACAACTATTTGTTACGGCCATTATCATGATCTGCCTAGCCTTTTCCCAACTATGTTTGGGTTTGCTTCCAGTCTAACCGGATGCAGCTGAATACCAGTATTTTACATGGAGCGACTGCCTATCTGACCTCCACAACCCAGTTACTGGGTAATACGATACCCCTTGGTAAGACTGGTTGTCAGACTTTCGGGCTCCTGACGACCCGTAACGACTGTCAAAGATCCACGGATGACAGCCGGGACCAACGGCTTAACGTGCTTTCCGAGGCACGGAGGGGTCTTGGTATGTGAAGATGGTCACCCATCCACGGCCCAACCGCGGCAAGAGTAGCTTAACCTGATCGATCGACCCGTGCGGCTGTTTACTTAGCCACAAGCCCCTCAGTGATTAATTAATAGTGCAAAGTAGGCACGAGGAGACATGAGCTTGACTTTGCAAAAAAGTAAAATTCTATTTTTGTTTTTTTAAAGCTTCTAGCTTCACCAAGAATCGAATATAACAGTTTGTAGCAACAACCACCCTGACTATTCTTAAATCATGCACTTAATTTTCAGCCTTAAATTTCAAAACTATTTGTAACATTACTTTTGTTCTTTTTTTCATGTATATTTATTTAGATTTACAGTATTTGTCGCTCCTTCCCTTTTTTAATACATCCAAAGGTTGTCTTTAAAAGATCGCTCTTAGCGATAAGACCACCCATTGTAAAATTTCTATATTTGTATTGTAATTTATAATATTGTGTACATACAATTTGAAATCATCCACTTCAACATCAACACAAGTAATGTCAAATCAAACTGACAGCTGTCAGAAAGCTCAAAATAAACCCTGCAAATAATGAACCGTAATTCTATGTTTTAAAATAACCCCTTTCCCCGATAAAGAGGTTTTACTGGAGAAATAAGTTTATCAATCTTACGATTAAATACTGTGGTAACAAAACTCCGAAATTGTAATCTAAAGTTTGAAGGGAATTGGTTTGTCTTATTGTAATTACTTTCCTTGAGTACTTATTTGTGTATGGGGCATAGGATTTATTATCTCAATGTTATTAAGTCGGGCAAAATGCCATTGGGTATTCCATCTGGAATTTCTCAGTAACAGCGTGGAGTCTGAATTAGTACCTGGTTGATAGCTATATGCTCACCCCCTATTACACATAACATAATCAGTCTATAATGTTCCCACTGCTGGGACACAGGCCTCCTCTCTGTGAGAGGGAGTGGGCCTTAATCCACCCCGCGTGGTGGATTGGTAGATGTCACATGTCTTCGAATTTTTTGGTTCTAGGACATGCCGGTTTCCTCACGATGTTTTCCTTCACCGTTTTGAGAGCAGTGGTGATGAATTAATTTACACAAAGTAAAGCGCCTGTCTGGGTTCGAACCTACGACCTACAACTCGTAAGTCGCGGCTGTTACCACTGGGCCACCACTGCCCGATTACATTAGACTTAAATTTAATTAGCGATATGTTTTTGATGTACCTATAGGTGCACTTCTGCGTAACCCTTCGAGGATTACACGGGTGATGTTATGTTATAAAAATATCCTACCGATTTTGGGAGATTTCAGGTTTTGTTTTGAGAAGTCCTTCTTCGTTTCTCAGATCTTGTTGACCAGATGTATGAACTTAAATGAGGCAAAAGGAGTATGTAAGGATCGTTTCAGGTGGCATTCTGTAGTTGCTGCCTACTCCCATGTGAAGAACGCGTGATGTATTTGTATGTTGACTCAAACCTTCGCTATTTCCACAGCGTTGTCTGTGGCAGCGCAGAGGTCACTTTGACTGCAAATTTTGGGACACAGAGGGCAGGATAGCAGATGGAGCATTTTGAGAACTACCCCTTACCTATTTCTGAGGCAAACCAGCATTGCTGTGTTCCGGTACGAAGGGTATCTGTGTCGGTGTAGTTTAGTTTAGTATAGTTCAGCTTTGTCTCTGTGATGGCAACATATCTGCGATGCTTTTCGTATTGCAGGATAAGCGTTGACTATTTACCATAAGAGGGACCTGCTTGTTTGCCACACTATAAGATTAGGTTGAAGGTGAGGGCGAAGGATTACGGTGAAGGCCGGTGGGTGCGGGATGCACAGAACCGGTCGAAATGGCGGTGCTAGGGGGAGTGATGAGATGAAAAAGTAGCTGATCAAATGGATAAATAAACTATAAGAATTCAGGATTAAATACATAGTAAATAGTTCTGTGAAATAAGAAAGGGATAGGTATTGAAGTTTGTATGCCAACGAAATTATCATAAAAACACTGAGAAATCGGCACAGTACAGATAATGCATACATAATTAATAATATTCTGATTTTATTTTATTGTTTATTGTATTGTATGTGTTTATATGGGCCTTGATGCCTGAAATAAATGGATAAATAAATAAATAATTACACTAATCAATACATAGGTATTTAGATATACTTTCAACAGAAATCACTGACATCAGTAATTGTTCGTAAAATTACATAATCAGCCTATAAGGTCCCCATTGCGGGACACAGGCCTCCTCTTTGTGAGAGGGAGCGGTCTGTAATCCACCACGCGGGCCCAGTGCGGGTTGGTTAGTCCTTAATAATATTAGTTCGAAAACTTTGAGTGCCTCTGTCGCCCGTTTTATTACTGAAACGGGGGTAAGCAGGATTCCTAAAGTAATCATATTAAATTCGTCGGTACCCTCTATTCGCTTTGCAGTTGTGCTGTTTGTAGAGTTCACTGCTCACCTCACTCAAGTGAGCGCACACAATTCGAAAGCGAATTCATTTGTTTTTAAAGTAAATCATCGCGGATTCACAACGAGACACCGTTCTTTCGAAGTGATGGTTAGAGAATGACATTGCAGCATTTCAACCCTGGACAAAAGCTGGGTAGGTAGGTAACCATAGACTTTCTTGCTGGTTCATAGGAAACGACCAATTGGAACCGTACACCTAGCTTATATTTTATTTATTACACCTAGCTTATATTGGCGTGGCTAGCTGACATATGGTTTAATTTAATGTTCTGTGTCTCTTAATATTAACTGCTTTGCGTACCTACTATTGCATAGAATCGAGTTTTTCTAACTGAACAGACAGCTGTGCTGCTGGGGAGTTTGTTGGGCCATTTCTTCTTCCCAGTGAAAGCACTAGAAAGTGGTGAAGGGCGGGCGTTTTGGGGGACTGTCTTATGTAATTTTGACGTTCGAAAAATGCTGATTCTCAGCCTAATTTGAATACATGACTTTTGAAATTGTTTTATTTTTGGATTTTTTGAAATTTTAAACCTATGAAGCGTCAGAAGCTATTTTATATTTTTTTTTTTATAAAATATTTTTATTTTTAACATGTTCATTTTCGATGTTAATCTATTTGATATCTACAGATTCAGTTTATAATTTTTCCACTCACGATTTTAAGAGCTGGATGAGAGTTGCCGAGAATTGGGCTAAATGGCGTGCAATTAGCTGTGGGCTGCTGTAGGCTGATGATTGTGATGGTATAATTTTATGTTGTGTGTCTTGTAATGTTAATTAATTAACATAGGTACCTAGTATTGTATACAATCAATTTTCTTACTGAACAGACAGCTGTGCTGCTGGGGAGTTTGTTGCGCCACTTCTTCCCAGCGATAGCACTAGGAAGTGGTGAAGGGCGGGCGTTTTAGGGGACTGTCTTTTGTTATTTTGACGTTCGAAAAGTGCTGATCCTAAGCCTAATTTGAATTTGAATAAATGACAATACTACTGTAAAGGTTATTTGCAGGCTGGCAGCAAAATGACTCTAGTTGCATTCGAACATTCAAGCGAATTTAGAATGAGCTTTAAGAATTTTGTATTAAGTTTATTTTGGAAAAACCAGTGAGCGCTCATGTTAACACGTTCGGTTGGAACAAAAGCAGTAATTAAATAAAGGATATACCTTCAGATGGGTCCCCTAGAAATTTCATCAAAAACGGTTCAGTGGTTTGGTTTTAAAACCAAAATTACTGATAAAAATTACAACTTAAAAGTGGAAGTGCTTTACAAGACTTTAATGTATCAGATAAAAGTTTCCTTTTAGTAAAATTCCTTTGACGAGAAAGAAGGAAAGATAAACTTTTATTCTTTTGTACGTCGACGGAAGTTACCAATACAAATTAGTTTATCAATTTATCTTCCCTGCCTGCCTGTTCTCAACTATGTTGGGGTCGGCTTCTACTCTAAACGGATGTAGCTGGATACCAGTATTTTACATGGAGCGGCCTATCTGACCTCCACAACACAACACAATAATAATAATAATTTGTATTTATTTTTCTATCACAAAAGTTACATTATGCCATTTTTAACACTTAATAAAGAAAAATTTAAAGCTAACTTTGTGAGGGATTGGTGCCTGATGTAGATATGTACAACAACCTGTATTACAGGTCACCAGGGCCCTCCCGCGGCTAGTATGCCAGTTATGGTATTCTTTTAGCATTTCGCAGTGAGCAAAAATGGAAGCTTAGCTAAAAGAAAATAATAATATAAAGTATTTCAGTAAGATGCTGGTAGGGATCTTGACCGTACTTCCGGGACTGTCCTGATAGCCGTGGAATACCTCTCCACTCCTCACAAGCACCTCAGGACATGTTGCCCCCTTGTTGCTACGACACTATGTGCTAGCGACCGTTTTCGGGGGCCCATTATTGAGTGTGCAAGTCACCCCCTGCCATTTCATCTGTGAATATTATATTTCATTGGTCAGGCAGGGGACATAGACCTTCCATAGTTCAAGGTAACTGATCCACTATAGCCACCCAAACCCATAGTCCGGTATATTTTGTATCCATGTTCTGCAATAGCAGGACTATTGCAGAACATGGATACAAAATATACCGGACTATGGCAGGGGACATAGACCTTCTACAGTTCAAGGTAACCAATCCACTATAGCCATCCAAACCCATAGTCCGGTATATTTTGTTTCCATGTTCTGCAATAGTCCTGCACCAACCGGGGGTTGTCCTTAGGTGCACTTGCATGGTGCATACAGGGATAATCATCGGTTGGTGCCTCCTTATCATTTAAAATTGTGTGAAGGGCCTCTGCGAGTTGGCTTCGGCCCCTCGTACGCCTTCCAAAGGACCGGGATCCCATGGTCCCGAGAAATATTAAAACATAATAATAATTTTTATTTATTTTCCCATCACAAAAGTTACATTATGCCATTTTTAATACTTAATAACGAAAAATTTAAAGCTAACTTTGTGAGGGACTGGTGCCTGATGTAGGTATGTACAACAGCCTGTATTACAGGTCACCAGGACTCTCCCGCGGCTAGTATGCCAGTTACGGCATTAGTTTAGCATTTCGCAGTGAGCAAAAATGGAAGATTAGCTAAAAGAAAATAATAATAAAAATAACAATTCTAAAACAAAAGTAAGACACACACAGTTACTGGGTAATACGATACACCTACATATACATGATTAGTCAGTTAGTGGCATTGGTAGCGAGACTTACTGACCAATAGCATATTTAGCCTATAATGTTCCCACTGCTGGGACACAGGCCTCCTGTCTGTGGGAGGGAAGGGGCCGTAATCCACCACGCGGGCTCAGTGCTGGTTAGTAGATGTCATATGTATACGACGTGCCGCTACAATGGCAACATTAATTTAACACACGGGTAGGGCTAGTGGTCGGTAATCATAAAAGTTATAACAACATAAAAAAAAAACCTAACTTGAAAACTTCCACCTGCGCCGCTCGCCGCCATAGGGCTCTCTCTCTTTCCTTCAATTCACCTTCTATTTGCACGTCATTTGTTTTAATTACATTGATGCGATGTTATGATCCGTGACCCCGGCAAATGACCCCTGCGCTACAGTTCTTTAAGTCAGGTTGCTCTGAAATGCTATTTTAGAAAATTGTTAGTAAATAAATAAATATTGATGTTTAATTGAATTAAAATATATTCATACAAGTAAGACGCGAAACCGTATACGTGTGTTAAATTAATGTCGCCATTAAAGCGCCACGCTGTATACAAACTAGTAATATTAATAAAGTTTATTCTTCAAAAAAGTAAAAATACAATGTGACGGATTCGGTGAGCCACAAGCTAAACATCGCTTGTGTCTTGTGGCTCTGGAGTGCAATTTTACAGTATTAATGATTACATTACAGTTTGGGGATGTTAGATAGTTACAAAAAAAGATAAGTATTAAAATATTCGTGTGATTCTGATCACAAAATAAAATAATATTGGTTTATCCTAAGGCTTGTACTATGGTGTGTGTGTGTGTGTGTTTGTCTGAGTGTGTGCGTGTTTGTATGTGTGCGTAGGTGCTATATCAAAGCTTCGGTGGCATCGTATGATAATTTTAAAAGAGCTGTAGTTAGGATTTTTTACAGGTAGTGGTTGAGCAGTCTTTTAGGTCGCAGATTTTGTTAACTTTATTGTACGTGTTGAGATGCGAAAAATAGGTACATCGTCTAGCTAGTTCGGATTTGGCATTTGATATGGGTACTCTGAATACACGCTTGTTTATTATGTCCCTGTAATCAGGCCGAATTTTTATTGTTGCATGATATTTAAGCGTTGCTTGGAGTACAAATATTTGTCTTACCCTGAGGACATACAAGGTCTGTAGGGAATCTAAACGATTTTTTTATTGCGACTTTGATCAGTACCCGTTGCGCCCTTTCTAGCTTTATAAATGTACTCTTACCAGCGCGTCCCTAAATGCAAATACAGTGATCGACTGGCAGAGTGCGAAGTAGACCATTCGCAAAACATCGATAGGGGTGCAGTCCCTGAGTTTTTTCAAGACGTGTATTAGTTTTCGTACTCTGGAGGAAAGGGTAAAGATGTGGGCTTTATAAGTTAAGTTGTTATCTAAGGTTATACCGAGGTATTTGATCGTGTCAGTTCGTTCAAGGACTTTACATGCGCAGGGGTGGTGTGGCAGTGGTGAGGGAATAATGTGTATCTGTGGACAGGTATGTATTTTTAAACGACTTCAAAAAAGGAGGAGGTTCTCAATTCGACGGTATGTTGTTTTTTTTTTTTGTGTGTGTTTGTTACGCCATTACTCCGCCAATTGTGGATCGATTTTCAAAATTCTTTTTTTGTTCGAAAGGAGCTAATTCTGAAGTGGTCCCATAGTCACCAAGATAGGATCTGATGATTGGATCCTGGAGAAATCGAGGGCAACCCTCAAATTTTATGGGCCCACACGTCGTTTTTTTAAACCAAAATTACTGGTGAAAATTACAACTTAAAAGTGAAAAATAAAAACTTTTTTGAAAAAAAACAACCGACTTCCAAAAAAGACACTACAAAGTGAAAAATAACTTTAATTTCGGAAGTCGGTGGCAAACAACGAAAATGCGAACCCAACGACACCGACTTCCGAAATTAAAGTTATTTTTCACTTTGTAGTGTCTTTTTTGGAAGTCGGTTTTTTTTTGCAAAAAAGTTTTTTAAGGACATAATTTGAAAGGCACTGGAGGAGCTAATTTTGGAGAAAGCAATGTATTTACTTTTACTAATGTTAGGTGTCAGTAAGTTAGAGTCTAAGGATTGCGCTATCTGAGAGAGGCCTTGTTCCGCCATTCGATAAACTCGGTCCCATGACGTGTCGTGGAACACGATGGCTATGTCGTCAGCGTCGATCACTTCAGCGTTTCTAAGAAAACTGTGTCCTTATTTCTCTAATTGGTTTTAAATCGTTTTAATTAAAGAAGTCAATAATTAAATAAATATATCTTCGATTTTTTGAACTAAGACATGCCGGTTTCCTCACGATGTTTTCCTTCACCGTTTTGAGAGCAGTGGTGATGAAATTAAAAACACCAAGTAGGTAAAGTGCCTGCCTGGGTTCAAACTCACGACTGTAGGTCGTGAGTCAAGGCCAATACCATTGCGCCACTGCTCTTCACACGGATTGATCATTCTATTTTGCTTGACCTACAGATAGTGTCGGGTCTGTCCGTTCAGATATTTGTGTCTGCAAACGCACCAACGATATTTGCTACATGCGTTTCCCAAATTCGCCACACAGTGCACAGAGCACGGAACCGCCGCGCCAGCAGGTCTAGAGACAGCAATAGTAATAAAAGGGGTTCGAGCATTTTTCTATGGAAGTTGGCATATCCATCCGCCGCCATTTTGAATGTTTTTCAAAGTACTCTGCGCACAATTAAAAATTATAAACGTGAAAGTTTGTATGGATGGATGGATGGATGGATGGATGTTTGTTACGCTTTCACGCAAAAATTACTGAACGGATTTGGATGAAATTTGGCACACAGATGGTTTATAATCAGGATTTATGCGGGTGAAACCGCGGGGCGCTAGTAGTTTATATGGGTACACTTATACAAAAAAGAATGTCAAATAATTTTTGTTATCCTAAAGTGTATCGTTTCCGATATATTTGGAGGTAAATATCGCCATATGGGAACTATGAAAATCATTAAAAATGCAGTCATTACGTGTCTACACGCATTTCGTTGTATTCAAATATTAGTTCCCGAGTACAGCCCCCGTCATTGTAATATTTCTTTGTACTGGACCATACCTGGGAACCTCCTTCTCCTGAACGGAACTGAACTTCTGTTTATTCGAAAATAAGTTTTCAATTATATACTTAATCAACCTGTAATGTTCCCACTGCTAGGACACAGGCCTCCTCTCTGTGAGAGGGAGTGGGCCATAATCCACCACGCGGACCCAGTGCGGGTTGATGGATGTCACATGTCTTCGAATTTGTGGTTCTAGGACATGCCGGTTTCCTCACGATGTTTTCCTTCACCGTTTTGAGAGCAGTGGTGATGAAATAATTTACACAAAGTAAAGTGCCTGCCTGGGTTCGAACTCACGACCTACAACTCGTAAGTTGAGTCCATTACCACTGGGCCACCACTGCTCCAATTGATATATGTTATATATAATGCTTTCAATTATATAATACAAGCACAATGCACACATAAGCACAATGTTTTGCGTGTGTTACGTTGCGCACTACGATAAACAGCGTTTTTTCACACCAAAAATAAAATCGTCGTTTCCCAGTAATTATTTTTGTGCAATCTTACTTGGTTGTTAAACAGAATGCGCGGTAAACTCTGCTAGCGCGATGCAGGATGCGTCAGTCTGACGTCTAGTTCACATGTGGCGATGTACATAGATGCCGCCTCTAGCTTCGACCGCCGAGAAGCGTCCGTGCTCTGTGATACAGAGTTTCATTCATCGCTGTGCGAAAACCGATTCGATTTGATGTCATGTCCATTCATCGTATAGGGAAAATCTATTCGGAAATGTAGTAGAGGTTCTAAACAAAGTTGCAATCAGTCTGCATTTGTTTTACTGCAGGGTAAAGGCCTCTCCTCTTGCAAAGATGGAATGAGCATCGCTCACTGTCTGTTGGCGATTTTCAACTGTTATTTTTCTAGCTGTTGCCGACGAATTCGTCTGTAATCCAGAATTAAAAATAGCGTATGTCCTTCTCCATGTTGTGGTCTATCCATGTGCCAAATTTCATCCTAATCCGTTTGACCATTTTATCGTGAAAGCGTTACAAACAAACATACAAAAAATACTTTATATAGTTTAGACTAGTGATCCGCCCTTGCTCCGCAGGGGTACCATCCAGCGATGTGGCGACACGTCAAAAGAGATTTTTTAAAGTATTATACGTGTTAACCTTTTGGAATAAATTCATTAAATTATGTTAAAAACCGCATCAAAATTGATTGTGTAATTTAAAAGAAGTTTGCGGTCAAGCATTGCTGAGTTCCAATTTTGATCAATTATGGGTGCGATGTAAGATATTTCAACTTTGTCTCTGGGATAGCAACAGACCTGCGACGTCTGTGGTATTGCAGATGTTCTTAAGAGGTGAACACTTACCCAGTTAGACATCAGGCGTCGCCCATCAACCTATTGCAGTCTAGTGCTGGACATAGGCCTCTCCAAGGCTGCGCCACAACACCCTGTCCTCCGCCTTCCGCATCCAGTCTGTCCCAGCCACCTTCTTTAGGTCGTCCGTCCACCTAGCTGGGGGGCGTCCCACACTACACTTGTCGATACGCGGTTTCCACTCCAAGACCCGTCTGCTCCACCGGCCATCGGTCCTTCGACAAACATGGCCAGTCCACTGCCACTTCAGTTTGCTTACTCTGCAAGCTATGTCGGTAACTCCGGTTCTTTTCATTGCTGATTTTATCCTACAAAGAGACTCTGCGTATCGCATAGCGCGCTGAGCGACCTTGAATTTGTGGATCAGCCCGACCTTCAGTGTCCCGACCGCCAGTGTCAGACGGGACCCGCAATAACATACATAAATAAACGTTAGTAACATACACACGAGCGGTACGCGTCATCGGAAGAGGCTACTGCTGCCGTCCATAACGTGCGACTCGTGCGTTTGAGTACGTTGCTTGAATACATGAGCCGCACGTTCTGGATAGCCTCTGAAGTTGATGCATGCCGCTCGTGTGTATGAAAACTTAGAATCCAGAAATCTACCGACGGTTACAAGTGTATTTTTTTCTGATTCTGATCTTCCATTCAAATTCAAATTCAAAAATAATTTATTTCAATCCATTTAAGATCTTATGTTTTACAACTGATATAAAAATTAAAATTATAAAAATAAATATATAAAAAAATATTAATAATACGCCTGCCTTTGAGTCATTTGTTTGTTTGTCATTACATTAATCATATAACAATGGTTAATGTACTGACAATCAAACCTGTTCGCAAATACGCTCAGGATGGTGTTGGAGGTGCTCCGGAACCTGCGCCCCAGAGATGAGCACCGCTTTCGCATCGTCGTGTAGAAACAGTCGACACGGGCGTCGGCGAACATTCCCGACGCGCTGCAGTGCCGGGGCAGCTCCAACAACACCCTGAACGCACAACCAATAACATTTTACCCGGCCTGTAAATCCAATCTATGCACAAGCATATTAAAGCTTAGAGAGGTTTAAGTACTAGAACACTGGAAAGAAACCCACATTTTCTAGAAGTCTTTAAAAAAAAAAGCTTCGTGTAAAATTCTAGATTCTTCAAACTACTTCAGTGAAGAGGTGGGTTTAAACGACTCTTGGTGAAGAACACTTAAAAATGTTGTACCTTTAAAATATTAAATTGTAAGTACTGTGCGATAATTCAGAGGGGCTCGTGGCTAAATAAAACTAGCTGCACGGGTCGGTCAAAGGTTAAGCTACTGTTGCCGAGGTCGATCCGTGGATGGGTGACCGTCTATAACCTGCATATCATGACTAAGGGGGGCTTATGGCTAAATAAATATAGCCGCACGGGTCGGTCAAAGGTTAAGCTACTGTTGCCGAGGTCGGTCCGTGGATGGGTGGCCGTCTATAACCTGCATATCGAGACTAAGATGGGCTCGTGGCTAAATAAAAACAGCCGCACGGGTCGGTCAAAGGTTAAGCTACTGTTGCCGAGGTCGGTCCGTGGATGGGTGAATGTCTATTACTGGTCTCGTGTCTGAGAAAGCTCGTTAAGCAGTTGGTTCCTACTTTGTAGATGTTTGACAGTCGTTACGAGTAGTCAGTAGCCCAGAACTCTGCCCACCAGTCTCATCGAGGGCTAACTTCTCTGGAGGTCAGATAGGCAGTCACCAGGTAAGGTGTTGGTATTCACCTGCATCCGGTTAGACTGGAAGCCCTTTGGTAAGACTGGTTGTCAGACTTTCGGGCTTTCGACGACCCGTAACGACTATCAAAGATCAACAAATGACAGCAGGGACCAATAGCTTAACGTGCTTTCCGAGGCGCGGAGGGGTCTCGGTATGTAATGGGTGGACACCCATCCACGAACCGACCGCGGCAAGTGTAGCTTAACCTTCAACCAATCCGTGCGTCTGTTATTATTTAGCCACGAGTCTTTTACATCATTATTCATCACGAATAAGTTTTTCCTAATTAAGTTATAAGGAGTTCTGACTTCTGATTAGTTCAGACTTCCGACTTCTTCAGACCAAAGGATCATTGCTTATTTGTTCACGATGTAACATACTGGTTGTCACGGGTGTAGCGTCAGCAAAAAAATGTGTTGTTTTATTTTACGGTTTCAATAAAAATGGTGCTCAAATTAGGAAGATTTCTGTACGACATAATAGAGATATTTTAATATGACGTCATGACTATGTTCCCAGGCACGGCAGTTGTGTATGGTATAGTCGCTCTTGTAATTGATTAACCAGTTTATTTTATTTATTTTACTTCGATGGTCCTAGTTTATCATTTGTGACTTCAAGTGACAGCTATGTGAACAGAACCCAGCAATGCATAAATATGTAAGCTGTCACGCCCTTTATGCCTGGAGGCTGTTATTTGCATTTTAATTTTAATTATTATTTTTTAGCTTGAGTACGTATAGTTTTTTATTATATTTGTTGGTATATTGGCGTGGCTTGCTGACATATGGCAAATCATTTAATTTTATGATGTGTGTCTTTTAATGTTAATTAATATAGGTACCTAGTATTGTACACAATCAATTTTCTAACTGAACAGACAGCTGTGCTACTGGGGAGTTTGTTGCGCCACTTCTTCCCAGCGATAGCACTAGGAAGTGGTGAAGGGCGGGGGTTTTTGGGGGACTGTCTTTTGTCATTTTGACGTTCGAAAAGTGCTGATTCTCAGCCTAATTTGAATAAATGACTTTTGATTTTGAGTTTTGACAACAATTTTCAGTACATTGAAATTTTAATAAGGTTGAAAAGATGTCATCATCATCTGCTGAGCCTTTTCCCAACTATGTTGGGGTCGGCTTCCAGTCGAACCGGATGCAGCTGAGTACCAGTATTTTACATGGAGCGACTGCCTATCTGATCTCCACAACCCAGTTATTGGTAACCCCTTGGTAAGACTGGTTGTCAGACTTTCGGGCTTCTGACTACCCGTAACGATTGTCAAAGATCCACGAATGACAGTCGGGACCGACGGCTTAACGTGTTTTCCGAGGCACAGAGGGGTGTTGGTTGAAAATATATAACTGTCACTCATAGATACAAAAAAAAAACAAAATATTTTAGTTCACATAAACCTACATGGGCACTTAAGAAACATCAGAAGCTAGGTGCACGGTTTCAATTGGTCGTTTCCTATGGAGACAAGTCAAATAGACCCTGTCGTTTTATGTCATAGAAGTGACATTCAAACTCATACTTAAAACATTTATTTCAATTAAACCATCTACAGGCACTTTCAAATTGTCAAAATTAAATAGTCGGTCAGTTAGTCAGAAAGTTGAAGCTAGTTGCCCATTCCAAAACGTAGATCTCTATGGAGAAAAACGGGCAAGAAACTCCAAGGACGCTCTTTTAAATCAAGATAATATTGTTACTAAATCATGGGTACATTATTCTTGTTGCTTCTACAAGGTGTCGTTTTGCATCCTCGTCAAATTCAAGGAGGTAACTATGCTACTGATTCTCGACACGAATCAATACTAAAATAAGTAGGTATTTTTTTTTTTTAATTTTCGGAAATCGGTATTTTAAAACGCGGCCTGTGTGAGACCGCACTGTAACTGCCCTTTTACACACACATAAAAACGCGGCCGCTTATACGATACCATAACGCGATTCTGTTCTTTGAAAGTGGTGTATTCTGTAATACTGTCAAACTTAAATATGTAGCTAAAAAAACAAGTATGTATTCATTATTTACCAGGAATCGTAAGTTTATTTGATTATTTATGACTTTCATAACAGCCTCTTGAAATTTGACGAGGATGCAAAACAACAGCTTGTATCTATATGTGAGAACAATGTAAAAAAAAAACAAGAAACAATTCAAAATATAAGATTAAAAAATACATTCAACTTTAAAGTGATTTAGGAATTACTAGGTCGACTAATACTATTTCGCCAGTCTGTTATGTTTAAGTCCAATGTAATAAGGGCATCAACCGAGCACAAAGTCAGACTGCACTGACTGCTGGGCTGCTACTGAGAATGTCTTAATGGAAAAATCCAATTAATCTTTGCCCGACCTGGCAATAAACTAGAATCAAGAATAGAATGCTCTTTATTATGTATCAATGGGCGGTCTTATCGCTAAGAGCGATCTTTTAAAGACAACCTTTGGATGGATTAAAAAGGATCAATTCTTTTTTTTTGTAAATTTTTATGTTCAGAAGTATTTGAATTTATTTGAAATAGGCACATAAAAGGCACTTTTGATTTGACTTAGACTTTGAATCGAACCCAGGACCAAGCGCTCAGCAGTCGCACTTGCGACCACTTCACTAAGGACTATATATACTTGAGTTTACATACACAGTTTTAAAGTTATCAAACTGTGTTCCCACCCACTTATGAATAAATTATTACTCAAAAAAAATAATCTAGATATCATTTTCTACACTCTAATAACCTAATTAAATTCATATTTATTCAAGAAAAGTTCGAGATTCAACCTCAGCAGTATTTGTCGACCATTTTCAATTTTGTTCAAGAACCACTTCGTCTTTGAAATAAAAGTGGACGAAACTATTGACACCGGAGATATGACACTACTATAGAATCTCCTCTCGACATGTCGGTTAGATAAAGAGGGGCTCGTGGCTAAGTAATAACAGCCGCACAGGTCGATCGATCAGGATAAACTACGCTTGCGCCATTGTTCCGTGGATGGGTGACCATCTTTATATATCAAGACCCCTCCGTGCCTCGGAAAGCACGTTAAGCCGTTGGTCCCGGCTGTTATTCGTGGATATTTTTCTTTTTTTAATCCTTTATTAAAAATAACCAGGTTCTTAATAATTAATTACAATCTAGACTATAAGACTAATAAGCAACATAATTTATTACGTGATAATTATTTCAAAACTTAGAATAGTGTTTATTGTACTTTACACAAGTCCGTTCCACTTTCTTAGAGTCTGATATGATTATATATGCACTTTGTTCATGTGTTATTAGGTGTGTCATTGGCACTATTATTTCTACACTTTTTATACTGCACTAACTCAAAAGGTTTTGTCCGTTTTAGTCTTCGCACTATATTTGTTTGGTCTAACAGCTGAATTGCCTCGATGTTCACATGTCGGTGGAGTCGGAGTTCATGGGTCTCAGCAAATTTTTGGATTATGTTGGTGACGGGTTCATTTTTAGGTCACGATGAATGTCATCATTTCTTATCCAGGGCGCATTAAAAATACTCCTGAGTACCTTATTGTGGAATGTTTGTATAATTTTGATGTTGGTCGGCTTAGTACAGCCGCATAGTTGGATGCCATATGTCTATATCGGCATAAGGATATGCTTATATAATAAGATAATCGTTACGGGTAGTCAGAAGCCCGAAAACCAATTCTCAAAGCAGTGAGTAAGGTCTTCTGCACTATTATTCATTACGAATAAGTTATCATATTACCCAGTAACCGGGTTGTGGAGGTCAGATAAGCAGTGAGCTCCGTGTAAAATACTGGTATTCAGCTGCATTCGGTTAGACTGGAAGCCGACCCCAACATAGTTGGGAAAAGGCTAGGCAGATGATAAATGTCGGTAAAAAAATGCCTCGTATTCTGTAGCGTTCACTGCTCACCTCACTCAAGTGAGCGCACACAATTCGAAAGCGAACTCATTTGTTTTTAAAGTAAATCATCGCGGATTCACAACTGAAAATAACGTCTATCTTCTATACCCTGTCTATTAGGCAAACCGTTTTTTGACAGATGGAACTAGTGATTGCAGCAACACACAATACATTGATTGATACATGTACGGTATTATAATGTCTGTAAGAAGCCATAAATAAGATAATTCATAAGATAAGGCAGTTTATATATTTATTTGGTTACGCATTTTAAAGTAATCTGGAATCTGTATGTTCTAAGACAGCTGTCAAAAAACGGGTAACCAGAGTTACACACACAGAGTTACACTGCACAGAATTACACTGCACAGAGTTACACTGCACAGAGTTACACTGCACAGAGTTACACTGCACAGAGTTACACTGCACAGAGTTACACTGCACAGAGTTACACTGCACAGAGTTACACTGCACAGAGTTACACTGCACAGAGTTACACTGCACAGAGTATAATGAATAAAAATAACTCTCTCACGGACAGACAACGCACAGCGTAGGGTACCATAGGATCACTTTTTTGTTCCATTTCTCTTGCCCCACCGGCATCGAATCTTAGTAAGTATGAAATATATTTCCAGTTTTTCCTTATTCTTGTTGTCGCTACCATAGTATTGAACTTATTATTTGGTTCATTTAAGAGTGAGGTTCAAGAGCCTTGTGTGTGTTTGTGTAAACTAATATTCCTTGGGTCCTGTATGTTACAGGCATAAGGACGAAGCGGTCTTTGAGTAAAATACTAGTAAATCAGGAAAGTTTGGGAATGAAAATTCGTTGTACCGTCATTCTCTACAGTGTTTAACTGCATTATTGCACATTATGAAAGTACAGACGTCAGCAGGTCAAGCTACCCGAAACTGTCAAATTTTCCCAATCAACCTTGAACCTTAATGCTTTAGCGATAAAGTTGAACATCTATTAAAGAAATTTGACAGATTGTAGTAACTTGATGTGCTGGCGTCTGTACTTCGTTCAGAATGGTTTACTGAATCGATTTTTGTCATTTTTAATATAGGTAATTTTTTATCGCAAAAATGCTGCACCCCGCGGTTCACGCGCGTAAGTTGCGATCCTGTTAGAATATGGGGTTAAAAAGTGTCCTACATGTTAATCCTGGTTATAAACCATCTGTGTGCATTTCATCCAAATCCGTTCAGTAGTTTTTGCGTGAAAGAGTAACAAACATCCATCCATCCATCCATACAAACTTTCGTGTTTATAATACCAACTGCGCCCCGCGGTTTACCCGCATACGTTTCGATCCCGTGGGAATATCGGGACAAAAAGTATTCTATTTGTTAATCCTGGTTATAAACTACCAATGTGCCAATTTTCATCCAAATCCGTTCAGTAGTTTTTGCGTGAAAGAGTAACAAACATCACAGCGGGCCCTATCAGAATACCAGCGCTGCGACATTTATTTTTAAATGTCGAAGCATCGTGCTGAGATAGGAGCCTTTTGGCATCGTATAGGACTTTCTGTTTCATTTTATGTTTTATTACTTTTTTTTATAAATATTTGTTCTATTTTTTTATTTTTAACTGTGTTTAGTTTAGTTTATAATCCTGTACGAGTCGCAATAAATACTTTTTCTTTCTTTCTTTCTTTCTTACTTTCATTCATCCATCCATCCATACAAACTTATAACGTTTATAATATTAGTAGGATAGTAGTATAGGATTGGAAAATAGACAATACTTTTTATCCTGATATTAAAAAAAAAAAAAAAAAATTGTTTTATTTCCTTCAATTGTACAAAAACACTTATAACAGCACTATGCAGCACTATGCATATTCCCATGGGATGGAAACTTATGCGGGTGAAACGGCGGGGCGCAGCTAGTATTACCATAAGTATCTAGGCATCCAGCTTGATGACTAGTTATATTAATCGCCTGCAACATACACACTCGTTGTCAGGAAATTCTATGAATACCTGTGTACCGGTAGTCTGAATGGTATGCTATTAATAAAAAAAATATATTATTGGATTGATTTGCCGTCTCGCGTCCTATTACATGGGACTTGAACATAACTAGCGAAATGTTTGTGGGTGTACTATTAAGGTACACCTCTGCCTAACCCTTCGGGGAATGCAGGCGTGATGTTGTGATTTCAGACATCGATCTGCATGGTCTTCATCTGACGACACGGTTAGCCTAGTGGCTGAGAAAAGAAAAAAGAAAAAAGGAAAGAAAAATATTTTATTCTGCACAAACAAAACGCACAAGTACAAGTAAAAAAAAAAAAAAAAAAATAAAAAAAAAAACATAAGATACACATAGTCAAAAGACACGTACTCCTGCATAAAAATGTTGACACTTTTGTCTATTGCTGAGCGATCGACTGCTGCGCTGCGTGTTGCAGGTTTGATTCCCGCACCGAACAAATATTTGTATTGACTACAGGTAGATGTTCCGGGTCTGGCTGTTTGTGTATGAGAGTTTAAATGTTTGTAAACGCACCCACGATACAGGAGTAATTCCTAGTGAGGGGCAACGTTTTAAAAAAATAAAATATGATCTGACCAAGATTATGTCTGCACTTTAAAAGAGACTGTGACCTCTGAGTTTGTTTCGGCCTTTCTTCTCAGACTAGTCAGATAGGAAACGCCGACCTCATCTAGTTGTTAAAATATGATTGACGTAAAAAAGTGTTTATACAAACCTACTTACAAAATAAAATCATTTATCATTTATTGAATTCCCCAAACGTTCGTAGACATGTCTACGGCGTAGCATGTGCTACGGTTTCGTAGACATGTGCTACGATTTCGTAGACATGTGCTACGGTTTCGTAGACTTACGTAGACTACCTCAACAATAATATTGTACAGCTTTTTCAGAAAATTATTTTGTTTTGGTGTTTCTATCACAACGTATATTTTATCACACAAGTCTATCCTTTCAGACAGTAAGGTATTGTCTCATTTTTATATCAAAATCCTACTTCCTACTAATAATATTATAAATGCGAAAGTTTGTGAGAATGGATGGATGGATTTTTGTTACTCTTTCACGCAAAAATTACTAAACGGATTTGGATGAAACTTTACAGTAATACAGCTTATACATCAGAATAACACATAGGATACTTTTTATCCCGATATTTCCACGGAATCGTGGACGGGTGAAACCGCGAGGCGCTGCTAGTATTGAATAGGACTAAGCGCAATAAACGGTCGCAAAACACACAAACAAAAACAATTTTATATTTAACAAAAAAAAAAAAACATCTCATTTTTGGAATCACAAAGTTTATCCGACTTCAAAGAGAACGTATTACATTTTCTAAAGTTACAAATTAACAAAAAACAAAAGGTGCCCTGGGGCGAAATAAGTCCCAGTTTGCATACCCTACTGTTGACATGGGGCAAGAGGGGGTGTGAAGGGGTGTGAGGGGTTTTTTTAAACTGGTCAACGGTAGCTGGATATGTAATATGGATTTTGGGGACAAAATATGTGGACGTGGATAAGAAGGATCAGGGTGGTCAAGTGGTAAAGGCCACGACTTACGAGTTGTAGGTCGTGGGTTCGAAACTTAGCAGGCATTTTACTTTGCATAAGAAAGAAAGGAAAGAAGGAAAATACGTTTATTTACGGCAAACATGACGCATTAAAAAAAGTAACAAGATGGGTCACATTCACGCAAAACGGCCATCGCTCAGCATAATGCTAAGACTCTATACGACACAGAGCTCCAGCGCTGGTTTTCAGCGGCAGCCGGCGTTGACGTGATGACGTCAACAGCATGCAATTACACATAAATAAATAAAAACAACAATAAAAACAAGAAATAAAATAAACCATTGCAACATGATTCAACACAAACAAAAAAAAAAAAACAATCAAAACATGAAAACAAATAAAATAAAATCAAACATTGAAAAAAAAATGGTGAAACATGAAATACAATTTTGATGTGGTAACAATCCTGGCAACGAATCAACTGCTCTAAATACGGTGAAGGAATAAATCTTAAGGAAACTGGCATGTCCTATAACCAAAAATTCGAAGACATGTGACATCTACCATCCCGCACTGGGTTCGCGTGATGGATTGGTATCCGGTTCATATTCAACCTCAGGAAATACGACCATGTATCCAGCTATAGGTCTGAGCTCAAATGGATGTCCATTCGCCAAAGAAGAAGTTTGCGCGCTTTGACCACGCTTTTCTCCCGTATCTCACTTCCAATATCTATGTTCTTCACACGCTAAGAATCTGCGTTCTTCTAACATTCTTCTCTTACTCTGTCCTTCTCATACGTCTGACTTTGTTCATTCTTCTTTTCATATTCAGTCCATTCTTCTTTGGAATGCGCTTCCTCTTGATATCAGGACGGCCACCAGTCGGTTTGCATTTAAGCGGAAATTGCAGAGTTATTCAAAACTCTGTAGAGTCATCTCAACACCTCTCTCCCTTGATTTTGTATATATATATATATATATTATAAGTATATATTATAGTAATGGTATGTATGTGTATATAACCTATTTATGTATTTGTGTACCTAGTTTTAAGAGTTTTTTTTTTATCATTGTCCCTTTCAATCAAAGCACCTGCCATCCAATCTCTTCACCACCCTTGGTTGACTGGTAGAGAATGCCGAAGGCATTAAGCCCGGCTTTGTACCTATTTTTGCGAAAAGATTAAATAAATAAATAAATAAATTACGGCCCACCCACTCTCACAGAGAGGAGGCCTGGTTCCACTGCTGGGTGTTGGCCTCTGCCAACTAGCACTGGGCACAACATCCCCTTTTCCCCCATTAAGTTAAGAAAGATGCCTTACTGGCACCCCGCCACTTCTAAGGTTGCAGTAACACGTTGTAGTGCACGTTTCTGCTCACTTTGTGGTCAGCGGTTGCTGGAGCACAGTAAGGAGCCAGTTACTTTAACTTCAGGTAAGTTTGCACTAAGTTTAGACTGCGGTTGTGGTTATGTGAGATGTCTTAAAGCCAACAGCGTGTTAAATTAGCGCCCTTTGTGTTTTTGGTAAGGTAAGGTATAGCACGCGCGGCGTGCGCGCACCTTCACGCCGACAAGAAGTAAAAGGATAGCTTTGTGTTTTTGGTAAGGTAAGGTATAGCACGCGCGGCGTGCGCGCACCTTCACGCCGACAAGAAGTAAAAGGATAGCTTTGTGTTTTTGGTAAGGTAAGGTATAGCACGCGCGGCGTGCGCGCACCTTCACGCCGACAAGAAGTAAAAGGATAGCTTTGTGTTTTTGGTAAGGTAAGGTATAGCACGCGCGGCGTGCGCGCACCTTCACGCCGACAAGAAGTAAAAGGATAGGTTGGCACAATTATTATTATTTTATTGACGCCACAATTATATTTATTTATTTATTTTTCCATTTATGTACACACATATATAAACAGACAAGAAAAACAGAACAGAAAAAATAGGTACAGAGGTGATGCTTATTTCACAAGAAATCTCTTCCAGCACACCCGATACAGGACAATAGATACAGAGATGTAGACAGCGTGTGAAATTGTAAAGGAGACAAAAAATAATACATACAATCAAAAACATTTCTCTTAAAAACTAAACAAAAATTACGAGAATATACTAACATACATACATACTTCTAAAATAAATATCACTAGAATGATAAAAATTATATCATACTCAAAATAACGTACGTAATATACGTTGTTGAGCAGACAAACGACAACAACATTATTTTGTGCATGAAGAAGTTCTGCATGCGAATACAACCACGGGGATCAGTTAGTTTTCTAATAATTTCTTGGTTCCCTCGCACAGTTCGACCGCCGCGGGCGATTCATTTGGGAAATCAGTGTGTACGTACGGACTTCTGTGCGCGGCTTTATGTGTGTGGTGCATGTTGTGAGCGGAGAACGGTTTGATACGCATCGTTTGACGGTTTGGTGTAAATAAAATATCGAAAGAGTACATTTTATAAGGATCTTTTGGCGCTCAGAAGATGTTAAAAGGGGGGCGTTGTTGGTAAATATTCGTGCAATATTGTTTTGTGAAATGTTTTTGTATTGCTAACAAATGATTGTGCTGAAGCACAGGGCACAGGGTTCGTTTTGGCAGTGGTGGAATTCACTGTGGTAACATGTAATTAACAACCCAATTCATGTACAGGCCTTGTGGTTACAGCATAATTAAGTACCTGTCTTTATTCTTATGCCAACCAGTTGTAATCTATTTTTTACCTATTGCTAACCATAACAACTACATAATGTTTTTCTCGTCTGTAACTTATTTGGAATAAATAAAAAATAAGTTAACAAATAAGTTTAGTAGTTTTGGCGTGAAAGAGTAACAAACATCCATTCATCCATCCATACAAACTTTCGCGTTTATAATATTATTAGTCTATATATCCTAGTTCCTACCATCCCACTCCTGATGGTAGGAAGTAGGATATATAGTGTGTAAAAAGACACATCATATAGCCGTTAACTACGTTTTCTGTACATCAAACTAAGAAACTTTGTACAAAAATAATTGCTTGGAAACGACTTTAATTTTCGGTGTGGCAACTTGCTGTTTGCCGTAGTGCGTAATGTAACGCACGTAAAACGCACTTATGGGCGCATGTAACAGCACAGGTGTTTGAAGTTGTGTTACAAGAATAAAAACTTGTTTTCGTAAAAAAGTGTCAATAAAAGTTGTAATTTTGGCCTTCAATAACTTCGTAACCAGAAGGTTTACAGATATGGTCCAGTACAAATAAAATATCATAATGACGGGCAGTAAAAGTGACTCTCGGCTTCGTTAAGTGTCTTTTTACACCCGTCCAATTCCCAGAGCTAATGATTTACACCACACACGATTTCAAACTCAAACCCGCTGCCCCTCCTAACTTAAACCGCACTCCAAACTCACACACAGTAACTGGCCGTATAAAATTCATGAAGTACGGAATTACGTTCCGACGTAGCTTGTAACCATGCAAGAACTGTAATGTATTGTAATTACAAGCGTTTAAGAAAAGGATACAAAGGAAATCGTTGTGACAAAACCGGAAAAGCAATCCTATTATATAGCACACATTTACATGCCCGCCCTCCGTGCCTCGGAAAGCACGTTAACCCGTTGGTCACGGCTGTAATTCGTGGATCACATTGACAGTTGTTATGGGTACTCAGAAGCCCGAAAATCTGACAATCAATAATAATACAACAACGGGTACTACAAGTAGCTAGGACCTCCACGGTCAGATAGGCAGTCGCTTCATGTAAAATACTGTTACTCAGCTGCATCCGGTTAGACTGGAAGCCGACCCCAACATAGTTGAGAAAGGGCAGGCAGATGATGACTTTGAAAAGGAAATGACAGAGATACGAGACAAACATTGATTAATAAAAGGAATAGAAATATGTACGCAAGAAAGGAGCTAGCTGAAGTGGCAATAGGCCGGCCATAGTAGCCGTGCGCCGCATGCTATTCCGAATGAACGCTATCCCGATTAACGTGATTCCGAAATAACGCTATATCTAACGAACGCTATTTAACCCTCAATTTAAACTATACATAAATTAGCCCAGAAAAACGAGTTGAATTATAGGTAAATGTGTGAAATATAAAATTTTATGCTGAATTATCACCACATACTGTCTCAAAAGTCCATTACGGGGTAGCGTTCGTTGTAGACAACGTTATTCGGGCTAGCGTTCATTCGGAATAACGTGATTCGGGATAGCGTTCATTCGGAATAACGTATTTGGGGATAACGTTCATTCGGGATAAAGTTATTCGGTATTTAGAGTTTCGGCCTAACTAATAAAAGTCAACATAAAAATGTAAAAACGTAGAACCATCTTCTAGGAGTATTTACTGGAGTAATATGACAAACTGTGTTTTAATTTACTCGTCCCGATACTGATACAGCTGTGCTACTGGCTAACAGACAGCTGTGCTGCTGGGGAGTTTGTTACGCCGCTTCTTCTTCCCAGCGATAGCACTAGGAAGTGGTGTAGGGCGGGCGTTTTTGGGGGACTGTCTTTTGTAATTTTGACGCTCGAAAAGTGCTGATTCTCAGACTAATTTGAATAAATGACTTTTGATTTTGATTTTGAAGGCTCGTAAAGCTGTCACAGTACTATACAACATGTATCAGACAGGTGTGCTCATATTGATGGGCGTGGTCGTGGCGGTGATCTATAACCATCAAACAACTCTCTCCATGGGACCAAGATCGTCATAGCGAAAAAATTATGAGCCATATAAATTTGGATTGAGTACCTATAAGTACAAGATACCTATTGAAGTTTTTCATCCTCCATAGAATATGGAGGATCCTCCGACCAAACAGGTGTCGTGTCTGGTGGGCAACTGCCCGATGATTATGTGCTAGTTGCGCGGTAAACTCTGCTTTCGAGATGCAGGATTTTGCGTGACGTCATTATGATGACTAGTTCGCATGTGGCGGTGTAGATGCTGCAACAGATACATTATACCTCTACCTCTGCCTAGTTTTTCCAGGATCAAAACACAGTTAATTGTAAAATAGTAAGTACTTAACTTACTATTGTACAATTAACTCATCATCATCACCATCATCATCATTTCAGCCGATAGACGTCCACTGCTGGACATAGGCCTCCCCCGAGTGTCGCCACATTGACCGGTCCCGTGCGACTCGCATCCAGCGGATTCCCGCAACCTTCACCAGGTCATCGGTCCACCTAGTGGGAGGCCTTCCAACGCAACGTCTTCCGGTTCGCGGTCGCCACTCCAGAACCTTTCGGCCCCATCGGCCATCCGTTCTGCGAGCAATGTGCCCTGCCCACTGCCACTTAAGTTTGGCAATTCTTCGGGCTACGTCGACAATAAACTATGTTTTGTTAAATACGCGGACAAAGTCGCGAGCAAAACCAAGCACATCAAAAAGTATTCCATGAAAAACAAAACTGAAATAATTTGTGTCCATTTAAAGCGCTCGACTTTTATATTGAAGAACAAAGTTATTTTTTAATTAACATCGTAAGGTTGGCCAGTATTTATTGTGCATAGTTTTTATATTAAACCTGTTATTTTAGTTTTTATTTTAACTTTCCCGGAGGCAGGGAATAAGGCCATTTGTACACCGCACGGTTTTTTTTATGGCCGGGTAACCACGCCGTAGAAGAAACGTGTTCGTGTCCATATTTCGATCTTACCTCATCATCTGCCTGGCCTTCTCCCAACTATGCTGGGGTCGGCTTCCAGTATAACCGTTGCAGCTGAATACCAGTATTTTACATGCTGCGACTTTCGGACTTCTAACGACTAACGACTGTTAAATATCCACGAATGACAGCCGGGACCAACGGCTTAACGTGCTTTCCGGAGGGGAGGGGCCTGGGTATGTAAAGATGGTCACCCATCCACAAACCGGCCGTGGCAAGTGTAGCTTAACTTTCGATCGACCCGTGCGGCTGTTATTACTTAGCCACAAGCCCCTCGGTTTCTTTATGATACGGCGTACCCTACACACGGCGAATAAACCATAGTTTTTCATGGCAAGAAAATCGTGTCAGCAACTCTCTAAGTTCATATTACCCTATTGAATGACTGTTTCATGAAATAAGGACAATTTGAGGCCAATTCTAACTCAAGCAGTTGTATTGCTGGAGGGAGAGAGCCTCTCGTCCCAGCCGCCGCGGGAGACGCTCCGGGCGTCGGGAGCCGCGTGACGACTCCCGGCCACCGTAGGCGCGGGCCTGCGGGCGGAGAGCAATGGGTAGCTCACCGCCCGATCAGGACCAGGCCCGTGCCGGACGGCGCGTAAGTGTTCCACGCGCGCCTCAAAGAGATGTCAGCATAATTTGAGGGGCCCCTTAGGGCCGAAGCCTGCCGGGTCAGCGGGATTGTCCGAAAGGGTTACCGCTACCCCGGAACATAAAGGGCAAAGGAAGGAACATGGGTGGGTTTTAGTCAGTAAGAGTCTGACACTCCCTTCCGCTCCACCCAGAGCGGGAGCGGTCATTTGATGATATCCGGAAAAAAAAAGCAGTGGTATTGCTAACTCTAATTCTGTAAAGCCACCTTTGTTACGGTCGCGAATCATACTTTAATTAACATAAAACCACGTGCAAATGACGCTCACGTGTAAATCGCAAAAAACGTAAGTAAATATGAATTTCGCTGAAATATCGTCGGTTCGTCGGACACCACGATCCGTATCCGAACCGTCCACGTGCTAACGCGGGCCTGTATGCATCGGCCTTACTCCGCCCACTGACCAACTGTTCACTTCACACAAACTATGTGAGTATTTTCATTGTAGGCAACATATTCGCTGGAGGTCTGCCCGGCTTGGGATGAGCACCGCCGCGTCCTCGTGGCAGCGATCGGCGGCGGCGATCTCTCGCGCCCTGCCCTGGTCCAAGCCATGGTACGGAGCGAGAGTGCATGGGAAGCCGTCACCTCCTTCTGCGAAGCAGTAATGCTCGCAAAGGAGGAGACGGAGCGCGTGAGGGAGAGGCAATCTCTGCGCCCTCATGCCCCTAGTCGCCGCAGGAGACGCCCTGGACGTCGGGAGTCAATAGCCGACCGGCTCTTGCGGGTGGCGAGCAACGGGCAGCTCGCCGCCCGGTAATGGCCAGGCCCGGGTCGACGGCGCGTTGTGTTCCACGCGCGCCTCAAAGAGATGTCAGCATGAACTGACGGGGTCCGCTAGGGCCGATGTCTACCGGGGCCGCGGGTGGAAAAAAAAAGAAAAGTGCAACGTCTTCACAGTCATATAATTATACAACGTGTAACTACCATGGCGATATTATTTCAACACACGGGTAAGGCTAGTGGCAAGTAATCATAAAAATTATAACAACATAAAACAATAATAGCCTCCCGACCGATTTCGGTCACGGTGGCCAATCTCAACGGAGACTAGCCAGGTACGCAGGAGATATTATAGTGTACAAGTGTGTGCGTAAACACAGGTGCACTCTCTGTTCCTTTACTCTCATAGTCCTTGGGACGCCAATCCGACACGACCGGGGAGAGATTAGGTGCAGGACCAATGGCTTTAGGTGCTATCCGAGGCACGGGGGCATCACACCACCAACTTCCAAACTCCGGGCTGTTACTGAGATATTCCTAATGGAAGAACCCAATAATCATTTTGTCCGACCCGGGAATCGGACCCAGGACCCCATTCCCAGCAGTCGCGCTTGCGACCACGAGACCAACGGGGTACTCAAGTTTTGTTTCTATATAAACAATTATGTAACGAAATTAACGCTAGACCTCATACACCAATAAAGTATTGAGGTAAAAGCATAATACAGGCTGGGCAAATAAGAGCTATATACTTTATGTTTAAAATTTTATTCTATGAAATATAAAAATTATTAAGTATTTTTATTTAAATATAGTTTAGAGGTATGAGGAACAGGGTGTAAAGTTCACTCATCCTCCATAGAAAAGGGAGGATCCTCCGACCAGATGGGTGTTGTGTCTGGCGGGCAATTGCCCAACGATTGATGTTGGGGAATTTGTATGTATGCTAATTGTGCGGTAAACTCTGCTTGCGAGATGCAGGATTTGCGTGACGTCAGTATGACGCGTTGTTCGCATGTGGCGTTGTAGATACCGCTACAATAGTATTTAGGGCCGGCGATTCAGTATGGAAAATAATCTCAGACAAACGTCCACCACTAGCAGCATGGCAGATGTGAACCCGTTTCACTGCGTTTTTCATGAAATTTTCTGCGGTATTTCAGTGACTGTGTCTCAGATATTTTGTTTTAATTCTTGAAGGTTCATTGACCTGTTAGCAAAGACACGTCCCTTTAAATAGCCCCACAAAAAAGTTAGGAGTTGTTAAATCCGGGGATCTTGGGGGTTACCGTTTCTCGAAATTAATCGACCCGGAAACGTTCTTTTCAATGTCTCGATTATGTCTTGTGGAACAACGTGTTTCCTAAGCCAAAGTGATTCACTTGATGTAAGAAAACTGCTTTATCTGTTACAATGTCATGCTGCTCAAATTTAATCACTGAACGAGTTATTGTTAGCTGCGAAGGTAAGTGATTTCTACCAAAAATTTTCTTTAAAGTTTCCACAATACATGATTCGGTTGAGAAGAATGTTTTAATAATTAAAACACAATTTGTTCAGTTGTAAAACGCTCCATAAGAATTTTGCCGTATCTACAATTTAAAATAATTTTCATCAAACAATTGTCATATTTGCCGCCAAAACAAAATGGCGGCAAAAAAGTTGGGTTGCCCACCATGTACAATGACCAAAACTAGTTTTTTTTAAAGCTAACTAAAGCTATTATCAAGGAAATCGTGTTGACCCTAGCACTACTTTATGCATTTAAAATTGAATCTTACTGTCTCGATATAAGATTTAATTTTCGTTGGCTCAATCAGCGGTCAGTATGGCAAAATACAACATGTTTGAAAAAGTACCTAGTATTAAAAGTTACTGAAATCGATTCTGTAGTCAATTATGAACAAGTTCTTCCAGCATCCTAATTTGTTAACACACTATCAATCTCAATCTGAATCATTTTGAAGGATATTGCTAATCCATTGCTTCATATGTTCGAAAAATTTGTCAACTCAACAAAGTAAATACCGCAATGAATGTTGTTGAACTGTCAAAATGAAAGCCATTCCTACTGATAGTGTGTTACGAAGTTCCCCCGCTGGACTGGTTTATTCTGTTACACCTTCTATGGTAGGGATACTATAAAATACACAGAAGCAAAGCCGCCTGCGAAGCGTAGCTAACCCCTCAATCCAACTTGAACCGTTTTGAATATTTAACTACATACACAATTAACCTAATTTCGGTGTTTTACTAGTGTTGGGACACGGCGATATTATGTATAAGGCACAAGTCGAGATATTTATCGACTTGTGTCGGGTTCACGTATGTGGAAAATCTCTGTAAAGTAAATTTTTTTTTGAAGAAATTATAAGTATCAGTAATCGGTCGGAGCGAGCATGTTAAGTTACTAGAGGTTTGTGTTCCAACAGTGGGTACATTATAGGCTGAAATGAAATGTAATAAGCTGTTTGTGTTATGAAATTTATATATGTTCATAAAACGAAAACTCGAAATCGTATACAAGCTGTTGTTTAGCATCCTCGTCAAATTTCAGGAGGCTGTTATGACAAACATAAATAATCAAATAAACTTACGATTCCTGGTAAATAATGAATCTATACTTGTTATTTTAGTTATTTAAGTTTGACAGTATTTCAGAATACACCACTTTCAAAGGACAGAATCGCGTTATGGTATCGTATAAGCGGCCGCGTTTTTATGTGTGTGTAAAAGGGCAGTTACAGTGCGTTCTCACACAGGCCGCGTTTTAAAATGCGTGTCCCACACATGCAGATTTCCGAAAATTAGAAAAAAAAATACCTGCTTATTTTATTATTGATTCGTGTCGAGAATCAGTAGCATAGTTACCTCCTTGAATTTGATACCTTGTATGTGTGTTAAATGAATGTCGCCAATCAAGCGTCACACTGCATAAATAATATATATGTCGCATCTTTGACTATTTATTGGTTTAGACGCTGAATTGATTTTTATAATACCGGTGAACGCAGTGACGTCACATGTCACGTGAACGGAATCGGTTGGAGGGGAGTCGATTTTAAAGTTATAAAAGCGCGAGTCGCAAGAGAACTTGGCTCAGAACGATACTTCAGATCGGTCCTCCAATCGGGATCGTTGGTTCACAGACCTACGCCATGGAATCTCTACCTCAAGACCATACTGATGATGGGCGAGCTGCGCAGACCTCTCAGCCGTCGACATATACAAAATACTTATTGTAAAACATTTTAAATGAATAATGGTGGAGCTTAGACGGTTTAGCCCATGGCTAAATAATAACAGCAGCACAGGTCGATCGATCAGGTTAAGGTACGCTTGCCGCGGTTGGTCAGTGGATGGGTGACCATCTTCACATACCAAGACCCCTCCGTGCCTCGGAAAGCACGTTAAGCCGTTGATCCCGGTTGTCATTCGTAGAACTTTGACAGTCGTTACGGCTCGTCAGAAGCCCGAAAGTCTGACAACCAGTCTTACCAAGAGGTATCGTATTATCTAGTAACTGGATTGTGGAGGTCAGATAGGTAGTCGCAGTCGCACAGGTTTATACTAGTACAGGCATCTAACATTATTATAACTATTTTACCAATTTAATACTGAATAAAATATTTATTTATTTTATTATTCTAGACATATATTAAAAAATGAATGAAAAAATTAATGAACGAATGAATTTTTTAATGTACGAGTATGTGATTTAAATATGTTTTGTGATTTAAGTTATGAATTTTTTTTCCAATTTGTTTTGTTACTAACATAATTCTTAAGTGTACATACTAACATAAATATGGATCACTGGGTCTGACGTAAATAAAATTATTATTATTATTATTATATATTCTAATTTATTTTATTTCTATCTATTTTCTATAAGTGTCGAAATAGTAACGTAGGTAAGTATCGACTGGAGGAACAACACTAAAATCCTTACACTTGAGGTTATGTAAACAGAATATATTAATGAGAGTCTTAGAGTTTAATATTATACCTTTTGTTAGCATAAACAAAAGGTAGTGCGGCTTATAACATCCTTAATATTATATTAAGAGAAAATCAAATTCAAGACAGGCAATTTTTGTTACCACCAAGCTCGACGCCAAGCATGTATATACCAGCGCTTCGACATTTGTTTTTTTTTAAATATCGCAGCATCATGCTGAGACAGGAGCCTTTTGACCTCGTATAGGACGTTCTGTTTAATTTTTCCTTTTGTTACTTTTTTATGTAATTTGTTTTATTTTTATTTTTAACTAAGTTTAGTTTAGTTTATAATCCTGTACGACTCGCAATAATTACTTTTTCTTTCTTTTCTTTCTTTCAAGCACATCAAGCTTGATTGGGAAAATTTGACAGTTTCAGGTAACTGTCAAATTTTCCCAATCAACCTTGAACCTAACGCTGTAGCGATAAAGTTGATAAATTATTTTATTTTGTAAGTAGGTTTGTAGAAACACTTTTATACGTCAATCATATCTTAAAAACTAGATGAGGTCGGCGTTTCCTATCTGACTAGTCTGAGAAGAAAGGCCGAAACAAACTCAGACGTCACAGTCTCTTTTAAAGCCCAGACATAATCTTAGATCCATCGGATCGTATGAAGACCATGTAGATCGATGTCTGAGATGGTGTTTTAATAATAATAATATGATTTTTATTTCGGACCAAAGAATCCATAGAGTGTTAGTAAAATAATATTAAAACAACTTATTATCCAGTGTTAGTACCCATCACCCTCTGCACAAACTGCTTTACAATTGGAGAGCCGAAACTCTCCCCTACAGTTCTCAGGATGCTGTTGCGACTGTCTCTCACTCTCCTCAGGAGTGACGCTGTTTTTTTTACGAATAATCGCATGAAACCCGTCGGTACGAGCAAGCGTAAATATTTCCGACGTGCTGCAGTAACGAGGAAGTCCCAACAACATCCTGAAACCATTATTGTACTGAACGCGGAGGACATCCAGCGACCTTTTAGTGTAATTGACTCATAGATTACTCGTGTACAGACTCTGGCAGTACGCCTTGAAAATAGTTATCAGGAAAGAACCACACATAATGAGAGGACCTGTCCAGTCAGTGCACGCAATTATCAGAAAATCAATTAAAGAAATTTGACAGATTGACAATTTCGGGTAGCTTGATGTACTGGCGTCTGTACACACAAGATGGCAGGAACATCGACGCGTAACCTATTACCATGGATACAGTACATAATTCTAAAACCCCTTATGCTATGCTCGGAGTCTCTTTAAAGGATAAAATCAGGAAAGAAATTATCCGGAAAAGAACCGGAGTTACCGACATAGCTTGCAGAGTGAGCAAACTGAAGTGGCAGTGGGCTGGCCATGTACAGACGCCAGCAGGTCAAGCTACCCGAAACTGTCAAATTTTGGCAATCAATCTTGAACCTCAATGCTTTAACGATAAAGTTGATAATCTATTAAAGAAATGTGACAGATTGTAGTAGCTTGATGTGCTGGCGTCTGTACGTCGAAGCACCGATGGCCGGTGGAGCTTCAAGACTCGTCGTCTTGAAGTGGAGACCGCGTATCGGCAAGCGTAGTGTGGGACGCCCCCCAGCTAGATGGACAGACGACCTAAAGAAGGTGGCTGGGATAGACTGGATCCGGAAGGCGGAGGACAGGGTGTTGTGGCGCAGCCTGGGAGAGGCTTATGTCCAGCAGTGGACTGCGATAGGCTGAGTTGATTGATTGATCTGAAACCCCTTTTTTTTCTGGTGGGAAATCATCAAATGACCCCTCCCGCTCTGGGTGGAGCGGAAGGGAGTGTCAGACTCTTACTGACTAAAACCCACCCATGTTCCTTCCTTTGCCCTTTATGTTCCGGGGTAGCGGTAACCCTTTCGGACAATCCCGCTGAATCTGAAACCCCTTGCGTTGAAAATTTTCCTCGGTTATTACAAAAAAATAACAGTTCCACATACTCGATTTTATTTTTTGATAACCTCTCTCTATCTGCAACGTGTAACGTTAAATGCGCAAAACCTCAGACACCCCAACTGATTTCTAATTCAATTGACCTATTTCAGAGAGAAAAACAATCATTAAATAAAATGTAAAGGTTTTATGAGCTGTTTTAGTTTTACTGGCAATATTCTGATCGTTTCTTGCGTCTGCGACGACGCTCTATCCACGGAGGAGTCGTCACCGGGCCGCTGCGCCACGCTGACATTATTATTTACTATCTACGCTCATAAAGATCTTGGGTTATCTTTGAACAGTAATTTAAATGTTTCCATCACACTTTGGACTGGTAACCCACATTTTCAATTCCTATTTGCATTGAAATAAAAGCTATTATCGAAATTCAACATAATGATCATTACGCATAATATTATTAGGCATAAATGTTTTGCCATAATGCTTGTTGCCATAAATACTGCTAGCATAATAATAATGAAGCATAATTTTATAAAGCATAATGTTAAAGACGCATTCTAACCTAAACCATAACACCAACAATAGAGGGGATCTGGCGCTCGGCGGCCGCTGCCGCGACACGCTCGCTTCGCTCGCTTGCCTTCGCGCGTTAATGGTCACTGTTCTAACCTAACCTAACCTATATATGATTCAATAACAGTAGCAAATATCAGGAAACATCATACCTAATAATTGTATGCCTAAATACTATTATGCTAAACGCGTTTAAAATTTAAGCAACTCCAACTTAAGCCAAAACATATTAGACTAAATGATAGTTATGCTAACCTTTGCATTATGCCAAAGTATTATTTTGCAGCAGTATTATTATGCTAATAAAAGTTATGCGAAAACGTTACGCCAAACTATATTATGCCTTAAAATTTTATGCCAACAGGGGTATTACCAATACAAACTCGGTCAAAATGTATGGAACTCTGCACCTACATTCGGTTCTACACCTACATTCTATGATTACCTAGTACTTGGTATAGCTAGGTAAGCCTAAAGGTATCCTAGTACTCCCTTAGGGCTAAGAAAACGTCGTGACGTGGAAACAGAGTTCACGCATCCCAGGATTAATTGCTTAACCTCATCGGTTGATCTGTGCTGTGACCCAAAATGGTGTGTTTCGGTTGATGATTTTAAGCAATTTCAAGTCATCTTTGAAACACAACAATATTGTCGAAGTCAACATCTAACGTAGCAATGAAACATGTCTGCCATAGCCTTTTGAGCGTTTTGGTGCCTTCACTAATCTAAGGGCTCCGTGGCTAATAACTGACGCACAGGTCGATCGATCAGGTTAAGCTACGCTTGCCGCGGTTGGTCCGTGGATGGGTGACCATCTTTACATACCGAGACCCCTCCGTGCCTCGGAAAGCACGTTAAGCCGTTGGTTTCGGCTGTCATTCGTGGATCTCTGACAGTCGTTACTGGTAGTCAGAAGCTCGAAAGTCTGACAACCAGTCTTACCAAGGGGTATCGTACCCAGTAACTGGATTGTGGAGGTCAGATAGGCAGTCGCTCCATGTAAAATACTGGTATTCAGCTGCATCCGGTTAGACTGGAAGCCGACCCCAACTTAGTTGGGAAAAGGCAGGCAGATGATGACTTAACCTGCAAGTGTTGGGTTTGATGATTTTAAACTATTTCAAGTCATCATTGAAACACAACAAGATTGTCCATATCAACATCTAAGGTAGCAATGATACATTGCTTTTAAAAGTTAAAAAAAATACTAATTTGATGATTTTGTTTAGATATTTGTGCCCATCCCGTCTGCGGAGTTTCGCTAGCTAATCTAATTTGACCCTGTATAGGTCAGCAAATACATAAGGTGGACCTATTTGGATTCATTCGAGAGTTTGAGGCTTACCTTTTGGAGTTGATGACACTGGCCCACTCGGGATGACCATTGCAGATAAAGAAGGATTTTTCTGAAACAAAAGAGCAACTATAAAAAATGTAATTCTTTTGAAGGTGGATACAGTGAATGACAGTCACTTTAATGAAGCAGAAATAGTACATTATGGTGCTAAACGCTACATTAATAGGCTGTAAGTCACACGTATTTCACACACGCTTAACGTATTTTATAGCTCATGTGACCTAAACCTGCATTAAAATCACGCTTTTCTGTGTACAAATGGATTACTTAAGTCACAGAAAAGCCGGCTGACATAGTGTGGGTTTAGGATACACAGTGCCATTTTATTTTTTCATCCGTGATTGTTAAATCAAAATCAAAAGTCATTTATTCAAATTAGGCATTATTTTTCTAACGTCAAAATTACAAAAGACAGTCCCCAAAACGCCCGCCCTTCACCACTTCCTAATGCTTTCGCTGGGAAGAAAAAGTGGCGCAACAAACTCCCCAGCACAAAAGACTTTCACAACTTCACGCCTGTAATAACCGAAGAGGTAGGCAGAGCTGTAGTAGATCCATTCGGAATTAACCCTGTTATGTTTTTAATTTACATAGTGCATGTAAATGGTTTGATTGAAATAAATGCTTTGAGTTTAATTTTCTTACGTATTTTTCAAATATTTATTTATAGTAGATATAATCATAAAAAAACCGAGTGCGCTTATGACCACACGACTGAAGTGAAAATTCTTTGTCAAAATATTAATTCATTAAATTGTTCAAAACGAAATAGAATTACGAAAAATAACCAAAGAATCACCGTTCGCGTAACGCTAGTAAACTCGCAAACGAACTACTGACTGAGATATATACATATTTCACTTACTAGCTATAAGAGAAAGAGAGAAAGAAAATGTGCGCGCGCACTGCTCTCTCTTGCTCCTACACTGTGATACAGACAATAGGCCTGCACTGTGCATAGATATACGGAACGTTTTTGGCTATGAGAGGAATAGAGAAAGAAAATGTGCGCGCGCACTGCTTTCTCTTGCTTAAATCCCCCACTCATCTCCCGTTCGCCTCGCCCGATCACACTTTTCGTAACGCTTAAGTCACGCGTTCGCCAGCTTACTCCCCAAGTCAAGCGTGCGTAAACAAGTTTCACTTCTAAAATAACAACTCTATGAGTTCATATTACCCTATTAAATGACAATTTCATGATGTAAAGCGACATTTGTTACTGTCGCGAATCATATTTTAAACAACATACAAAATAACACTGAACTTCGACTACTTTAGCACATCCGGCAACCCCTTAAAACAAAAAAAAATCACGCGGACGAAATCGCAGGCAGAAGCTAGTTACATATACACGTGCCTCGTTTCGAACACAGAGAGATTCACAATCAAATGATAAAAGAAACAAATCTATTTAAATCAACATTGGATATCAGAAATAAAATGTATAACGTAAGAAAAATACATCCATTCCTGAATCAGAACTGGGATTACACTATAAACATCATTTTGTTATTTCAGCGTTATATTGAGTATTCTATCCCAGAGGAGAATATGTGAAGGTATGGTTTAAAAAAAATATTGGTAGCAGGTTGGTCTTGTAAAGCAAATAAAGTATTTCTTTGTTTGATTTATTAATAGGTAGAAATACAGATCCGCAGGAGAACCAAGGTGACAGGGATAGCCCGAAGAATTGCCAAACTTAAGTGGCAGTGGGCAGGGCACATTGCTCGCAGAACAGATGGCCGATGGGGCCGAAAGGTTCTGGAGTCGCAGGACCAAGGTAACCGACATAGCCCGAAGAATTGCTAAACTTAAGTGCCAGTCGGCAGGGCACATTGCTCGCAAAACAGATGACAAATGAGGCCGAGGGGCGAGTGACAATCGCGTACCGGAAGACGTAGCGTTGGAAGGAAGGAAAATGGACTGATGACCTTGTGAAGGCTGCAGGAATCAGCTGGATGCGGGAAGCACAGAACCGGCCGAAGTGGAGGTGCTTGGGAGACGCCTATGTCCAGCAGTGGACGTCTTTCGGCTGAAGTGATGCTTAGAATTACAACCGCATAGCGTAAAGATTAAAGTCTTCAATCAGTGCAGACTTATGGAGCCGAAACATTGGACACTCACGGTATGGCTGGTCTATAAATTCAAGGTCGCTCAGCGAGATAGGGAACGAGCTATGCTTGGAGGCTCTCTGAGTGACAGAAAGGAATGAGATGATCCGGCAGAGAACCAAAGTTGTCGACAAAGCTCACAGAGCAAGCTGAAGCGGCAATGGGCTGGCCATATGAGCCGTAGAACCGATGACCGTTGGGGTAGACGTGTTCTTGAGTGGAGACCGCTAATCGGCTAACGTAAGGTAGGACGCCCTTAGGCTAGGTGGAGCGACGATCTTCGCAGAGTGGCTGGTAGCAGCTGGATGAGAGTAACCGAGAAGCGAGCTAAATGGCGTGCAAATAGAGAGGCCAATGTCCAGCAGTGGACTGCTGTAAGCTGATGACAAATGATCCTCACTGGATCTGACCAAGATTGTGTCTGGACTTTGGAAGAAACTGTGACCTCTGAGTTTGTTTCGGCCTTTCTTCTCAGAGTGGTCGGATAGGAACCGGCGACCTCATCGTACACTTGTGCACTATAATACATATATCCCGCGTAGATGGGCAATCTCCGCTGAGATTAGCCTTTATAGCCGAAATTCGGTCTGAAGGACTATAATGGAAAATAAGTTTAGTCCTGCTAAGAAGCCCTTCCAACCAGCATTACTTTAGTAAAATAGAGCCATTTATTTATAAATAGCTCTATTTTTTAATAAGAAAACCACTATGATTAGATTTGATATTAAGTTCAGCTTTCGAACAGTCTTGTAAGACATGTAGCCTTTAGGGGGTGTGCGTGTCCATTATCACATGTCGTACGGCACGAGAATTTACTTTAGTATCGTATAACAGTCCCACGGGTCGATCGAAAGTTAATCTACGCTTGCCAAGGACGGTCCGTGGTGTAACATCTATTACATATCGAGATTCATCCGTGTGACGGAAAGGACGTTAAGCCGTTGGTCCCTGCTGTCATTCGAAGATCTTTGACAGTCGTTACGGGTAGTCAGTAGCCCGAAAGTCTGACAAACAGTCATAACAATGGGTATTACTGGATTGTGGAGGTCAAATAGGCAGTCGCTCCATCTAATCTACATATCTAAACTAATACTCGTATCATAAAGCGAAAGAGTTTGTTTGTTTGTTTGGTTGAACGCGCTAATCTCAGGAACTGCAGGTTCGAATTGAAAAATTATTTTTGTGTTGGATAGTCCATTTATCGAGGAAAGCTATTTAGGCTATATAACATCATGCTGCGACCAATAGCAGCGGAGCATCAATGGAAAATGTTGCAAAAACGGGAAAAATGATCGGAGAATAAGAAATTTCACGCTGAAGAAGTCGCTGTCAGAAGCTAGTGTGAAATATTGGTATTCCACTGCATCCGGTTAGATTCATAGCTGACTGCAACGTAGTTGAGAAAAGGCTTGACAAATTATAATGTAGCTGGAACTTTTTTGCAAAAAAAAAAACTGGATGTGTCCAGTTGGCGAAAACACTATGTGGACACGCGTAAAAATATTGGCGTGACCAGATGACGAAATAACAAGTGATACTGATTTTGGGTTTCACCAACTGGACACACGTGTGTCCAGTCTCTCGTGTCGAGTTGGTGAATAACCTGTCGCAATAAATACTTTTTCTTTTTTTCTTCTTTTATTTCGGTACAGTAAATAGCAGACGTAGGCTCATAGTTCTGTGTGGTTCTCTACTCTAAATACAATTTCAGACACCAATCTACATGATCTGACCAAGACAATGTCTGGACTTCAAAAGAGACTGAGATCTCTGAGTCAGGTAGAAAAAGCTGAACTCATAGCTAGTTTTTAAAATACGATTGACGTGTAAAAGTACAAACCTGCTTTAGAAATAAACTAATTTATCTTTTCTTAAAAAAATCTTAAATTCACTGACAGAACGCACAGCCTAATACTGCTGTGTCTATAAAAATTAAATATAGCACAAGATTTTCTAAGGAATATTTTTGAGAATAAACGTTTAAATGAAATTTGGTAATTTTATCCGTTGGGCCATGACATCGGACACACGATTTGTTCTTGAATAAACTACAATCCGATATCACCCAAAACTGTGTGACAATGGACTCAAACCCCGTACCTTTCGTTGCCCATCCAGTACACTAATTAGGTACAGTGTTGCCTTGGGGCTACCTGCTCCCGAAGCCCTGTTCTATATATATTAGATATGATTTATACCTGAAGTATGATGTCATACTGAAAAGTGATGAGATTTCAGTCAAGAAGATGATAGAGGAGTCAACCGCAAGTCAGTGGTCACTGATTTGGTCACTGAACTTCAAAAATCACCCCCGTACTGCTTACGAAATAAAGGAGTTGTCATTGTCAAATTGATAAATGATAAGGATAAATGATTTTATTTTGTAACTAGGTTTGTACAAACATTTTTACACGTCAATCACATTTTAAAAACTAGATGAGGTCGGCGTTTCCTATCTGACTAGTCTGAGAAGAAAGGCCGACCAAACTCAGAGGTCACAGTCTCTTTTAAAGTCCAGACATAATCTTGGTCAGATCATATGAAGACCATGTAGAGCGATGTCTGAGATGGTCGTTTGATGAAAGAATCACACAGATAGAGAGGACCTGTCCAGTCAGTGCATGCATTTGTCAGAAATCGTGCAGCTCAACTCAAAATTTAAGGAGCTCAACAATTCGACGGACAATACCAAAGAAAGGATATAACAAAACAATTGATAAGCATCTGACAGTTCAATTTGTTTATATGTATGTATTTATCTATCTATCTATTAGTATTTATTCTCATATATTATAGTCATTTCCTAGCTATTTGTCCCGTATGTTGCACCTGCCATGATTTGTCTCTGCATCCCCCTAAGGTTGACTGGTAGGAAAAGCCTCAGGCATTAAGTCCGCCTTCGTACAGTTTTTTTAATTGTGCCACCATTCCGAGACCCCTCCGTGCCTCGGAAAGCACGTTAAGTTATTGGTCCCGGCTGTCATTCGTAGATCTTTGACAGTCGCTACAGGTCGTCAGAAGCCCGAAAGTCTGACAACCAGTCTTACCATATCGTATCGGGGTATCGTATTACCCAGTAACTGGGTACCCGTCACGTACTCATCACGACTGCGGAGTTTCGCTAGCTAATTTCATTTGACCTCTGACTATCCCTTTGGTGGGTACAAGCAGGATATTATGTAACTTTCAACTATCAAATAACTAGTTTGGAAACCACATCAGTGTCCGCTCGGGAACAAACTTGCGTCATTCGGTACGATTCTTGACCACGGAACTCCTTGCAGTTCCGTGGTCAAGAATCGTACCGAATTAATAATTATTAATTCATGGAGAGAATGACTGAAAACAAAACGACCGTAACATGAACGTTCGTTAACATGAACTCAAACTCAAAGCGTTTATTACAAACTAGCTCTTGCCCGCGACTTCGTCCGCGTCCGTCCGAAATTTCATGAAAGAAAGAAGAAGATACGTTCATTTGCGGCAAACATGACGCATAAAAAGAACACAAACATAACAAAAATATACGAGTTTAAAAAGTTGGGGGAAAACATGCGTCACAAGACGCTAAACGGCCCTCTCTCAGCATAATGCTAAGACCCTATACGATACAGAGCCCTAGCGCTGGTTTTCAGCGACAGCCGGCGCTGACGTGACGACGCCAACCAGTGCAGCATACGATTAGATATAAATAAAAAAAAACCACTTTCTTGTGCCCCCGACCCACCCCGTCGCATCGCATCACCTGTCCGCACTCTCAGTTTATTTTCTCTTCGCGTTTATCCGACTTTTTTTCTTTTGGCGCGGCTCCTGAGGCTCCTAGCGTGATGTTAAATAGCCTATAGCCTTCCTCAAGAAATGGGCTATCAAATGCAAACAGAATTTTCCAAATCCGACTGGGGGTTTCAGAGATAACCAGCCAAATAAAAGTTGCCTCTTTATAATTAAACCATTCACAGGGTCTTTTGAACTGTCAAGGGGCCGGTCAGTCAGAAAGTTGAAGGTAATTTGCCCATTCCAGAGCGTAGTAGATACCTTTAATTTGTATAAATTATTTTATCAACACTGCTCTCAAAATTGTGAACGAAAACATCGTGAGGAAACCGGCATGCCCTAGAAACAAAAATTCGAAGATATGTGTCACCTACCAACCCGCACTGGGCCCGCGTGGTGGATTACGGCCCACTCCCTCTTACAGAGAGGAGGACTGTGTCCCAGCTGTTCAACATTATAGGCTGATTATGTAGTTCTGCTATAATAAAATTCTAGAAAATACTTTGCAATAGCTGTTACATAAAATTTTACGCCTTTAGTGGTGTTGACAAAGAGTAACAAATATTACAACCATATATTATATTATTATTTTTTTAACTATGTATTACACACCCCGTGTTTATAATTGCTACTACGGAGAGCTTGTGGTGCTATCTCACAAGCAATGGGGCACTAAATATCGTGTCTGCACGTTGCAGGAACTGATGGAAGAAAGTAAAGAAAAGAAAAGAAGAAAATACATTTATGTAGCAAAGACTATAAGACACAATACATCAGATACATACATCAGATAGCAACAAATAAAAATCAAGTAGAAAGTGTAAAGTCCGATGTAAGAAAATAGCAGGAAACTGTGCCTTACCGCTGCAACAAAAACGCCCAGTTCAGCAAAAATATCAGACAACTAGCGCCTGAGACTGGAGCGCGCAAGTTACTGAAGGTGCCAAACTCGTAGCCAAAGTCTGGGCTGATTTTATTTAGATTTATAAAAAGAAGACTATGGAGTAATTCTTAAAAACATTTACATGGAAGTTGTGTAAAAAATCTGAATGTTTGTAGCTACGTAATAGGTGTCGTCACTCGTGGAGTCCATGTTCTCGCATAACAATTAATTAGTCGCTACAATAAGGGGCGGGGAGCCGTTGACCCACCTAAGTAGGTACCTAATTTTTGTTTTAACAAGATAATAATTCGTTTTCCGTGAAGACTGCTCAAAAGTGAACTACATTATAAGGCCTTCAAGCTTTATAATAGTATTTAAACTTGCTACAACACGTTTATTTTAATCAATCAATGAAGGCGTTGATTTGTTTTACGCTATGCAGTTATTCAAAACTGCTAAACTTTAAACAGCGCCATCTCTTGTCATTTTCATTAAGCCACCAAGGAACGTCACTCACTCTACATTATTCAAATTCTGGAAACGTGAAAGTAGGGATGGCTTCTTAATGGTATTACACTGTACTAAGAGATGGCGCCACTAATACTAAAATGGCAGGCACTGTAATTTTAATTTTTTTCATGAAAAGAAAAAAAAATATTTAAAATGATGTCAAAATTATTTTGTTATAAATATATAAAAACTTGTGGCAAAGTAATAGCAGCCGCACGCTCGATCAGCTTCAGCTACGCTTGCCGCGGTTGGTCCGTGGATGGGGGATCTTCATATACCAAGACCCCTCGGTACCTGGGAAAGCACGCTAAGCCGTTGGTCCTGGCTGTCATTCGTGGATCTTTGACAGTCGTTACGGGTCATCAGAAGCCCGAAAGTCTGACAACCAGTCTTCCCAAAGGGTATCGTATTACCCAGTAACTGGGTTGTGGAGGTCAGATAGGCAGTCGCTCCATGTAAAATACTGGTATTCAGCTGCGTCCGGTTAGACTGGAAGCTGACCCCAAGATAGTTGGGAAAAGGCTAGGTAGATGATGATATAAAAATAATTAAAATAATTCAAGATTGTTTAACAAAAAGCGAAATTATTTAATTTCAAAGGGAGGGCTGGCTGGTTGGGAATGTTGGCTAAGTAGTAGTGGCTGAGTTGTCCCTCATTCCACCAGTCCTTGAACTTGTCCTGTGAACCTTACAGTATAGAACTTCTTTAGAAAAAAGATACCCTTTTACAGGGTTTCAGCGGGATTGTCCGAAAGGGTTACCGCTACCCCGGAACATAAAGGGCGAAGGAAGGAACATGGGTGGGTTTTAGTCAGTAAGAGTCTGACACTCCCTTCCGCTCCACCCAGAGCGGGAGGGGTCATTTGATGATTTCCCACCAGAAAAAAAAAACCATTATACAGGGTTATTGGTAAAACACCAACAACCTCTTAAGAGGTCATTGTACTCATCATTATGAACAACTTTTACTATGGGACCAAACCAGAAATCGCGAAAAAAAAAAACAGCTGTTCCCTACATTTATGTTCGTCTAACTCGTCAAAATGTAGGGAACAGCTGATTTTTCATGATACACAAACACACACACGTTCATACTAACATTCTACTTTTTAATTTTTCTTATTGTTTTTACTATTTAATTGTAAAGTTGATTAAGTAGATTAGTTGCTTATAGCACGGGTACCTAATATTTAATTATCTAGACTAATATTTATCTTCTGTCAAAGAAAAAGATGCACTGAACTTAAGTTTAGTTTAGTTTGTGAACAAGGGAATCGGTGCCATTGTTACAATAAACGTTATTTCCTTTATTTCATTTAAATACCTACAAATTACATTTTTAAATATTTTTATAAACAAAAAGATAAAAAAACATTTAAAAATATAAAAAATAGTAGCCCACCGGTATCGGGAACAGGGTCCAAGCTACCGGCGGTCAGGGCTCCAGAGAGAGGAACCTCCTGACAATGCGAGCCGTGTCCAGAGGTACCGCTTTCTGAATCAAGCCCTTGATCCAGCTGCCCGACGAGAGCCTCCTCAGGTGTTGGTCGAGGCTCTTGGCTATTAAGCCATTGGCTGTCACGACTATCGGCACAATGATCGCTGAGTTCACATCCCACGTGTCGACAACCTCGCCAGCCAAATCAAGATACTTGATTTTTTCTCTTTCTCAGCTTTCACGAGGTTCTCATCATTCGTTACAGTTATGTAAACGTTATTTATTATTCTTATTTATTAGTTGCCTGGTCATTATAATTATGTCCAGATTATGATGAAATATACATAATCAGCCTATAACGTCCCCACAGCTGGGACACCTCCTCTCGGCAAGAGGGAGTGGGCCATGCTCCATCACGCGGGCCCAGTGCGGGTTGGTAGATATCACATGTTTTCGAATTTCTGGTTCAAGAACATGCCGGTTCCCTCAACATGATTTTTATATGAGCAGTGATGATGAAATAACTGCACAAAGTAAAGCGCCTGCCTGTGGAATTGTCCTGGACACATCTGTCGCATGTCGGACGATCAATGGGCTAAACTGACGACCTAGTGGGTCCCGCTTAATGGCAAACGACATCGCGGCAGGCCCAGACAGAGATGGCTGGTTGAGCTGGACTCCTTTGAATACATTTTTTGCTTTAGATAAATTCAATCTCCTAGTATTGTATAATTGTATGTACTATATATGTACATTCTATGAAGCTAGCATTTACTGGGTACGTCTTTCATTGGCTTGAATGTGCCCTGGCGGCTGACAGTATGTCATGCTCACTCAAATGTCTCGCTGATGGAGGCACGTGTGTTGGATCATTTAGCTCCCTTCAAAATAGTTGAGCTGAATGGTGCTAATCCATGCGTCATGTTCGTGAACGGGCGCCGTCAGTAGGGACTGATCATCTCTTTGCTGCCATGGCTTATTTTAATTTAATTTAATATTTGAACTGTTTTAAACTTTTCATCACGACGCTTTTAACGTTCTGCATCGTTCTCACATGCATAATTTTTAACATGAATGATGTAACCAATACTTTGTAGCCATATTATTTTGATTTAAAAGAGTGTCCATGGAGTTTCTTGTCCGTTCTTCTCCATAGGTACCTACTACGCTTTGGAATGGGCAGCTTCATCTTTCTGACTGACCGACCCCATGACAATTCAAAAGTGCCTGTAATTGGTTTAATTGAAGTAAATGCTTTGAGTTTGAGTTTGATAAAGATTGGTCCTTGGCAGCTCTGGGCAGAGAGAGGTGGAAAGAGAGTAGGGATGCCTTTGCCCAGCAGTAGGATGAAAAAGCGCCTGCTTTGGTGGACCGCACGACATACAACTCGTAAGCCATTACGACTGGGCCACCACCAGCATCATCATCATCTGCCTACCCTTTTCCCAACTATGTTGGGGTCGGCTTCCAGTCTAACCGGATTCCGCTGAATACCAGTATTTTACATGGAGTGACTGCTTATCTGACCTCCACAACCCAGTTACTGGGTAATACGACATGCCTTGGTAAGACTGGTTGTCAGACTTTCGGGCTTCTGACTACCCGTAACGACTGTCAAAGATCTACGAATGACAGCCGGGACCAACGGCGTAACGTGCTTTCCGAGGCACGGAGGGGTCTAGATATGTTAAGATGGTCACCCATTCATAGACCAACCGCGGCAAGCGTAGCTTAACCTGATCGATTGACCTGTGCAGCTGTTATTATTTAGCTGGAATTTAGGTAGGTATTACGTAGCTTCTCTGCTTACGTCCTAAGGTGTAGTCGTAACTGTGTGAGTATTGGTAACTACAATAACGATTTCAAACGATTGTTTACGGTTAGATAAGCAATGTTGTTGATTTTCAAACTCACAACAACTTTTGAGTATAATTCTGATGTATGGCAGTGAGAAGTGTAGCTAATGTGATACGGGTTTAAAAAAAAACAGTATTTTCGAAATATTATTATAATACTTTGGTAAGTTGTGTTTTTGTGTTTATTTATAAATAATAAATAATAATTAAATAATAATTCTTTATTTCTCCCAAAAATGCACGAACATTACATTGAACGGGAAACAAATAAGGAAAAAAAACGGCTTAAGCTAAGTGATTCACTGTAAAAAAGACCCTGACCTCTAAACTAGGTAAAAACCTGTATCTTAGAAGTCAGTGTACCTTCAAAATTATGCATGGCAAGCCTCATAACTTATGCCTAGATAGGACACAATGATATGCTTACAAGTAAAAATAATTAAAAAAAAAACAAACATAAAAGATACAATGCAAGATTAGGATGTTTAGGATTATTATATATTATATTTATGTGACAATTATCTGTCTTACTACAAAACTAAATAGACAGGGTCAAATTAAAATAGCTAACAAAACTCTGCATGATGCGTACCTATTAATATTTGAACACGATAAAACAGAAGTTAAATTAATTAGATTTTTTTTTTGAGAAGGTTTTCGATACCCATCACGTCTGCGGAGTTTCGCTAACTAATTTAAATTGACCTTATAAATTTCGTAAATAAAACCATTACATCTAAAACGGGTCAATGCGATGTTAAAAGTACTTAGATAATAAAAAATTTCGTATTATATAACGATTATATTTTAAATCATATTACATAATAACCCACCAGGGCTTATTTTCAATCTTATATTTTGAATTGTTTCTTCATTTTACATAATTCTCACATATACATAGAAGCAACAAGAATAACGTACCCAGGATTTTGTAATATCTTAATTAAAAAGAGAGTATCCCTAGAGTTTCCAGCCCGTTTTTGTCCATAGAGATCTGCATTTTGGAATAGGCAACTAGCTTCAACATTCTGACTAAGTGACCGACTCTTTGACAATTAAAAAGTGCCTGTAATTGGTTTAATTGAAGTGAGTTTGATTACAGGAAATCTCACCATTAATCTTACCGATCGAACCATACAAAAACCACACAAGACCAGAAAATGTGGCACCAACTCTGGATACCTTTCCTAATTCCGACTCTAATAATAAAATCAAACTGCGATGACAATAACAAAACCGATACCGTCTTCGTACGCTACGGTGGTCATGCAGACGCAGAGTACCAAGACCCAACCACAACAACAACCAAAACAACTGAACGAACAACTACAACAGAAGTGACAGCAACAACGAAGAAGATAGAAGAATCAACAACAACTAAGTTCTATGAGGAAGCTACTGAGGATGTAGTGTTTGTACCGAATAAGGCACCACCGGTGATAAGAGATGAGGAAGAATATGATGGTCGTGGACTGAGGATTAAAGATATTATGATGATGAAGACTGTTAATGATGCTATGAATAAGGATTTTCATGTTGAGAAGGCTGCTGGTAAGTTGGTGTTATTGTAGTCGTTTGAGGGGATAGAGTGACAAGGGAATTAAAAAACAAAACCTTGCATATATGATCACGTTATGTGTGCATCTCTGCCAAATATTAGCCGATTTATTTATTTTTTAATCTAAAAAAACCTACCGTAGTCGTAGAAGGATTCCTATAATTTCGTCATGGCCATCTTCAGTCCTGTCTATCTGTCTCTCTGTCCGTTCGTTACAACCTCGTAAAATCTAGATTCCCGTAGTTGAAAACGGTCAAAATCTAAATCAATGTCAAAAAGTTAGGTCTAAAATGTAGGTTTCCCAATTATGCTGGGATCGGCTTCCAGTCTTACTAGATGCTGCTGAATCCCAGTATTTTACATGCAGTGACTGCCTACCTGGCCTCCACAGCCTAGTTACTATGTAATACGATATCCATTGGAGTGTAAAGGTGGTACTGTTCCACACACGATGGGACACTTAATATCGTGTCCTGCGTGCTCTGTCATCTGCACTTTACAGGAACTGATGGACGCTAGTACTAGCACGAAACACGTAACCGAATTTTGGACCGAGTCCATTTAGATTGCCACCGACACGCTAAGAAGAGGTAAATTCGTAAGACCAACTCAATCAAAGTTTGTTATGTATATTTTTCAGATGCACCCAACGAAGACATAGTGTTTATATCAGGTAAAAACCACGATGCTGAAAAGGCTGAACCTGAAGACAATACAAGAAGAAGGAATGACAACAGAAATTATAAAAACTACTATGATGAAAATGAAGAAGAAGAAATAGCAGAGGAAATAATTAAGATTCCTAAACTAAACTGCAATAACTTGGATTGTGATAACACTCTTAGTTCTGTTTGTGGAGCGAAATTGATTAATAATGAGTTGAGATACAGATTGTTTTTGAATGACTGTTATTTTAGGAAAGTCAACTGCGGATTTAAGTATGAAATTAATAGTAAGTATGTTTTGGTCGACTATTGCATAGAAGGTAAACATAAGTGGGGTCGGCTTCCAGTCTAACCGGATGCAGCTGAATACCAGTATTTTACATGGAGCGACTGCCTCTCTGACCTCCACAACCCAGTTACTGGGTAATACAATACCCCTTGGTAAGACTGGTTGCCAGACTTTCGGGCTTCTGACTACCCGTAACGACTGTCAAAGATCTACGAATGACAGCCGGGACCAACGGCTTAACGTGCTTTTCGAAGCACGGAGGAGTCTCGGTATGTAAAGATGGTCACCCATCCATAGACCAACCGCAGCAAGCGTAGCTTAACCTGATCGATCGACTTGTGCGGCTGTTATATTTTAGTATGTAATGTGTACTATATTCCTCTGCCGACCTCTTCAGGGAGTGCAGGCGTGTCCCTTGGGTTATGTTTTAGTCCTTATGTATTTTTCCATTATCTTTCTTTTAGTATAATAGTTTGTTAGTTTATTCAGTATTAGAAGTTTATCGAGAGTATATTTATTTATTTACTCTAAACGTAAAAATATCCTTACAGGCTAGACCCAATGCGATATTGTAGCACACTTACAATTAACATACATAGTTCCAGTTAGTTGTTTTAGCATAGCAAATTCTATACTAGCTGTTCTTGTAAATTCACCCAAAGCGCAACAGAATATATCAAAGTCCTCAGCAATGAGCTTGAGAGTGCGGAGCGCGCTCGTGAGAGGCGCCTCGCGCAGCAAATTAGTTCGCGCGCGCGGTTCCACCAGCAACCGCGGCTGACGACGTACCCATCAGGCACGACTAGCTCCACCCTTCGCAATATATCCGCATTGTGTATCTTCCCTTTAATTACCTTAAATATATCAAGTCACTAGTGTGTGTTGCCTCATAGATATATTTTTATCCTCCTTAATATTTGGGATTGTGTGCATATTAGTACACATTGTTTGATTTTCTCTTTCTTTTTCATGTTTTAATATGTACAGACGCTAGCACATCAAGCTACTACAATCTGTCAAATTTTTAAATAGATTTTCAACTTTATCGCTAAAGCATTAAAATTCAAGGTTTATTGGGAAAATTTGACAGTTTCGGGTAGCTTGACCTGCTGGCGTCTGTACATCGACATTGATCTCAAAAAAAATAAAAAATCATCTTTATAAGATGATTGTTACATCATTGAGATCAAAATCAATCAATTAATTGTGCAAGGCAATCCTTGCACAATTAATTATTGGTTTTATAGAGGTATGAGGTATAGGATGTAAAGTTTATTCATCCTCCATAGGAAAGGGAGGATGCTCCGACCAGACAGGTATCGTGTCTACTGCCCGACAGTTGGTAGGTTGTATAAGTTGCATGGCAAACTTTGTTTGCGCGATGCAGGATTTTGTGTGCTACAGTTTTTAATTGCTGACAACACTCGATCTGTCTGTCATACTAATTCATTAATTAACTTTTCTTCTTCTATGCGTTGTTTTATGGCCCTTATAAAATAAATTGGAATAAGGGCAAGGATGATGATGATATATTTTTTGTTACATGGGCTTTAAAAATACTGGGCGAAAAGAGGGTGTAGTATCCTACCCCTTCGGGGAGTACAAACGTGATGGTATGTTTTGGTACATGATTTTTTATTACTTTCTTTTTTATTGTCTTTATTTTCTTCTTTCGTCTTTTTTTCCATCGCCAATCCGCCTAAAGCAAGCGTTGTGATTTTGTGATCCAATATTCATTCCTTGGAGAGCAATGGTGGCCCATTGGTAACAGCCGCGATTTACGAGCTGAAGGTCGTAGGTTTGAACCTGTGTGTGTAAATTATTTCATCACCACTGCTCTCAAAATAGTGATGGAAAACAATGTGAGGAAACCGGCATGTCCTAGAACCAAAAATTCGAAGCCATGTGACATCCACCAACCCGCACTGGGCCCGGGTTTTGGATTACGGCCCACTCCCCCTCACCTAGAGGAGGGCTGTGTCCCTGCATTAGGACCTAATAGGCTAGGAATATTATTTAAAAGAAATATTATATTGTATTCCACAAAGTGCTATACTGCTATAAAAAATAAGTACTTTAAATGCAGTGAAAAAATCACTGTGTCATGGGCCTTAATAAACATATATTGTATCCCTCAACTCATGCACACCCGCAGTAGCGATACGTATACGACATCGTGCACTTAGTTTCGTGTGAACTTCTTTGCAACTACCCTATTACTACTACTTTTAACTATTAGGAAATATGAATGTAATTTTGTTATAGTAGGTACTAACTCAATACGCCAATCGGCTATAAGTATTTTTAATTATAATATTGTATGTTCTCTGTAAGTGATTGTAAATCTATTGAGAAAATAAATGTCTAAAACCGTTAAAATATTGAAAAGGTTTCATAAACACAAAAGATCTGGAAAATGGTCCTTCGAGCCGGATTTTTGTTTCTGAAAAGAATTATAATAATTTAACTCACACAATTCATAATTTATATTTTTATTTATATATTTTACGATGATATAAATATTCTTTTACAGGATATAAGCAAGTTGAATTGGACAAATGCAAGAAGATTGGAGCCCATTTAGACAGACCTTTCTCCTTTAAACCAAAACCACATATTTATAAGCAAGAACTCAATCTAGAGTCTGATGTTAGAAGGAGTTCATCTTCTAGAAGGTGAGGATCATCATTCTCATCATGATTTACGTGAACATATCCGTCAGAAGTTGGCCGTAACATCGCAGCGCTGATTTGCTGGATTCGTTTTCTCCTGTACCACTCTCCTCCTCTCCTCTTCTCTCCTCTCTCCTCTCTATTTTTTCTTCTGACAGTTCATTTATCATCTATGTATTAGTATTTATTTTTTTCTTGTGGTTACCAAGTGTACAAACACGCTGTGAATGTGTGTATTAGCGCAGGAGCTATCGGTATCGTCAGAGACAATGGCGAAGTCAGAAGTTTGTGTGTTACGTGCTGACGCTACTCGTCTTCACACATACTTGGTTACCACGAGTAGAGCACGCGTCGCTTCGTGAGATAAAAATACTGTACCTACTATTCCCTATTATGTTGGTGATACCAACATAAAGAAAATGCAAGGCTTCCAGTTTAACCGGATGCAGCTGAATACCAGTATTTATATGGAGCGATTGCCTATCTGACCTCCCCAACCCAGTTACTGGGTAACACGATACCCCTTTTTTTTTCTGGATGGGAAATCCTCATTATATGACACCTCCCGCTCTGGGTGGAGCGGAAGGGAGTGTCAGACTCTTACTGACTAAAACCCACCCATGTTCCTTCCTTTGCCCTTTATGTTCCGGGGTAGCGGTAACCCTTTCGGACAATCCCGCTGAAACACGATATCCCTTGGTCGATTCCTAGATCGAGTAGTATTATTGGGATTTTCCATATGGAATTTCTCAGAAGCAGACCGGAGTCTGGATCTCTGCCCGGCTGAAGGCAATAGGCTCGCCCCCTATTACATGGGACTTAAACATACCTGGTGTAATCTGGGTTTACTATAGGTACACCTCAATCCTATCCTACTTTTTTTTTTTTTTTTTTGGGATGGGAAATCATCAAATGACCCCTCCCGCTCTGGGTGGAGCGGAAGGGAGTGTCAGACTCTTACTGACTAAAACCCACCCATGTTCCTTCCTTCGCCCTTTATGTTCCGGGGTAGCGGTAACCCTTTCGGACAATCCCGCTGCCCCGGCAGGCTTCGGCCCTGAGGGGCCCCTCGTTATGCTGACATCTCTTTGAGGCGCGCGTGGAACACTTACGCGCCGTCCGGCACGGGCCTGGTCCTGATCGGGCGGTGAGCTACCCATTGCTCTCCGCCCGCAGGCCCGCGCCTACGGTGGCCGGTAGTCGTCGCTCGACTCCCGACGCCCGGGGCGTCTCCCGCGGCGGCTGGGACGGGAGGCTCTCTCCCTCATCCGTCCCGCCACCTCCTTCGCTAGCATGACTGCTTCGCAGAAGGAGGCGACTGCCTCCCACTCCCTCTCGCTCCGGACCATGGCTTGCACCAGGTCCGGGCGCGAGAGGCCGCCGCCGCTGCCGATCGCCTCTACGAGGACACGGCGGTGCTCCGCCCAAGCGAGGCAGACCTCCACCGTGTGCTCCACCGTGTCCTCTGGGCGATCCTGGCAATGGTGACACCCGGGCGTTTCCTCCCGCCTGATGATGTGCAGGAACCTCCCGAAACTTCCGTGTCCGGTGAGGACCTGCGTCAGGCGGTAGGTGAGGGCGCCGTGGCGCCTCTCTAGCCACTCCTCAAAGAGGGGTCTTATCGCCGCTATCGCGGCGTGCCCTGCGCTGGGTTGCGACAGTCGCTCTTTCCATGTCGCCATGAGATCGAGCCGAAGGTCCATCCGCTCCGCAGCAATTTGCCGCGGGAGCGGACTTTCCCCCCGGCGTAGTGCCTCCGCGCGCCACTCATACAGGCGCGCGAGGACTATCGCCTCCAGATCCCATGGCGGCAGTCCGGCAAGGAGGCTTGCCGCCTCGCGCGAGATCGTGCGGTAGCCCCGGATTAGCCTTACGGCTACCACCTTCTTGGGCGCGTTCAGGTAGTGGGCGGCTCGCCGCCGCAGTGAACGCGCCCACACCGGGGCCCCGTATAGGGCCATGGACCGCACGACCCCCGCGTAAAGCCTCCGGCAGGAGGCGTTTGGCCCCCCCAGGTTGGGCAAGAGCCGCTTGAAGGCGGCCCCAGCCCGTTCCAGTTTGGGGGCCAAACGACGGAAGTGCTCGACGAAGTTCCACCGGCTGTCGAGGACGAGACCCAGGTACTTCATCGTCGTCTCGATGCCGATGTGAACCCCTCCTGCCGTTAGTTGGGATCCCGGTGGTGGCGCGATCCGGGGCCCATGAAACGTCATGGCCTCGGACTTGTGCAATGCCACCTCGAGACCCAACTGCCGGATCCTCTCCACGACTATCGCAACCCCGCGTGTCATCGCGTCGGCCGCCGCCTGATGCGACCTCCCCTGCGCCAGGACCAGCGTGTCGTCAGCGTAGCAAACCACGCTGACGCCATCAGGGAGGTCGGCCCGCAGCACCCAGTCGTAGCCGATGTCCCACAGGAACGGCCCCACAACCGATCCCTGCGGGACACCGCACGACATCTCTCGCCGGTTCCACTCCCCATCGCGACCGGGGTAGCTGACGGCTCTGTCCGTCAGATACGCCTCGACTATTCGACGGAGGTAGGGCGGCACTCGGTGATACCGGAGTGCCTCCACAATGCAGCTCCAGGGCAGGGTGTTGAACGCGTTGGCGATGTCGAGTGACACCGCCACGACGACCCCACCCCGGGACACCGCGTCCCCCGTCGTGAGGGCTCTCACGCGCATGATGGCGTCCACCGTCGAGCGCCCCTTGTGGAAGCCAAACTGGCTGTCCGCAAGATCCGGCCCCGATCCTATCCTACTTAATATTATAAATGCGAAAGTTTGTATGGATGGATGGTAGTAGCGGATTTTATTGTAGTGTGTTAAAATGTCTGTCTCTTCATCATGTCATTCATCGACAGCTGCATCGTCGGGATTACTGGACGCAGCAGCATGTTGGGTCCTGCCTGCGCGGTGCCGCACTGGTTCTGACAAGGAGGCTTCTTCTTCTTCTCCACCTTGATGAAACAATCCTTGTGGCACGTGTCCTTCTCTGGACCCTGCCTTTTCAAAACCTTTTTAGGTGCCTCATGCCAATGTGTCGGCGCAACATGTTTTTTGCTTTCTCTCTATCAGCCGCCATATATGTAATAAACCCCTTTTTGGTCATATCATGACATGTCTGTGATCTTCATGTTATTGGGGGCAATAGGGTCACCCATATATACACCCAATAACGCGAAGCCTAAACATAACTGGCGAAACTTGGTTGCATTATACTTCTGCCTACCACTTCAGGAAAGACAATGGCGCCGATTCCCTTGTTCACAAACTAAACTAAATTTAAGTTCAGTGCATCTTTTTCTTCCTATTTCATTAAGAAAAGGACAGAAGATAAATATTAGTTTAGTCCTGTCAAATTAAGATACTCCATAGACAATATAGACGTGATTAAAAACATGACTACTAAAAATACGTCAATTTACGTCAGGCGCTGACTAATTTGACAGGACGAACTAATATTTATCTTCTGTCCTTTTCTTAATGAAACAGAAAGAAAAGATGCACTGAACTTAAATTTAGTTTAGTTTGTGAACAAGGGAATCGGCACCAGTGTGATGCTAAACTCATTATTCATCTTCATTTTCAGGTCAATGACAAAGAATTACAACGGGGAATTCTGCTCGCACCCTTGCCCAGTAACGTGCCCAGAGGACTACGATCCTCAATGTGCCATATCAGGCACTGGGCAACGACGAGTTTTCGTCAATCATTGCAAATTGGATCTTAATTCATGTTCTTATAGTGTTGGTAAGTATTTCATTATTCCAATTGGAGACAGAAGGGAAACATCGTGAGAAATTTTCTGGAACCAAATCATCGAACACAAAATTTATTGACGTGTAAAAGTGTTTGTACAAACGTACTTATGAAAATAAAATCATTTATCATTAATTTATCATTTATGAATAATTGTTTGCTGCACTGGAAGACGTCATTACGTCGGCGCCGGCTGTCGCTGAAACCCAGCGCTGGGGCTCTGTCTTGCATAGGGTTGCAGCATAATGCTGAGCGGTAGCCGTTTTGCGTGGATGTAACGCATGTTTCCCCCAACCCTTTCTTTTTTTTTGTGTTTTATTTTCTTATTTGCGTCATTTTCACCGCAATTAAACGTATTTTTTTTCTTTCTTTTCTTTAAATGTGACATCCATCAACTCGCACTGGGTCCGCGTGGTGGATTACCGCTCGCTTCCTCTCACAAAGAAGAGACCTGTGTCCCAGCAGTGGGAACTTCGCTTCGTAGGCTATGAATTTCGCTCGCGCGATGCAGGATTCTGCGTGACGTGTGATGCGTAGTTCGCATGTGGCGATATAGATGTCGCCACAAAACTATCATAATATTTTTGTTTTTTTTTTTCAGTCTGGCACAAAAGACCTCTCTCAGAATGCGTCGGGGGTAAAAAAGCCGACATGAGACAAAACAGAGGGTTCATAGGATGGATGCAACGAGTCGGGATTGTAGACAGAAGGGGACGATTAGTATTAGAATAAAATTATTTGAAACAAATATTTTTATCCTGAAATTTATTAAACATTATTTTTCTTCTTCGTTGTCTGTGCTAAATAAATGTATTTTCTTTCTATTTATCCTAAAGACGTAACTTAAAATAGTGCCATCTAGCGATAAGAAATCAAACTACGTATGAGCTGCCAACCAGAACAAAAATTTGTAAATTGCTTTTACATATATTCTGTGGTGTGCTTGTAAACTGAAAAAACTGTTTTACACTGTATTCTGTAAATATTAATTGAAAAACTCGCTTGCAATCCTACTATATCGTACTTCCTATTCTACTAATATTATAAATGCGAAAGTTTGTATGGATGATAGATGGATGGATGGATGTTTGTTACTCTTTCACGCAAAAACTACTGAACGGATTATGATGAAATATGGCACACAGATAGTTTATAAACAGGATTAACACATAGGATATTTTTTATCCCGATATTCCCACGGGATCGAAACTTATGCGGGTAAAACCGCAGGGCACAGCTAGTAATATTATAAACGTGAAAGTTTGTATGGATGGATATTTGTTACTCTTTCGCGCAAAAACTACTAAACAGATTTATATGAAATTTGGCACACAAATGTTTTAGAACCAGGATTAACATATAGGATATTCCCACGCGGAGTTTTTGCGGGTGAAACCGCGTGGCGCAGCTGGTTATTAATAAATGCAGTCATTTGTTTCTGGTCTTATTTACCTCAGACACTTTAGAACGAGTTGGATAATAATGCAAAAAAAATAATATGCAAGGGTTTCTCGATGAAAGCAATTGTTCGTAATTAGAATTGGACTATGTACTCGTATGTGTAGCGGTATCTACAATGCCACATGCGAACAACGCGTCATAATGACGTCGCGCAAATCCTGCATCTCGCAAGCAGAGTTTACCGCGCAATTAGCATAGATACAATTTCCCAACATCAATCGTTGGGCAATTGCCCGCCAGACACAACACCCGTCTGGTCGGAGGATCCTCCCTTTTCTATGGAGAATGAGTGAACTTTACACCCTGTTCTTCATACCTCTATATACTCGTATGTATAACATACGGTGCAGAAACGTGGACACTCAACAGTCGGGCTGGTCCACAAAAAGGTCGCTCAGCGTGCTACGGAGCGGGCTATGCTCGGAGTTTCCTTGAAGTAAACAGTCAGAAACGAAGTAATCCGGAAAAGAACCGGAGTTACCGACATAGCTTGCAGAGTAAGCAAGCTGAAGTGGCAGTGGGCTGGCCATGTTTGTCATCGAAAGGGCCGATGGCTGGAGCTGGAGTGGAGACCGCGGATCGGCAAGCGTAGTGTGGAGCACCCCACAGCTAGATGGACAGACGACCGACGAAAAGGTGGCTGGGACAGACTGGAAGGAGGACACAGCATAGGAGAGGCCTATGTCCAGCAGTGGACTGCGATAAACTGAGCTGATTTATTGGTAATTCCAGCAGTGGACGTTATTCGGCTGAAATGGTCATGACGATGATTTTTAATTTCGATTCGGTATACTTAAAAAAGACACTACAAAGTGAAAAATAACTTTAATTTCGGAATTCGGTGTCGTTGGGTTCGCATTTTCGTTTTATGCCACCGACTTCCGAAATTCAAGTTATTTTTTTCACTTTGTAGTGTCTTTTTTGGAAGTCGGTTGTTATTTTTCTTTGCAGTTTTTTTTTATTATTTTTCACTTTTTACCAGTAATTTTGGTTTAAAAACCAAACTACTGAACCGTTTTTGATGAAATTTCGATGGGACCAAAATCGGGCCTGCGGGCGGAGAGCAATGGGTAGCTCACCGCCCGATCAGGACCAGGCCCGTGCCGGACGGCGCGTAAGTGTTCCACGCGCGCCTCAAAGATGTCAGCATAACGAGGGGCCCCTTAGGGCCGAAGCCTGCCGGGTCAGCGGGATTGTCCGAAAGGGTTACCGCTACCCCGGAACATAAAGGGCAAAGGAAGGAACATGGGTGGGTTTTAGTCAGTAAGAGTCTGACACTCCCTTCCGCTCCACCCAGAGCGGGAGGGGTCATTTGATGATTACCCACCAGAAAAAAAAAAAAAAAAGGTAACAAGCATGAAAAAAAATACAGTCGAATTGAGAACCTCCTCCTTGTTTGAAGCTGGTTAAAAATAGAGAACGTCCTCGTACTCCACGTAGACACAAGAATATTCTAAAAATTCTAACGTCCCATTTTCCGTAGTCAAAAACCCTTTCAGTCGTCCATTAGAGGCTGGCCGCTGCCAAAAATTGATAGCGACTTTGTCTAGCCAGACTTAAGTGTAGGAGGTAGGTAGCACTATAAAATAGGGACAATTTGGTTGTGGTAAAATATTTTAGAGCGAATTGCAATATGTTCTCCTAGAGTGCGAGTAAAACTGCGGACAAAAGCCAACACATAAAATGAACTGAACTTCAATGGCCTGCAAAACTAAGTACTACACTTTTAAAATTGCATTTTTTTCTAAATAGAAGTTAGAGATTTAAAATAAAAAAACGTTTTACAGCAAATTTTATCAGCTTTCTACGAAACTAGTAAACTATGCGTTAGTATCATTTTTAACTTGAAAAAAAAAGATAAAACAATAAAGATATATTATCTTAGTGTCAAAAAACTCAATTAACATTTATAAGTATGTTTTACATGTTATTTAATTTTTTATAACTGGTATTGCCTCCTCGGGCTCCTACAGCTTCGAGTCGGTTTGGCATACTTAACACCAGGTTTCGGAGCCGATATTGGGGAATATTCTCCCATTCTTCAATCAAGGCCTGTTTTAGTGCCCTGAGGGTGGTAGGCGGTGGTCTGCGGCTTCTGGCTAGCCTCCCTAGCTCATCCCAGGCATGCTCAACCGGGTTGAAATCAGGACTTGTTGATGGCCAAGCCATCACGCTGATACCAACCTCCTGAATATACTTTTGCACGACCTGAGCCGTGTGTGGCCGGGCATTATCATGCATCAACATGGATCCATCACCCATATTTACTAAATACGGCCCTGCGTCCTCGTTAAGAATCTCTTGGGCATATCTTTCCCCAGTCAGAGTGCCATTTTCTATGGCAACCTTCTGAAGATATGCCAGCCCATACATATACACTGCCTCCACCGTACTGGACTCTTTCTGAGAAGCAGTCTTGAAGGTATTGCTCACCAGGCTGCCTATAGACACTTCGTCTTCCATCAGAAGTGTAAAGTGAGAATCGAGACTCATCTGTGAACAAAATTCTTGACCACTCTTCTGTGTTCACGGGCGTATCGCAGTCTCGCTACTCGATGCTCTCTCTCTAGTTTGGGGCCACTCGCTGGTCTTCGGAGTTTCAGATTTGCTTCAGCAAGTCTTCTCACTGTACTGTCACTAGTGTAGTCCCTTCGGGTCTGAAGAAGCTGTTGCTGGACTTCAACTGCATTAAGGTGGCGATGTCTTAACACAGTGGAAACAATATAACGGTCTTCTCGGGCACTAGTACACCTGGGTCTGCCATTACAAGGTCTCTTCAGATGGTTTCCAGTCTCTTCGTACCTTCGCTTCACCTTCTGGACTGTTCGTATCGTCACAGCCACCATTCTTGCAATACGACGCATACTGATGCCTAGTTCCTGAAAACTCAGGATCCTAGAACATTCTTCAGGTGAGAGGCATGATAAATAAAATGTATGTGCTGTTGTCTAACTTAGCTTTTGTTACAAGACTCATCGATCAAGAAAAAAAATGAAAACAAAAACAGGATTATTTTTGTTTTTCAAGCTTTTTCAGCCATTTCTTAAAAGAAGGTTCTCGACTATGAAGTTTTTGTATACAAAATTAAACTCTTTTTCGAGTCCTTTTTATTTCGAAAGTATATCTTGTGTACTTAAAAAGTTATTCCAATTTAAAAAGTGTGATACTTAGTTACTTACTACTTACTTTTGCAGGCCAGTGTAGATAGCACTATGTACGATTTATTCTGTAATTAATGGCAAAAATCTTGTGGCTTTTAGCAGTACCTAGCTAATTTAAAAACGGAAATAATACAATTTAAACCATGATTATAAACTGTAGGGAAGATTTTTAAACTCTTTAGGGTTCAGCACGACATAAAATGAAGCCTTTGTGAATTCTTTTTAACATAAATTTCGTTTTTTTTACAAATTGCAAGAGCGATTATGTCGTGGTAAAAGTAATAGCCAGTTCGGAAAATGACAGCAGGGCTGACTGTCCAATGTTTGCTTCATGTACAGTCTTTGTGGCATGCTTCGCTCCATACTGCGTTGGCATATATGCAGCGAAGCATGCTAAACTTAAGGCTAAGTGACAGGTGGACGACCTCAAAATTAAGGAAAAGGATAAAAGATAGCGATGTTGTATTAAAAGTAAAAATAAAAACACATGTCAGTCAGGTCTGGGGGTCTACTACGAAGTGTAAAGTGCGAATGATCGGATCCGACACATGGCCGAACCGAATATTATTGAAAAATGTTCGGATCGGCTCAGTTGGGTCGAGACCATAGTCAATATTCGAAAGAGTGTAGGCGTGTAGGATCGGGACCGACCGAACCAAGTACTAACTTCGTAACAGGAAACGGCCGAACATTCGACCGATACCACTTCGGAGTAGACCCCCAGGTCACATAATATGAGAACTAACAGAGAAAAATGGACGAAAGCCGTAATGGAATGGTAAAAAATTAGCTCGTGATAGAGATGAGTAGAAGAAAATAGGGGAGGCCTATATCGAAGAAAAACCTGACCAACAAACTGTTTGCTGAAGAATATATTGTACTACCTGGTTCCCGCGGTTTCACCCGCATAAGTTTCGATCCCGTGGGAAAATCGGGATAAAAACTATCCTATGTGTTAATCCTGGTTATAAACTATCTGTGTGCCAAATTTCATCTAAATCCCTTCAGTAATTTTGGCGTGAAAGCGTATCGTAACAAACATCCATCCATCCATACAAACTCTCGCGTTTATATTTAATATTTGTGTATGTGACTATAAAATGTAACTGTTTGCTGTTCCCTACAGTAAAAAAATAAGTGACTTTTGGTTTTGGTACAGAGGCTGTCAATATTTTTCAAAGTACGGAACCCTCGCGAATAAACTTCACTTTTGGCTTTTTCGCAACCCCAAGTTCTTAATGAACGTGAATATTCATTAGTCCAATGAATGATTCATGAATCAAGACAATTGTCGTATTATCTTTTTAGTATCTTTTTGTAGGAAAAGATTTTAGAAGAAGTTTTAAATATTTATACAGAATGAATAGATAATGTTGACAGATGTTTGCGTTCTCATGAAATAATTATAATAATTAAAGATTGTTGGTACCTGCAAGGTGATTAAGTAACACACTAACAGTAGCAATCGCTTTCATTTTGACAGTTCAACAACATTCACTGCGTTATTTATGTTGCTGAGCAGACAAATTATTCGTTTTTTTTGTTCATATTTGTGAGTACAGTATTTTTATTTGACGATGTTAACACTTGGTTACCACAACTAAAGCGCGCGTCGCTTCATGAGATAAACATGCTGTACAAAGACAAGTATTAATAAAATCACATACGTATTAACTTGTATAAAGGAAAATATGGAATTCTTAAACCTAATTGATTTTATTTAGCCTAGCTTCGACAGTAAACTATAAATACGCCCAATTCTATGTCATTTAAATATAAATTTAGTCCTACTAAGAATGTACCTATAAAACGATGTCCGTCTATTTGTGCGCCCAATCTCATAAACTGCTTGATGAAAATTGATGTGACAATCACTTTGATGGCTGAACACCGGATGGCGATAAATTAAAGATTACACGTTTTATTAGTAACAGATGATGTTATTATCAGAAAGACATGACATTACATCACGCCTGTATTTCACGGAGGGGTAGGCAGAAGTGTATCCTACTAATATTATAAACACGAAAGTTTGTGAAGATGGATGGATGGATGTTTATTACTCTTTCACGCAAAAACTACTGAACGGATTTGGATGAAATTTTCCACACAGATAGTGTATAACCAGGATTAAAAAATAGGATACTTTTTATCCCGATATTCCCACGGGATCGAAACTTATGCGAGTGAAAACGCGGGCCGCTGCTAGTATTAAAAACGGGAAAGTTTGTGAGGATGGATGGATGGATGTTTGTTACTCTTTCACGCAAAAACTACTGAACGGATTTGGATAAAATTTTCAACACAGACAGTGTATAACCAGTATTAACACATAGGATACTTTTTATCCCGATATTCTTACGGGATTGAAACTTATGCGGGTGAAACCGCGGGGCGCTGCTAGTAACAATAAATAATAACAAGCTTTGTGCCCGATAAGATTTTCCATCGGAAAAAATGACAGACTTCGATACAAACTTTTCTTCCCCTATTTACCCCCTCTAGGGGATGAGTAAAATGAATTCTTGTACTTGAAAAGTTTAGTTTTCTCAGATTCTCAGTCCACACCCTCTCGAAGAGAAGGGGCCTGTGTCCCAGCAGTGGGAACATTAATGGCTAATTATGATATGATGATTCAGATCATAATCTATACTATGCGGTATGCTATGGTATACCACAACCCAGTTACTGGTAACACGATTCCCTTTGGTAAGACTGGTTGTCAGACTTCATCATTATTATTATTATTTGGCTTATTGCCAAAGTTTGTACACGGGCAGTCTATGGGTCAATTGTACCAAGAGATCGCTGGATGTCCTGCGCGTCCAATATAACAATGCTTTCAGGATGTTGTTGAGACTGCCTCGTTGCTGTAGCGCGTCGAACATGTTTGCGCAAGCCCGCACCGACCAGCGGCGGCGGCCTCTCGCGCCCGGCCCTGGTGCAAGCCATGGTCCGGAGCGAGAGGGAGTGGGAGGCAGTCGCCTCCTTCTGCGAAGCAGTCATCCTACCGAAGGAGGTGGCGGGACGGATGAGGGAGAGAGCCTCCCGTCCCAGCCGCCGCGGGAGACGCCCCAAGCGTCGGGAGTCGCGTGACGACTACCGGCCACCGTAGGCGCGGGCCTGCGGGCGGAGAGCAATGGGTAGCTCACCGCCCGATCAGGACCAGGCCCGTGCCGGACGGCGCGTAAGTGTTCCACGCGCGCCTCAAAGAGATGTCAGCATAATCCGAAGGGCCCCTTAGGGCCGAAGCCTGCCGGGTCAGCGGGATTGTCCGAAAGGGTTACCGCTACCCCGGAACATAAAGGGCGAAGGAAGGAACATGGGTGGGTTTTAGTCAGTAAGAGTCTGACACTCCCTTCCGCTCCACCCAGAGCGGGAGGGGTCATTTGATGATTTCCCAAAAGAAAAAAAAAAAAAAAAAGCCCGCACCGATGGCTTCTATGCAATTATACGCAAAAAAACTGCGTCGCTTCTGAGGAGAGTGAGGGGCCAGTCATAACAGCATCCTGAAAACTGTAGCCGAGAGTTTCAGCTCTTCCATAATAAAACAGTTGGTGCGGAGGTTGATTTTTACTAACACTAGGCAATAAGTTTTTTTTTTTTTTTGTTACTAACACTATATGGATATTTTGTGTCCGAAATAAAGCTAATCTATTCTATTATTAGATCAGATATATATAACAACATATTGTATTGTCATCAGAACTACATAAGTTTTTCTACATATAGTTTTTATTGTATTGGTTGGGATATTGGCGTCACTAGCTGACATATGGCAAATAATTTTATTTAATGTTCTGTGTCTTATAATGTTAATTACTTTATATATCTAGCATTGTATACAATCAAGTATTTTCTAACTGAACAGACAGCTGTGCTGCTGGGGAGTTTGTTGCGCCAGTTCTTCTTCCCAGCGATAGCACTAGGAAGTGGTGTAGGGCGGACGTTTTGGGGACTGTCTTATGTAAAAAAGTGAAAAGTGCTGATTCTTAGCGTACTTTGAGTAAGTAAGTAAGTAAGTAAGTGTTTATTTATTTTCTCACCACAATAAACAATACAGACATTTTTACACATGATATGTTATTTTGCTTAGTTTACTGTGGGAGACTGGTGCCTAAGCTAGGCTTTAAGGGCCTGTGTTTCAGGTCACCAGGTCTCCGCCCTCTAGCAGTTCGCATTGCAAGATACTCATAATAAAAGTGATTTAACAAATTTTAAATTAATAGGTTGAATATAAGCTTTTAGAGTCTGTAGCTTAACATAAGGTGTTTGAGAAATTAAAAATTAAAAAAATAAATAAATATTAAATGAAAGGAAAAGACAAAATAGACAAAAAGAAAATTAATAAAAAAATAAAATAAAAAAAGGGTTTGTATAGTGTTGGAATTGTTAGTGGACATTATGTAGTGAGGACGTGAGTAAGATGTGTTTTGTGTGTGTATGTGCGAGAGTGCGTATGTGGGCGTGTGTGTTTGAATAAATGACTTGTGATTTTGATAGGTATTGTGTTACCCAGTAACTGGATTTTGGAGGCAGTCTGATTGGCAGTCTCTCCCTGTAAAACACTGGTATTAAACCACATCCGGTTAGACAGGAAGACAACCCCAACATAGTCGGGATAATGCTATATGATGATACATATTCGTTTTAATTTAAAACTGTTTTCACTGGACTAATATTTTAAACCCAGTCTTTTAACTAATTCTACTTAAAACCATAAATATAAAGCGCTAGGGAAATTCGCGAAATCTCTAGGATTAAGGGGAAGCTCAAATTACACGCAGATTACATTTTAATGTGTTAGTTAAGGCGATGTCTTTCGTATCTGCGACATATTAAATATATTTTCATTAATATGTGAAATAAAATATGTATATACCGCAGCCAACTGATTTAATTAGCCGTTTAGTTAACCGCCTAGCCTTTTAACTCAACGGCGGCCGTTCAACTAACGCCCTGAATTATATTCAATTAATTATAGTTTAGGTTGGATCTGTAATCAATCACGTAGGAGCTGGATTGGTCGCAGTAACTAAGCCAGGGCACCCCGACCAAATGGGTTAGGTTAGAACTGTGATCAACCGCGTGCGAGCCGAGAGAGCGAAGCGAGGCGAGCACTATTTCCAAAGGTCAGGCGGTTGACTAAACGGCTAATTCAACCAGTTGGCTGCGACATAATTATACATAAAATAATCAGCCTGTAATGTTCCCACTGCTGGGAAACAGGCCTCCTCTCTATGAGAGGGAGTGGGCTATAATCTACCACGCAGGCCCAGTGCAGGTTGGTAGATGTCACGCCTTCGAATTTTTTGGTTCTAGGACATGAGTGACGCCATGCTTGGTAGGAGTTTTTTTAAAAAGGATCCTCTTTTGTTTTACTTACGGACGCAGCTGTGGTCATCATGTGCACAGGATTTTGTTTTTAAAATGATCAGATATAGGTTTTGGCGATATTACACAGAGAAGAACATAAATATGACCTCCACCTTATTTGAAGTTGGTTACTACGAGTAAACTTTTTTAAACACAATAAATAAATAAAATTAAAAATGCCTAGTAATATTTCGTTTGAAGCAGCTCCCTGCATTCCCCTTAAGCCAAAGTTAATTAGAAACAACGGCTTAATAGCGGACCCCAGGTTCGACGCTCGGGTGAGGTGACTTTACTGTTATGGGAAGGTCCAGTCTTAATGGTGCGGTGTTTAGAGGAGTTTATGGGACGTTGATCGGGGTTCGAGTTTCGGTTGAGGTAAAATTTGGGAAAGGTACAGCAGAAGTTTTTATAATTTTTTGGTCACATAATCTAACTATTGTTCTGATCACTTCTGGAAATGAGACCTCTGCAAGCTCTGCCAGGGTCGCGAATAGTTTAAAAGAGTTACCGTGGCCCCTAGCACAGGAAACTGAAGAAACATGGGTGGGTTTTAGTGAGTAAAAACCTGACATGTCCTCTCGCTCAGCCCAGAGCGGCAGAAGTTATTTGGTGATATTGCACCAACAAAAAAAAATAAAAAAAGACCCCTGTGAGCTCAAAAGTAGTAAATATAATGAAGTGCAGTGAAGTATTTTAAATGATTTGATTGGAGAAAGGTCGCGGGAAGCCAGTGGATGCGGGCAGCGCAGGACCGATCGTCGTGGAGATCCTTAGGGGAGGCCTATACCCAGCAGTGGGTGTCGTGCGGCTGATATGATGATGATTGGAGAAATCTTTAAAAAATACATATAAGTTAACGAAAGATATAATTAATGATGACGATGTCGATCTGGGACGCGTACCGCGATTGCTAGTTCGACGTGGTGTAGGAAGCGGCCCACCAGTGGGACAGCAAAGGTAACCAAACCAGAAATCACGAAAAAAAAACAGCTGTTCCCTACATTTATGTTCGTCTAAATCGTCAAAATGTAGGGAACAGCTGATTTTTTTTTTCGCGATTTCTGGTTTGGTCCCATAGTAAAAGTTGTTCATAATGATGAGTACAATGACCTCTTAAGAGGTTGTTGGTGTTTTACCAATAACCCTGTATGTATATTATACAAGGTGTCGTTTTGCATCCTCGTCGAATTCAAGGAGGTAACTATGCTACTGATTCTCGACACGAATCAATAATAAAATAAGTAGGATTTTTTTTTTCTAATTTTCGGAAATCGGCACATGTGGGACACGCATTTTAAAACGCGGCCTGTGTGAGACCGCACTGTAACTGCCCTTTTACACACACATAAAAACGCGGCCGCTTATACGATACCATAACGCGATTCTGTTCTTTGAAAGTGGTGTATTCTGAAATACTGTCAAACTTAAATAACCAAAAAAACAAGTATGTATTCATTATTTACCAAGGATCGTAATTTTATTTGATTATTCATGTTTTTCATAACAGCCTCCTGAAATTTGACGAGGATGCAAAAAAACAGCTTGTATATTAAACAGCTCAAAAAAACCGGTGGTTTTGAGGAAAACCGTTTGGATTAGCTTAAGTAATTCTTAATAACATTATCAGCTTATAATGTTCCAACTGCTGGGACACAGGCCTCCTCTCTGTGAGAGGCCATTTTGATTATAAAAAGTTTATTTTAAACTTCTTAAAAAGTATTCTTACGAGCAAGTTCGGTGTTTTTTTTTTTTGCAAAGAAAAACTTTTTGTTTTAGCTTACCTTACTTTAACCAATAGTTAGCACATGTGCAAAAATCCTACTAATATTATAAACACGAAAGTTTTTATGGATGGATGGATGGATGGATGTTTGTTACTCTTTCACGCCAAAACTACTGAACGGATTTGGATGAAATTTGGCACACAGATAGTTTATAACCAGTATTAAAACATAAGATAGTTTTTATCCCGATACTCTTACGAGATCGAAACTTATGCGGGTGAAATCGCGGGGCGCAGCTAGTACTAAAATAAATAACAATTAGTTCCTCTCACACTCACTTCTACCGTTTTATTTTTGTCTGTCCGTCTGTTTCATATGTAGTTAATCTAGAAGTGACAGACTGACACACGTGCTGACATTTAAATTAATAGTTATCGACAAAGAGTTAAAGACATCTATTTATAGTAATATTGGCGCCGACTCCCTTGTTCACAAACTAAACTAACATCTTTTTCTTTCTATTTCACTAAGAAAAGGACAGAAGATAAATATTAGTTTAGTCCTGTCAAATTAGTCAGCGCCTGAAGTAAATTGACGTATTTTTAGTAGCCATGTTTTTAATCACGACTAATATGGTTTGTCTTAATTTTTTTTTAATTCTATTTTCCTCTATGGCAATGGTGCCGATGTCGACAATTCTACCAATGTCAGATGTGATATGAGAAAACGTGCGGAGAAAACAAAAAAAAAACGACGGATTGCACTCCGGGAGTGTCGGCAGAAGTGAAAACTTACCGTCTTACGAATTTTCGATCAGGTCACGTGTCCTGACGCGAGTTTAACATTTTTTACCCATTACAAAAAAACTGTTCAACGCCGCTAAAGAAGTTTTCACTTCAAAAAACTTAAAATTCTAAATCCAATACTAGTTCATTGTTAACACTTTGAATTTAATGTGAAACGTCTTAATTTTTTGTTTGCTTGACAGTAAACTCTTCTCTGACACCTTACATATTCTAAATTCACTTGAACGTTCGAATGGAACTCGCGCTAAATTATAGCCGGCCAGCACTACTTAATGTTGCTTACGGCAGGCAACAAAAAATCAAACTACGGTTTATCTCGTAATGTTCATTAATTATTCCTATAAAATATATTACGTATTTGTACTATGTGACTGTTATTGTATGCCCAAGCGGCGGGACAATGCTGATCTTATTTTAACGTATTGAGAACATTGTATGGATTATTTTTATAGGTACGAGGAACAGGATGTAAAGTTCACTCATCCTCCATAGAAAAGGGAGGATCTTCCGACCAGACAGGAGTTGTGTCTGGCGGGCAATTGCCCAACGATTGATGTTGGGAAATTGTATCTACGCTAATTGCGCGGTAAACTCTGCTTGCGAGATGCAGGATTTGGGTGACGTCAGTATGACGCGTTGTTCGCATGTGGCGTTGTAGATACCGCTATATATTAACCTACCTATGATCCACAATAAATAATATAAAGAATAAAGAATCATAATCAGCCTATGATGTTCCCACTGCCTGCGTTCCTGCTGGTACACATGCCTCCTCTCGGTGAGAGGGAGTGAGCTATAATCTACAACGCGTGCCCAGTGCGGGTTGGTAAATGTCACATGTCTTCGAAGTTTTTGTTCTAAAACATGCCGGTTTCCTTCCACGTTTTGCGGTAGTGATGAAATAATTTACACAAAGTAAAGCACCTGTCGGGGTTAAACCTACGACCGAAGACTCGTAAGTCGGGGCCAGCACTGCTCCCTACCTTCTGCTGGAAGTGTAGTTAGCTGAAACTATGAAGAACAGTTTCTTTTGAGACTTTTGGTATTGAGGAATGATAGTTTATCTTAAATAAAAGTTCCAGACTGACAGACAAACAAAATAAAACGGTATCGTGTACTAAATACGCCCTAAATTCAATTGGACAAGATTTATGGGATTCTATTCTTATAATGAAACCCCAGACATCTGACATACTGTGTTGTGGGATGACGAACTTTAACAGAACGCATAAAATCACGCTTGTCTTACCCAAAAAGTTAGACGAAGTTGTACGGGCACCCACATTTCAAATCTCAAATCGTTTATTGTAATCCATAATGTACAATTAAATGTAGTAAATAAAAGAAAGATAATAGAAGAGCGCTTTATTAATTTTCTTTGTTATTAAGTTAGAATTATTTTATACCAGCTGCGCCCCGCGGTTTCACCCGCATAAGTTTAGATCCCGTGGGAATACCGGGATAAAAATTATCCTATATGTTAATCCTGGTTATAAACCATCTGTGTACCAAATTTCACCCAAATCTGTTTAGTAGTTTTGGCGTGAAAGAGTAACAAACATCCATCCATCCATACAAACTTTCGCGTTTATAATATTAGTAGGAAGTAGGATATAGGATCTTATTACCTATGTATTTATATTTCCATTCATTCACTTATTCTATTAATTTATTTAATTATATTATTATATCACCAGCTATTTTCATTCAAGCCCCATGATAAAAGGAACGGGCAAGCCTATTGCCATCAAACTGAAAATCCAATAACACTATGCCAAATCGAGGAATCAATCTTTAGACTCCTGGGTTTGATGCCCAGGTCATTCAGTAGTCACGAGTCTCATGTTTGGTGAGATAAATAAAAAGTGTTAGCACTATTTTACGCCTGTGCGTCGCACTCATAATGTTAATGACATAAGAATCAATACAATACAATCGTTTTGTCTTTCTGTGTCTGCTAAAACAGTTATTATTATGTTATTGGGAAGGAAGCAAGCAGACAGCCCACCTGATGGTACATACCAGTGATAGCGCAGATGCGTTGTCATACCAGAGACAATGTTAATATAATTATCTCATGTGCCTGTAACTACATCGGCACAAATATCCTATAAAACCGGAACATAGCAACGCTTGGCGACAGAAATATCTGTGGTATAAGTATACCACAGATATTTCTGTCGCCCCGGGCGAACTTCTTCACAGAGAGTACTCTTTTTGAAGCAGTTCATCCGGAGAAGTACGGATCTGCGGGGCAATTGCGTAACACATTATCAATCGTAATCGGTTTCATTTTGACAGTTCAACAACATTCATTGCGTTATTTACGTGTTGAGCAGACAAATTTTGTGAACATTATGAAGCAATGGATTAGAAATTTGCTTCAAAATGATTCAGATTCCGATTGATAGTGTGTTACGCAATTAGGGTGCTGATACAGTAAAATGGGACTTAAAAACTAGTGTAGTAGATCTACTACACTCGTTTTTACGAGTAAGTAAGGAGGAGGTTCATAATTCGTCGAAAAGAAAAACAACCGGCTTCCAAAAAAAGCACGACAAAGTGTAAACTAACTTCCAAAAGTCGGTGGAAAAAAAACAACAGAACCAAGGACACCGACTTCCAAAGCTAAACTTAGCAGAACCTACCTATCTTTTTTTGAAGGACGCTTTTTTTTTCTTTTTTGTGAGTAAAATATTTCAGAACGTGAAGAACAACTAGGGTGCAAGTAAACCCTCGTCAAAAGCCCTGTATGCTAATAATATATCTGTCATTGGTAATCACTCTTCAGTTGGCACAGTTCCAACTCCATCGCTATTCATTGACGATAAATACTTAGCCATCGTCGTCACGCAGTAGATAGGTGGGTAAGCAGTATTGTAAATAACTTTAGTATTATAAAAAGTGACTACCTCGTTGGTTTCTAACGTCTGATAAGCATGGGTTCTATTGCCAAGTTGGACAAAGTGGCTTTACACATGACATATACTATTTCTCAGTCACAGATTTATAAACTAAAGGGAGATATGGTGTGGCTGCCCAACTGTTCGAGTCCGGCTGTCGCCTTCAACTACATATGCACTACAATACGAACACGCGCTCACTCACACTATAACAGTCACCACACTCAACGCGAGCCAATCGCGTAACGCAGATCGCAACGTTGAGACACACATTGACAATTCTTATTGACAAATCAACGGCGCCCGCGTTTGTTTCTGTTTTGTGCATACATTGTTCGCACGCGCCACGCCCCCTTGGCATATCTCCCTTTAGTTTATAAATCTGTGTTCTCAGTAGTTAACCCGGAGTTTGTGTATTGTGCACGGTTAGTGGGCCCGCGTGTTACATCACAGCCCACTTCCGCTCAAAGAGAGTAGGCCTGTGTCCCAATAGTGGGAAGCTTAAACTCAAAGAATTTATTTCAAATAAACCAACTAAAGGCACTTTTGAACTGTCAAAGGGTCGGTCAGTCAGGAAGATGAAGCTAGTTGCCCATTCTAAAGCGTAGTAGGTACCTATGGAGAAGAACGGGCAAGAAACTCCACGGACACTCCTTTTACCTGGTGAAGGTCACAGGATTCTGCTCTGCCTAACCCGACGGGGACATGTGACGCTGGGAGGCGTGAAGTTATGTTTATATTTAACAAAACTTATCAACTCAACAACATGCACGAAACTGGTGGTGGTACTGGCTGACAGGCACGACGCGACTCTAGTAGAACAATTTCTATGAAAACTTCATGGAAATTGAGCTTCAGAATCGTGTCGCATCGTCGCGTCGCACCTGTCTGCGGGAGTTTGAAGTCGATATTAAAAATCCACACAACCAAAGTCGAGGAAAACCCTACTAACTCATCAAACGTCCACATCACACTTTCAAACAACACAACTCTCCCTTTCATCTTTCACAGTCGGTTAAAACTGACATGTCCAAAGTTAGAGCGACGAGTGATCTTGACACTTTTCACATGAATATAATTTAATACCGTTTCCATAAAGGAGAGTATAGATTTATGGCCTATAAGTCCCTATTAACACGGAAGTGTGCTCGCGCCCTTAGGGTTGGAAGAGGGGTGAGATTCAGCCCCTGTTCTGTGTGTATTATGGTCAAGTGTAAAGGGGGTGAGTTGAGATAATACTGTTGAATATTTTTGCAGCGTAGTGTGGGTAAAATCTTAACCTTTAAGCACCGACGTGCATTTTTTGTAACGTTAGTACCGACGTGAGGCCTAAGAAGCCGCTTATATTATGTTGTGTTTTTTAAAGAAAGTGTTGATTTAAATATTTGTCTCTGCGATATAATGGAAATAAAGGGTTTTAAGAAAAAATAAGCATAGAAAGAAAATAAACTTTACTATATTTTTAAATTTAAGACTACAATAATATTTGGCTTGAATTTTGGGGGAAAATCCGTCTATTAGGTATAAAAAATCATAACACAAAGAATAATCCTCTGAGAATAACAAAAAATGGTATTTCGTATTTAAGACTAATATAACTTTAAGAAAAAAACTATAGTAGGAACGTTAAACCTCTGCAAAAAAAAATGTCCACAGTCGAACTATACTTTAAATTCTAAGCACAGTCAGGGCACACTTGTTTCGCGCATTGTAAACAAATCTGTTTTTTGCACGAATAGCACTTATACGTCGATTTTCTTTTGAGTTTAGGTTTACAAGAGAGGCAAGTCTTGCGTGTCTTGACTTCTTCGGCTTGATCTTCAGATGCCTCCGGCTTATCAGAACCAAGTACTCTTGCCAAACTCATCCTAAGTTCACGAGGCAATCTAAGGTTACAAAATCTTTGCTTCATGTGCTCTAATAACAACTGTCGAGCAAATTTTTTTATGAAGGCTCCTCTATCAGTTTGTCTTCCTACATGTACATCATGTAGAATATGAAAATTGACGGAGCTTATATCCAAAATCCGGTAAAAAAATTGTCATAGGCCAGCGTCTTGATCGGCGACTGCAAGTGTATATGGATCATTTCTTATCTATTTCATCTACACCACCTTTCGTAGAATTATAAAACTGTATAATTTCTGGCTTCCCTGTGTCCGTATCTGTTCCTTGAGTATGATGCATTGATGAATCCAAAATGACCGCTTTTCCCTTCTTCCCTCAATCACTTGCATATAATTCGGATTAGATTCATTTATTTCTATCCGAGTTCTCTTTGAATGCTGTATATCTGTCACAGAACTATTTCTTTTACTACCTAAAGGTCCTGGTCTATCCATAGTTTACAATATCTGTGAAAATAATAGTTTAGCGTAACAAAGGAATAAAACAAAAATCTTACGTAAGTACCGACGTGAGGCCTGAGAGGCCGCGTCGGAATTTCAAATTGTAATTACTCACCAAATGCACGCGCGACGTCACTTCTTTCCGTTTCGATGTCAACGTGGGCACTGTCCTTGCAGCTACTTAAAAGCAGGGATCGGAATTCAGCGGGGAAAGGGGTAAACTAGCATGTCAAGTGGCTGTCGAGGCCTGTCAGACCGCACGTCGGTACTTAAAGGTTAATATTGATAGCAGTCACCAGAGGGGCTTGTGGCTAAATAATAACAGCCGCAGGGGTCGATCGATCAGGTTAAGCTACGCTTGCCGCGGTTGGTCCGTGGATGGGTGACCATCGTTACATACCGTCCGAGCCTCGAAAAGCACCGTAAGCCGTTGTTCCCGGCTGTCATTTGTAGATCATTGGCAGTCGTTACGGGTCGTCAGAAGCCTGAAAGTCTGACAACCAGTCTTACTGAAAGGTATCGGTAGTAACTGGGTTGCGCTGCATGTAAAATACTGGTATTCAGCTGCATCTGCTTAGACTGGAAGCCGCTGGAGCTGGAGCGAAAAGGCAGGCAGATTGATTGATGGCAGGCATTTCCTATATCTACGTATATTACAAAATTAAAGTCGCTTCTCGTGTCTATCTGTGTGACCGCGTTGTTCGCATTTTGATGCAGTTTTCACCATAGTTATTCAACGTAATCGAGAAGGTTTATGTGTATAATACATTCTTAATCCATATTAACTCATATTAAACATTTAATGGTACAGACGCCAGCACATCAAGCTACTACAATCTGTCAAATTTCTTTATTAGATTTTCAACTTTATCACTAACGCTTTAAGGTTCAAGATTGATTGGGAAAATTTGACAGTTTCGGGTAGCTTAACCTGCTGGCGTCTGTACCACTGAAAGTGGTTCGATAAAATCATGGGAAAAGACATAGGATACTTTTGTTTGTCGTTAATTTCTGACATCCACGCGAGCGAAGGCGCGGGCAGAAGCCAGTCTTATATATATAAATCAAAATCGTACGAAGCAGGGGCCGACCGGTCACTAGTTCAAGACTAAAAGAAAAGTTCATTCAGTAAGAGAGTTATTTAGGTTTTAAAATTAGACAACAGGCATCCAGGCACCAGGCATCTGTTCCCAAGCCTAGATTTCAATGTGCAAGAAATTATTTGTATTATTTTCTAGATATTCCATATTTATTTTATTAGAGACTAGCTGAGCCCCGCGGTTTCACCCGCATAAGTTTCGATCCCCTAAGAATATTGGGATAAATAGTATCCTATATGTTAATCCTGTTTATAAACTATATGTGTGCCAAATTTCATCCAAATCCGTTCAATAGTTTTTGCGTGAAAGAGTAACAAACATCCATCCATCCATCCATACAAACTTTCACGTTTATAATATTAGTAGGATTCGACGTTTGACTTTGGCCCCATGTCACTGATTCGATTCAAGGCGTGTACGTGTTTTTAGAAATAATCGAAGAGAGGCATCATATTTTCTTAGTACCTACTTTTTTTTTACATATTATTGTAAACTTTTCACGGCCCCATTTGGAAAAGTTATTGATGTTAATTTTGAAGAGTTTAGTCTCAATTTCTAGTAAAACTGTTAAAGATATGAATATAACGGCCGGCGCGGGGTAAAGTTTTTAATTAAATATTAAAATTCATGCTACATCCCCTGATAAGGCGCCCTCCGAGATGTGCGGACCGCGAGTGAAAGGGCTTGATACTTTCGAGAAGGAAAAAGTTATTATTTTGATCACTTTTTTCTGACGATATAAACCTCTGTGTATCAGTCCTACAGCACCAAAGCCAACTATCAAAAATACTTGATATTATACAACGTGCCGCTACAATGGCGATATTAATTTAACACACGGATAGGGCTAGTGGTCGGTAATCATAAAAGTTATAACAACATAAAAAAAAACCTAACTTGAAAACTTCCACCTGCGCCGCTCGCCGCCATAGGGCTCTCTCTCTCTTTCCTTCAATTCGCCTTCTATTTGCACGTTATTTGTTTTAATTACATTGATGCGATGTTATGATCCGTGCCCCGGAAAATGACCCCTGCGCTACAGTTCTTTAAGTCAGGTTGCTCTAAGATGCTATTTTAGAAAATTGTTAATGAATAAATAAATATTAATGTTTAATTGAATTACAATATATTCATACACCTAAGACGCGAAACCGTATACCGTAAAAAAAAATAAAGAAGACGTTTTCCAGAAGACTTGCAAAACGAGATCGAAAAGTTATAAGTTCAAATCAAAACGTTTCCTCACACAATATTTCTCCTAATCCTATTAATATTATACACGTGAAAGTTTGTATGGATGGATGGATGGATGGATGGATGGATAGATGGATGGATGGATGGAGGAATGGATTGATGGATGTTTGTTACTCTTTCACGCAAAAACTACTGAACGGATTTGGATGAAATTTGGCACACAGATGGTTTATAACCAGGATTAACATACTTTTACCCCGATATTCCCACGGGATCGAAACTTATGTTACGGCTTGCCAGCACACAGGTAAACCCTGAGAGAGTTTTCGTTGTGTGGTAAAATCAAATTGTCAAATAGTTGTGTTTTAGAAATAAATAAATAATAAAAAAAACTGTATATGATTTGACACTATAATCACAGAATGATAATTATCTTCTCTTCCGTACTCTTACTTGAGCATTTTTAAAGACTTTTAGAGGTATGAGGAACAGGGTGTAAAGTTCACTCATCCTCCATAGAAAAGGGAGGATCCCCCGACCAGACGGGTTTTGTGTCTGGCGGGCAATTGCCCAACGATTGATGTTGGAAAGTTTTGTGTATATGCTAATTGCGCGGTAAACTCTGCTTGCGAGATGCAGGATTTGCGTGACGTCAGTATGACGCGTTGTCTTGTTGTCAACTTGTCAACATGGTGACGTTTAGTCACCATGTTGACAAGTTGTAAGAGATATTTATGATAATATTACCTACTCATAATTATTGTTAACGCCCCCAATAACAACAATAATCATAAATAATACTTTAAGTTGTGGTCGTTGTACAATTGTGTTCTTTTGCGAAAGAAGTGTCAAATCCCGACCTACACACAACATTAAAACAATATTTATTAACTTCTTCCATCTTTTCCTAAGCATTTAATTCGTAATACGAACCTGGGGGTCTACTACGAAGTGCAAAGTGCGAATGATTCGACCGACTGAATAACGGATCCGACCGACACATGGCCGAACCGAATATTATTGAAAAATGCGAAAAAAGTTCGGATCGGCTCAGTTGGGTCGGGACCATAGTCAATATTGGAAAGCGTGTAGGAGTGTAGGATCGGGACCAACCGGACCAAATAGTAACTTCGTAGCAGGAAACGACCGAGCATTCGGCCGATACCACTTCGGAGTAGAACCCCAGACAATGTGTCAAAATACTCACTGTAATAAAATTTGAAAGTATCAACACCGTTCCATCGTACTTGACAAATTCATGACAACTTGCTCACCGTACCGTCACTCCGTCACGAACGGGAACCAATGGAGCTTACAATTCACAAGTCACGCTTCAGCCGTGTTTATCCATTCTTTTAGTCTACTGGTCTGTTGGGCTTCGGAAAATTGTTTTGGAGCAGGGGAAACTGCACCCTAATTACGTAACACACTCAGAATCATTTTGGAGAATATTGCTAATCCACTGCTTCATATGTTTGGAAAATTGCTCTGCTCAACAACGTAAATAACGCAATGAATGTTGTTGAACTGTCAAAATGAAAGCCATTGCTACTGATTACCCCGCTGGATGAATATCGTGGGTGGTTTAAGACATGTGTCTCACATTTCTGAGTCATCATAATCATATTGCTCGCATTGCTCGCAGATTCCCACGTTGCACTGAACAAGTGAAGGTACTATTTAGGGCATTCTGTCAGACCTTTTACACGTGCAGTTTGTGGGCCAAATACACGCAGAGGACATACGATACCCTGCGTGTGCAGTATATTATCGCGTTCAGGGTGTTGATGGGGCTGCCGCGGTGCTGTAGCGCGAGTGGCATGTTCGTGGAGGCGCACGTGGACGTCTTTGACGCGATCATACGGAAGCGCTGTGCCTCGATGCTGGCGCGGGTGCGCGGCAGCCCCAGCGCCATCCTGGCCGTGTGCGCCGATCGATGGGACTCGTTGCTGATGGCGCACTGGATAGGCCTTCACGCAAGGGCAAGCGCTTGATTTATATTTCTGTCAATTTTTACTTTTACTAATACTAGGCTAAGAATATTGTTACTAATAAACTTATGGACAAAGTCTGGAATAAATTACTTATTATTATTATATTGTTCCCACTGCTGGGACACAGGCCTCCTCTCTTCGAGAGGAAGTGGGCATTTCTGAGTGCTAACATTGATTTCAAGACTAACATCATAATAATCAGCAGTCCAGCGTTTTCCAAGTATGTTGGGGTCGGCTTCCAGTTTAACCGAATGCAACTGAATACCAGTATGGAGCGACTGCCTATCTGACCTCCACAACCCAGTTACTGAGTACTACGATACCCCTTGGTAAGAATGGTTGTCAGACTTTCGGGCTTCTGACGACCCGTAATGAATGTCAAAGATGGACCAACGGCTTAACGTGCTTTCCGAGGCACGGAGGGTTTTTGGTAAAGACGGTCACCCATCCACAGACCAACGGCGGCAAGCGTAGACGATCGACACGTGCGGCTGTTATTACTTAGCCAAGAGCCTCTCATGGACCATCTCATAGGTAGATAAATCGATAAAAGAAAACAATCAATCCCAAAATAAATACCCATGATGATCACAATATAGAAATTAATTGCACTAGTCGTTGAACATCATTTAAAACATCATTCGTTCTCTGCCAACTTCAAACGGTTGACACATTTTTTTTTCTTTTATACATACGTTGCCCCACACTAGTAATTTCTCCTGTATCGTGGGTGCGTTTACAAACATTTAAACTCACATACACAAACAGCCAGACCCGGAACAACTACTTGTAGGTCATACGAATATTTGTTCCGTGCGGGAATCGAACCAGCGACACGCAGCGCAGCAGTCAATCGCTTAACCACTGCACCAACCGTGGTGTCAATAGAAATGTTTCAAATAATTAGCACTAATTGTAGTTACCTAATGATCAATGGTATAAGTAGTTCTTAAACTTTCTCATCTATAATCATCTACCTAGCCTTCCTACCATTTTTGTGATCTGCTTCCAGTCTAAGCAGATGCAGCTGAATACCAGTATTTTACATGGAGCGACTTCCTATCTGACCTCGCAACCCAGTTACTGAGTAATACGATACCTTTTAGTAAGACTGGTTGTCAGACTTTCACGCTTCTGACGACCCGTAACGACTGCCAATCCAAGAATGACAGCCGGGACCAACGGCTTAACGTGATTTCCGAGGTCGGAGGGGTCTTGGTTTGCAAAAATGGTCACCCATTCACGGACCGACCGTGGCAAACGTAGCTTAACCTGATCGATCGACACGTGCGGCTGTTGTTACTAAGCCACGAGCCCCTATCAGCCAAAATCTCATCTACGAACCATCTCTAATCAAAGAAATCTTAATTAAACAATAACAGCGGATTGTTAATTGAAACTCTTCACCCGTAAACCTCGGAGGAGCGAAGTAATTAGCGAAGGAATGGAGGGTCACAGTGTATTACTGATGTTTAGAGCGAGGGAGGAATGGACGTTAAAAGTAATGGTGATACTCGTAGCATTTGTGATAAAATGTATATGTCGACGGCTGAGAGGTCTGCGCAGCTCGCCCATCATCAGTATGGCCTTGAGGTAGAGATTCCATGGCGTAGTCTCAAATAACACAGTAACAATACCAAATACTTGCACAAAGGTTTATTTGAATAATAGCACAGCACAGTTTAAATAATAACGGTGAGACAATACTAATAAGGTACCTGTGAACCAACGATCCCGATTGGAGGCCCGATCTGAAGTATCGTTTTGAGCCAAGTTCTCTTGCGACTCGCGCTTTTATAACTTTAAAATCGACACCCCTCCAACCGATTCCGTTCACGTGACATGTGACGTCACTGCGTTCACCGGTATTACAAAAATCAATTGAGCGTCTAAACCAATAAATAGTCAAAGATGCGACATATATAATACTTATACTAACAATAAAGCTGTGGATCTACTACGAAGTGCAAAGTGCGAATGATCGGATCGGACCAACACATGGCCGAACCGAATATTATTGAAAAATGCGAAAAAAGTTCGGATCGGCTCAGTTGGGTCGGGACCATGGTCAATATTCGAAAGAGTGTAGGAGCGTAGGATCGGGACCGTTCGAACCAAATAGTAACTTCGTAGCAGGAAACGGCCGAACATTCGGCCGATACCACTTCGGAGTAGACCCCCTGAATAATTTGTTTGGACGCGCTAATCTCTGGAACTACACTAGTCGAATTCAAAAATATATATTTTTGCATTTGATAGTTTAATTCTTCAGGAAGCTATTTAACATCACGCTAAGACCCTCAGGAGCCGAGCAAAAAGAAAAAGAACTTTTAGAAGGTATGAGGAACAGGATGTAAAGTTCACTCATCCTCCATAGAAAAGGGAGGATCCTCCGATATATTCCTATCATATTCCTCCGGTGTTGTGTCTGGCGGGCAATTGCCCAACGATTGATGTTGGGAAATTGTATCTATGCTAATTGCGCGGTAAACTCTGCTTGCGAGATGCAGGATTTGCGTGACGTCAGTATGACGCGTTGTTCGCATGTGGCGTTGTAGATACCGCTACAAACTCAAAAAGAACGCTAAGCGACAATGAAGTAATAGCAAGGACGGGCGATGCCATGCCACGGGGTGAGTCGGGAGAACAAGAAATTGTACGCGGTCGAAGTCGCGGGCAGAAACTAGTTATTTAATATAGCGTAATTATCGCACAAGAACAGGGGCAGCGGCAACGGCTAGAGGCTTGTGGCTAAGTAATAACAGCCGCACGGGTCGATCGATCAGGTTAAGTTACGCTTGCCGCGGTTGGTCCGTGGATGGGTCTTCACATACCAAGGTCGTTGGTCCCAGCTGTCATTCGTGGATCTTTGACAGTCGTTACGGTCGTCAGTAGCCCGAAAGTCTGACAACTAGTCTTATCAAGGGGTATCGTATTACACAGTAACTGGGTTGTGGAGGTCAGATAGGCAGTCGCTCCATGTAAAATACTGGTATTCAGCTGTATCCGGTTAGACTGGAAGCCGACCCGAACATAGTTGGGAAAAGGCTCGGCAGATGATGAATTCTCGCACAACAACACAAACTTAGTAGTAGTGGCCCAGTGGAAACGGCAACTTACGAGTTGTAGGTCGTAGGTTCGAACTCAGACCGACGCTTTACTTTGTGTAAATTATTTCATCACCACTGCTCTCAAAACGGTCAAGGAAAACATCGTGAGCAAACCGGCAAATCCTAGAACCAAAAATACAAAGACATTTTTGACATGTCTTCGTATTTCAACCCGCCAACCCGCACTGGGCCCGCGTGGTGGATTACGGCCCACTCCCTCGCATTGTGAGGAGGCCTGTGTCCCAGCAGTGGGAACATCTGGGCTGATTATAAATATCGTCTTTCTAAAATATTGTTCTCACAATATATTTTTGCTGACCATGCGACCGCGTTGTTCCTCTAAACAGCGCAACGGATTTTGATGCGGTTTTTACCATCATTTAGAGAATTTAAAATAATAAAAATAACATTAAAAAAATTACTGTGCAAATAAATCTCTTTGTTTTGTCAAGTCGTAAAAAGTGTCCGAAGCAGGGGCGGGTTGCTAATGTGCCCATCATTTCAACGTAGATGATGTATATAACCTGTAGAGATATGAGGAACAGGGTGTAAAGTTCACTCATCCTCCATAGGAAAGTAAGGATCCTCCGACCAGACGGGTGTCGTGTCTTGCGGGCAACTGCCCGATGACTCATAGCGGGCCGTTGTATATATGCTAGTTGTGCGGTAAACTCTGCTTGCGAGATGCAGGATTTCGCGTGACGTCAATATGACGCGTAGTTTCGCATGTGGCGGTGTATGTAGATACCGCTGCCAACCAATACTTTGTAACAACAAAAGGCACTTTTGAGTTGTCAAGGGCCGACCCCTTGACAACTCAAAAGTGCCTTTTGTTGTCAGTTAGAAAGATAAAGTTACAGTTGCCCATCCCACAGCGTATTACGTTCCTATGGAGAAGAATGGGCAAGAAACTCCATGGACTCCATTCCATTTATATGTATCACTACATCAACGAACAGGCCTGTTATGATTGTTGTAAGGTTGGTATAGAAATAAATAAATAAATAAATAAATAAATAAATGTCCAGTACGATACATAAACCATTCACATTCCCGACCAACACTGACCAGCATCCGCCATTGTTCTCCACACAGGGCAACTGGCACAAAAAATAACACAAGGCACGATGTTGATCCTACCCCATTGCCTCAGGTGCTGCCAACCCCCTGCCCAACAGTCGTGAATATAAAGGTGGGAGCCCACAAACGAGGCTTTGTCGCTACGATTAATATTTAAACAAGGAACCGATAGGGGTGGGACAGGATAGGGTTATTTTGTCGATAGTATTTTTTTTTTAAGAAAAATGTTTTGAAGCAATGGTTTGTATGAGAGGGAGTCTCTTTTCAACAATACCGTAGTTTAGTTTGATGTGGGTATATTTATAATTTCTATTCCTGTATTAAAAAAAAAAAAAACCTGGGGACGGTGCCATTAAAAACGCTACTAACTGAAGAAAAAACATACTCTGATTAAATGATACATGTTAACAACAGTCAATATCGAAAATATAAACATACACAAAATCAAAAGTCATTTATTCACACTAGGCTGGGAATCAGAACTTTTGGAACGTCAAAATTACACAATACAGTGCTCCAAAACGCCCGCTCTTCACCACTCCCTAGTGCTTTCTCTGCGAAGAAAAATTGGCTCAACAAACTCCTCAGCAGTACAGATATCTGTTTAGTAGACCTCATCCATCGCTGTCAAGAACAGGCTCATTCAGCAATAAAAAAAAAGCTTTTTACTATAGTAAGTTTATTTATTTATTCCCAAATTTTGTAAATAACACCTTAACAGCTATAACGCCAATCCGATGTTACTACCCAAAAAAATCAATTAAAAAAAAAAAAATAATTACAATTAAAAATACAATCCTAATTATATTAAAACCATTAAAAATACAATCAAAATTACAATTAAAAAAAAACAATTAAAAATACAATTATTATTAAGTTATGCATTACGAAAGGCAAAACATTAAATGAAATTATTGACTATACATATATCAACTAGCATACAAAAATAGCCAGTCTTATTACAATAAATAACTGCCACGTATTTTTAACTCGTTTAATTAATAGGGCAAAATCCAGCTTGTTCTAGTAACTGATGTTTATCTAGTTTCCCATCTATGTGAATATGTATTTATTACCTTAATAAAAGTTTTGTAAATGTGAGATGTTTTTTTTTTAACTTTGCCCCACACTAAGAGTTACCCCTGTATCGTGGGTGCGTTTACAAACATTTAAACTCACATACACATAGAGCCAGACCCGGAACAACTACCTGTAGGCAATACAAATATTTGTTCCGTGCGGAATCGAACTCGCGACACGCAGCGTAGCAGTCCATCGCTCAGCCACTGCGCCAACCGTGTCGTCAACTGATTGGACGGTAATTTTTATGCAGAAGGACTATATTAATCAATGAATGACTAATCTTTGACCACAAAAATCAATTTATTTTATCGACACCTCTAATCCATCGACACTTCCCTACCCCTACCGCCGCAGGCGACGCGAGTTCCAATTAGCTAAAATAAACATACGGTTCCGTAGATACCAGAGGACATACCGACACACAGGTTCAGCAGGGGTTTGGATAATACTTGGAGAGTTGGTTCAATAAACGGGTTGTAACTCTTTGATGTAACGCGAAATTGTTTGGAGATTAACTGCCTGTGTTGGTTGAGGTTTGAGAGATGTAGTTGTTGTCCTGGGTTCGGTTCCTTGGTCGGGAAAATTTTGATTTGTTTTTTATTTGTTAGGGACAAAAAACAGTTACACGCCAAGCTTATATAAAGATTCTTAAATTATCAAAGTACTTAGAAATACATTTAAATATAATCTATTCCATATTTATGTTACTACACATGTAACCTACACCATTGTCCACGAATTCACAAAAAAAAAAGTTAAAAGAAAACAGACATTTTCTGGTATTTAAAGAAAAATAAAGAAAATACCACATAGCTATCACCACCACTTGTATTTCTTAGTACGTTGGATTCGGGGCGATTACAATAAACTTGCCCCCTAAATCATGGGGACTTAAAATAACTGTCGAAATATGGATGCACTGCAGTGCGATTCTGTAACCATCTCACCGTGAAAACTTAAGTGAAGTGAGAGTGGAGTGAGCTGTCATTCCAACTAATATGACGGCACGGTTGGCGCAGTGGTTAAGCGATTGACTGCTGCGCTGCGTGTCGCGGGTTCGATTCCCGCACGGAACAAATATTTGTATGACCTACAAGTAGCTGTTCCGGGTCTGGCTGTTTGTGTATGTGAGTTTAAATGTGTGTAAACGCACCCACGATACAGGAGAAATTACTAGTGTGGGCAACGCATAAAAAAAAATTTGTGTCAACCGTTTGAAGTTGGCGGAGAACGAATGATGTTTTAAACGATGTTCAACGACTAGTGCAATTAATTTCTATATTGTGATCAGCGGTGCAAATGGGTATTTATTTTGGGATTGATTGTTTTCTTTTATCGATTTATCTAGCTACACAATAAGATGGTCCATGAGAGGCTCTTGGCTAAGTAATAACAGCCGCGCACCCACGATACAGGAGTAATTACTAGTGTGGGGCAAAGTTCAAAAGAAAAAAAAAAATTGACACCATGGACAGCTCACTGTCAGCTCACTTCACCTAACTTTTCACGGTGAGATTTTTACAGAATCGATCGGCTGTACACCTTATCCTAACCCTTCTGGGAATAAAACCCTCCACACTGCACGGCTTTCACGACTTGACAAAACATTGTGATTTTTGTTATTGTATGTTCTATATATGTAAGTTAATTTTTATTTTAGTCCTGTCAAAAAAAACATCAAATCCGACCGGTAGTTCCGTAGTTTAGCGCGTTCAAACAAGTAAACAAACTGTTCAGCTTTATTGTTGTTGACATTGAAAGCAAACAGAGGGGCTTGTGGCTAAGTAATAACAGCCGCACGGGTCGCTCGATCAGGTAAAGCTACGCTTGCCGCGGTTGGTCCGTGGATGGGTGACCATCTTCACATACCAAGACCCCTCCGTGCCTCGGAAAGCACGTTAAGCCGTTGGTCCCGGCTGTCATTCATGGATCTTTGACAGTCGTTACGGGTCGTCAGTAGCCCGAAAGTCTGACAACCAGTCTTACCAAGGGGTAATGTATTACCCAGTAACTGAGTTGTGGACGTGAGATAGGCAGTCGCTCCATGTAAAATACTGGTATTCAGCTGCATCCGGTTAGACTGGAAGCCGACCCCAACATAGTTGGGAAAAGGCAGGCAGGTGATGACATTGAAAGCAAACCTTTGCCAATGTAACGATTTACATTGGCACAGGTTTAGAACCTACAACCAGATGATTCGAAAACAGTTCAGTTGCCCCTTTTATATTTTCCTTCTATACGAAAACTGTCACAGTTATTTAGAGACCCGCCAATATCTTCTATGTAATGTCTGGTACAGATCAATCGCACTGTCCATTAAATAATATTCACTCAGGCAAGGTCCTCCCTAGAGCATTAGAATCGGTTTCCAGTCGAAATAACTGTCATTTAGTATAACGAGTAGAATTATTTACTCACAACATGTTACAGAATGAGAGCAGTGTTGGCCCAGTGGCAATTACCCCGACTTACGAGTTGTAAGTCGTGGGTTCGAACCTAGTCAGGCGCTTTACTCTGTGTAAATAATTTCATCACCACTGCTCTCAAAACGGTGAAGGAAAACATCGTGAGGAAACCGGCATGTCCTAGAACCAAAAATTAGAAGACATGTGACATCTACCAATACGCACTGGGCTCGCGTAGGTCGTGGGTTCGAACCTAGTCAGGCGCTTTACTTTGTGTAAATAATTTCATCACCACTGCTCTCAAACGGTAAAGGAAAACATCGTGAGGAAACCGGCATGTCCTAAAACCAAAAATTTGGAGACATTTCACATCTACGAACACGCACACCCGGTGGATTACAGTCCACTCCCTCTCACAGAGAGGAGGCCTGTGTCCCAGCAGTGGGAACATTATAGGCTGATTAAGTCATGTAACAGAATAATTTTATATTGACACGGTAAAATACAGCGGGGTTATTGCGTAACTCACACACATTGACAATTGATCGTGTTTTCTTTAGTCTTGACAGTTCAGCCGCGTTCATTACATTGTTTAATCATGTGCTGAATTCATGTTTACAGTTTGCAAGTCGATGTACCAGCCACCCTGTGTAGTACAACCACCAAAGGAGATAAGTAACCAGGGGGTCTACTACGAAGTGCAAAGTGCGAATGATCGGATCGGACCGACACATGGCCGAACCGAATATTATTGAAAAATGCGAAAAAAGTTCGGATCGGCTCAGTTGGGTCGGGACCATAGTCAATATTCGAAAGAGTGTAGGAGTGTAGGATCGGGACCGACCGAACCAAATAGTAACTTCGTAGCAGGAAACGGCTGAACATTCGGCCGATACCAATACTCAATACCTACTCAATATCTTTATTGCTTTATCATAATGTGTACTTAGGTGGTATACATATAATTTAGATTATTATGAACCCTGTAGGGCACAGCAAAAGGTTTACACGTGCAGCCTGTGGACTAAGTTTACCCAGCGGGCATACAGCGACCTGCGCGTTCAGTACAATAATGCATTTAGGGTGCTTCTGGGGTTGCCGTGGCGATGTAGCGCGTCTGGGATGTTCGCGGAAGCGTGTGTCGACGGGTTTGCCGCGATCATGCGAAAGCGATGCGCTTCCATGATGGCGCGCTTGCACTACTCCTCCAATAGCATCCTGAATGTGTTCATGGATCGGTGGGACTCTCCCCTCATACGTAGGTGGGTAAGTGTTCAGACACACTTACCCAAATAGACTGGTGTACCACGGAACGAACAGCTCAATGGTACACTAGTTGTTAATTATTGTAAATTTAATTTAATACTAACATTTAGGCTAAGTTATACTACTACTAACACTATATGGATATTATTTCTGAAATAAATTATTTGAATTTGAATTTGAAAAAAAGGATACCACTTCGGAGTAGACCCCCAGGGTCGTCCTATACAGTTGAAGTTTAGTAAGAAACCGATGGATGTTTTAGAATACAATTTAATTTAATTAGTAGAAAACAAACATTTCATCTATCAAATTAAATTTCATTCGAAATCATTCATCGGTTTCTTGTTAAATTTCAACTATATCCGACGACCCTGGTTATTATCCCTTTTGATGACTGTACATCCACATTTCGCTAGTGAAACTTAACTTTGATGTAAGTTATTTAAGTTAAACTACACAAATATTAAGTTAAATACAAGTCAGCAGGTAGTAGTAGGATCAGTGGTGGTAACGACCGCGATTACCACAACACACACGCGCGGCGCGGTGATTTGTAGGTTCGAACCCAGTCAGGCGCTTTACTTTGTGCAAATAATTTCATCACGACTGCTCTCAAAACGGTAAAGGAAAATATCGTGAGGAAACCGGCATGTCTTAGAACCAAAAATTAGAAGACATGTGACATCTACGAACCCGCACTGGGCCCGCGTGGTGGGTTACGACACACTCCCTCTCACCGATAGGAAGCCTGTGTCCCAATATAATCTGTCCATTTACGTTAACCGTTTTTTGACAGCTGTCTTTGAACGTAAAAAATCCAGATTACGTAAAAGTTAACTTTAAAATACGTAATAAAATAAATATACAAAGTGTCGTTTTGCATCCTCGTCAAATTCAAGGAGGTAACTACTTATTTTATTGCTGATTCTCGACATGAATCAATAATAAAATAAGTAGGTATTTTTTTTCTAATTTTCGGAAATCGTCATGTGTGGGACAAGCATTTTATAACGCGGCCTGTGTGAGACCGCACTGTAACTGCCCTTTTACACACACATAAAAACGCGGCCGCTTATACGATACCATAACGCGATTCTGTTATTTGAAAGTGGTGTATTCTGAAATACTGTCAAACTTAAATAACTAAAAAAACAAATATGTATTCATTATTTACCAGGGATCGTAATTTTATTTGATTATTTATGTCTTTCATAACAGCCTCCTAGAATTTGACGAGGATGCAAAACAACAGCTTCTATAAACTTCCTTATCATATTGAATTATCTTATTTATGGCTTCTTACATACATTATAATACCGTACTTGTATCAATTAATGTATTGTGTGTTGCTGCAATCACTAGTTCCATCTGTCAAAAAACGGTTTACCTAATGGACAGGGACAGGGGTGATTATGCAGTGTGTTTTTTAGATGTCAGTTGTTTTTTTATTGTAAAAAAAACCTTATAACGTTGTTTTGCAATATAACAAACCCGCTGCGTTATAATCTGTTATCACGTCATCTTAATCAAAACAAATCATGTCATTCTTTTCTCTAAAGATTTACAAAAGACAACGGTTTTTCTTAACAACCTCGCTGTCTCTTTCTAACGCCTTTAGCTTTACGTTAGCCATCTCGCTCTCTCACTCAACAAGTCGAAAAGAAAAGATTAATGAATATCAAATGAGTTTTGCAAATTAAATTCAAACAATGAGATGACTTGAGGGGTATATACGGGAGGGGTTTCTGTACGGGTCCGCGAATGTTCCAAAGAGGCCATAATCTGCCTAGCCTTTTCCCAACTATGTTGGAGTCGGCTTCCAGTCTAACCGGATGCAGCTAAATACCAGTATTTTACATGGAGCGAGTACCTATCTGACCTCCAAAACCCAGTTACTGGGTAATACGATACCCCTTGGTAAGACTGGCTGCCAGATCTTCGGGCTTCTGATGACCCGTAACGACTGTCAAAGATCCACGTATGACAGCCGGGACCAACGGCTTAACGTGCTTTCCGAGGCACAGAGGGGCCTTGGTATGTTAAGATGGTCACCCATCCACGGGTTTTACGCAATAACTGGGTTGTGGAGGTCAGATAGGCAGTCGCTCTATGTAAAATACTGGTATTCCGGTTAGACTTGAAGCCGACCTCAAAATAGTTGGGAAAAGGCTAGGCAGATGATTGACGTAGTATCGTTCGTATCGTGTCGTTCTATTTTATATTCATGACAGCCACTATAGTATGATGGAACCGCTTTCCTAAGAAATCATAGCTAAACGGTCTGCCTCAAATACCCTCCCCTGTTTCCCTCAACAAAACCTCCGGGGAGAAGTTTGAAAGAATTTGTAAGAGATCCCCTTTTCTGTGTTTATGTATATTACATGCTTCAATGCTGCGACCCTATTCAAGAGGTTGAAATTAAGATATCGACCCTGAAATGTCGAAAAGTTATGGATTGAAACCATTTTACTCAATTCCAGGCATTTTAACAATTAAAATCGACACATTCAAAAAAATAAGCGGCGGCGGTGCAGCGGCACCGAGCAAAGAGAGCGGCTCGTTTTATCTCTTTCTGGTTTCGCGTCATCGCTTCATGCAGAATTGCAGAGGTAAGAAATCGGTTAATTTATTTTTAATTTATTATTTATTTACATCGAACACAAATGATTCATATAGTAGTTAGTAACACATTAAACATTACAAATATTAATAATTAAATATTTATTTTAATTATTTGTGTTGAACAGTTTTTTTTTTTTTATAAATTACTTGCTTTAATTACGTATGTAAACCGATTCTTAAAACGTAAGTAGAAGGAACAACAGGGTTTTTGTTACATATTGTATAGTAAATCTTCTCGATAAATAAACAAGAACTTAATAAAAATTACCACCGCAAATCTTATAAAAACCACAGCACACAGAATTCAGTACACCAATCCAAAAAAACACCCACTTTTTTTGTCCACGTCGCCTTCATTTCGTGACAGTGTGCAGACATCGCTAATTGACTGTTCGCAGACCCCTCCGGTAATTTTTCCCTCGTTTTCTGGCCAGATGTCGCACTGGCCAGTGTGATATATTGGCGTGAGACTAGTATAGACGTTGGGTTTGTCTGGGCAGTGTGAGAGATGGTGATTTTGGAATTGGTTGATAGATTTGGCATAGTGTTTATTTATTTATTTAATTCGGAAAAACAAACAGTAACACAAACATCGTAATAATCATGTAGTAAGAAAAAAATAGACATTCCATATGTGAAGCTCACGAAGTTATCCACATCTTAAATACTACAAAATTAATATGGAACTATTTTCACACGAGTGAAACTTAAAAGGCAAAATCTAAAAGATTATTTTAAATGGAAAGAAAAGATAAACACTATTTTACATAGAGAAAGAACAAATCAAAACAACTGAAAATCTAAGTCACCAATTAATTTTAGCAATGAGCTTCTATACTTATTAACAGACAATGTAAACAAATCCAATAATAATAATCCAATAATTTGTGAACACAATGTTAAAATTAGTGCTTAGCGTTTATTTGCTTGTGTACAAAAATATTGGATTGAATTTTTAATTGTCTTTGGAATAGTCAAATTAGAATTGGTATAATACCATAGTAACACAATGTTGATTGTGTTTTAATTAGAAAATATTCGTGTAAATCTCATCCTACTAACATTATAAACGTGAAAGTTTGTATGGATGATGATGTTTGTTACTCTTTCACGCAAAAACTACTGAACGGATTTGGATGTTAGCACACAGATGGTTTATAACCAGTATTAACATATAGGATACATTTTATCGCGAAAAAAAAAAACAGCTGTTCCCTACATTTATGTTCGTCTAACTCGTCAAAATGTAGGGAACAGCTGATTTTATTTTCGCGATTTCTGGTTGGGTCCCATAGAAAAAGTTGTTCATAATGATGAGTACAATGACCTCTTAAGAGGTTGTTGGTGTTTTACCAATAACCCTGTATTTTAGATGGTATGTAAAAGTAGCAGGGTTAATAAACTGGCATTGCTAACCGTACCAAAATCACGAAAAAACTCCAGGCGTTCTAATTACTAGGAAAGATACATCAGTAGATTCCTCGCCGTTAATTGAAATAACCCGTCGGGGGAAAAAGAACCGATGGTCAGTCAGCGATTTTGACCGATCACCCCCTTCACCCCCACTCACCCCTTTTCCTGTGGTTTTATTGGGAGAATATTTTTTCTGTCTTTTTGGAGACTAGGCTCTGGTCGATCGGTTTGTGAAGTGTGGTTTAGAATTGAAACTATAGGATAGGGGTGAACTGTGCATAATGTGAGCAAACTTTAAAAGGTGTACCACTATTTATCTAGTTGAAAGGATGACCACTATTTATACACATAGGTACATCCGACATGACAAATAGAGATACATATGACCAATCCTACCAATCCTACTAATATTATAAACGTGAAAGTTTGTGTGGATGGAAGGATGGATGTTTGTTACTCTTTCACGCAAAAACTACTGAACGGATTTGGATGAAATTTGGCACACAGATGGTTTATAACCAGGATTAACATATAGGATTCTTTTTTTCCCAATATTTTTACGGGATCGAAATGTATGCGGGTGAACCCGCGGGGCGCAGCAAGTAGAGATATAGTTCTGAACGGCTTTCAAGCCTGTTTACCAGCCTGTGGCATACCGTAAAATTGAAGAAACAAATAACTTTTTGACCTCAAACACCGTTGAGACGATGCAAATTTTGTTGTTCCTTCAAGAGACTTTGGTATGACAAGCACGTGTCCACAGCGTTATTTTAATATCGAAAATATCGCCATTGGCGCCGATTCCCTTGTTCACAAACTAAACTAAATTTAAGTTCAGTGCATCTTTTTCTTTCTATTTCATTTAGAAAAGGACAGAAGATAAATATAAATTTAGTCCTGTCAAATTAGTCTGCGCCTAAGTTATTTTTGGTAGCCATGTTTTTAATCGCGTCTAATTTGTCTATGAAGTATCTTAATTTGACAGGACTAAACTAATATTTATCTTCTGTCCTTTTCTTAATGAAATAGAAAGAAAAAGATGCACTGAACTTAAATTTAGTTTAATTTGTGAACAAGGGAATCGGCGCCAGTGTGTACCGTGTAAATTAAGCTTTAGAGAATAAACAGACGATGGGCAGCCTCCTCCTATAAATATTCTTTGACTAATACCATGCAATATCCACTACATCACAGCCTGGAACATTTTACACGCCCAGAGGTAAACACAACCGAAATATTGAACGCCTCCCATACATTCCGGAGTTAATTAAATTTTTGAAATCAAGTGTTGAAAATTTCGACATTAGGGGTTCTAACGGTCGCGTCATAAATTGTTCGCATGCCGCGTGGAAGGGTTAAATGTAACCCTTCAATGCGGTCTTAATTTAGCTTTTATTTCACATAAAATTTTAATTTTTCGTCATTTTAGGCTGGTATTGTCGCAGTGTAGGGTTCAAGGTTTCTCATACAGAGAAGGAGCTAGCATTGATCACCACGTTTGTTGATATCATTTTCAGACTATGTATTTTAGTCCTGTGGAAATGGTTTTCATGGTCTGGCCATGTGATATGGAGGAATGAGTAAAATATCAAACACAAATAATAATAATAATAATAATAAAACTTTTAATTCGGACCAGTAAGTATCCATATTTTGGTTAGTACAAGACAAAACTTAAGAAACTAGTGTTAGTAAAACATTTTTTTTTTTTAACAAATATAACTGTTGTCCGATGTGACGCACCGCAAACTCAGCATGCACGACATTATTTGCCAACATGTAGTTGCACCCATCTCTCGAGCAGCGGGGAGTCCCATCGGTCAGCTAATACACACAGAATGCTATTGGTACTGGATCGCAGCCGTTCAAGCATGGAGGCGCAACGCTTACGCATTAATGCGGCAAAGCTGTCAATACTAGCCCCCACAAACATGCCTGACGCACTGCAGAACCGTGGCAGCCCCATCAGCACCCTGTACGCATTATTATACTGGACTCGCAGGTCGTCATATGCCCGCCGCGAATAGCTGACCCATAAGCTGCACGTGTAGAAAGACTGACAGTATGCTTTGAAAAGCGTCTTCTTTACCTCATCACTGCAGCGTGCAAACCTACGGGCCAACATATTACAACGGACAGCCAACGACCTGCGCTCCCTTTCGATGTCCACATTATCTCGCATATCATCGGTGACCCAGTGGCCCAAATACTTGAACTTTTCAGTTCTATTTATTAAAGCACCACACAAGTGAATGTCTGGTACAACCTCATAACATTTATTGCCCGCTTTGAACACCATAAATTCACTCTTAGTTGGATTGTATTTGAGCCCATGGGCCACAGCGTATGACTCACAAATATGAAGCATTCTCCTCAACGCACTGATTGAGGGGCTCAACAGCACCATGTCATCGGCATAACTTATATTATTAATACATACCCCGTCAATGTGACACCCGATTCCGGTGCTGCTAAGCTCCCGGATCAGCTCGTTGACGTACAGATTGAAAAGGCGAGGGGAGGTCAACCCACCCTGCCTTACGCCACACTCTAGCTTGTAGTCATCCGAGAGAATGCCTGCCCATCTTACATTATTTCTTTGGTTGTCATACCAATGCTCCAATACAGATACTATCTCCCTGGCTACTGTAGTGTTACGCAACTTTTCCCACAATATATTATATGATACGAGGTCAAAAGCCTTTGAGAGGTCCAGATAGCAGGCGTACACAGGTGTTTGCCGAGATGTATAATAGTGGACAGTCTGTTTGAGAGACAGGATTGCACTTTCTGTTGAAAGACCCGTTCTGAAACCAAATTGCTCATCATTCAGTCTAATATGCTTATCCAGGTGTCTGTCAATCAGACTGTCCAGAACCTTGGCTATAGTAGTTGCCAGGGAGATCGGCCTATAGTTAGAGACATCGGACAGATCACCCGTTTTATTTTTCACAATCGGTACAACAACGGTTTGCATTAAACTTTCCGGTGAATAAGTATGACTCACACACAAACTGAACAACATAGCTAGTACTCTCGGCAAATGCGCTCCAGCATACCGCAGGTGCTCAATGCTGAGACTGTCATGACCCGGAGATTTTCCTCTGACCATATGCTTTAATACGGAGGAAACCTCTTTAGCGGTAAATCTTACACTTACGTACGAGTCAGACGTCCCAGCGCTGGGCATCATTGGCTTCAGTGGACGCTGTCCGAGAGGTGATTCCACTTTAAAATGTCGCACATATGCATCAGCTATATCCCGAGCTTTATGTAATTCTCCTACGCTCAAGGGAAGACCAGGCCTGTCATTATTTTTACTTAATTTCCAGAAATCTTTAAAGTTTTTATTGGCATGTTTTTCTGCTATAATATTCATTTTGACTTGTTGCTCATTATTTTGGCACCATTTGAGTTTAGATTTAAATGTACGCCTGGATTCGCACATATCATCATAAACACAATATCATCATAAACACAATATACAAATATTTTATTTATTTGTTTAACATAGGTAGGTCAGGTACAAAGGGGCAATTCTCGTAATTTTAAGAACGTTCACAGTCTGATCTCAAAAATACGTCAAAATTTCCCTAAATTTTTTGACAAGTTTTTGACATTTATTTGTCGCCGAGATGAGACTGCGACTAGATTTTGTACGTTTTAAATTACGAGAATTGGCCTTCAGATGTTTTAATTACCTATTAAAGAACACTAAGTATATCTAGTCGTCACCGGAGTACAAATGTTATCTTGGTACCCCACATGCTGATTAAAATACATTATCAAACAATTATCACATATTATTAAATCATTCTAATACAAATTGACGCCACAATAAAAAAAATAAAAAACACATTCCAATAAAATATAATAATACTTAATATCCTGACTTAGCACACGAGGTTGTTGACATGTGGAATGTGAGCTCGGCTGTCATTGTGCCGATTGTCGTTTCGGCCAATGGCCATCAGGCCGAAAGCCTCGATCAACATCTATCGAGGCTCTCGTTAGACGGTTGGATCAAGGGTCTGATTCAGAAGGCAGTACTCCTCGATACGGCTCGCATTGTGAGGAAGTTTCTGTCTCTGGAGCCCTAACCACCGGTAGCTTGGACCCTGCTCCCGACACCGGTGGATCGCTATTTTTTTTTATATTTTTAAATGTTTTTTTTTCATCTTTTTGTTTATAAAAATATTTAAAAATGTAATTTATATGTACTTAGTTGAAATAAAGAATAATAATATATTCAAGTATAAATTGTCAAATCAATAAATTATAATAATAAAAATAGTTAATCGTGTAACATGATTTTTTCAAATAATATTTTCAGTAAAGCCTTTTTAAAATCGTGTATGTTGGCTGTTTCTTTGATTCCTCCAGGGATATCGTGGAGAAAATTTTGAGTATGAATTCGAATGACCATAAGAGCAGGGGAAAACCAAAGAAACGATGGATGGACTGTGTGAATGATGTTATGACTAGAAAGGGGTGACTACCGAGATGACGATTAATCATCATCATCATTTCAGCCGATAGACGTCCACTGCTGGACATAGGCCTCCCCCAAGTGTCGCCACATTGACCGGTCCCGTGCGACTCGCATCCAGCGGATTCCCGCAACCTTCACCAGGTCATCGGTCCACCTAGTGGGAGGCCTTCCAACGCAACGTCTTCCGGTTCGCGGTCGCCACTCCAGAACTTTTCGGCGACGACTAATAGAGAAATAATAATAGTCCTCCAGACCGTATTTCGGCCATGACTGCCAACCTTAAGGAAGACTAGCCTTCGCGCGGGAGGTATTGTAATGCCCAAGACACAGCTACACTCCCTTTTTCCTCACTCTCATAGTCGGATGGGATGGCAATCCGACACGACATGAGAGAGATCAGGCGCAGGACCAGCGGCTTAACGTGCGCAACAAGCCACGGAGGTATAAGACCGCCAACTTCCAAACTCCGGGCTAAGAAATTCCTAATGGAACATCAAATAACACTTTGCCGGACCTGGAAGTCAAACCCAGGACCCCACGCTCACAGCCGCGTTTGCGACCACGAGATCAACGGGGAAGTTTAAAAAAAAAAGCTAAATAAAATACATTCAACAAAGCAGATTTTTCTGCCGATCTCATCAAGCATAACCTTCATAATATATCTCAGGAAATTGGATCCCGTCTGGTCTACAGGGGTAGGCAGAGAAATAGGGTAAAAAAGATATTAAATTGTTTCGCAACGACATGTGTTATACCCGAAATGTAATATTCAAAATTGATATATGAGAGAGGGAAGCCATTTTGTGTTTGGTTATGATTTCAAGGTGTCTGTGTGAATGTGGTTAGGTTTTTTGCACTATAATATACATATAATAGAATAGAATATTCTTTACATGAACATCATAAATATTACAGATATAAAGGTAGAAATTTTACAAGGTATGACACAATGGGCGGTTTTACCGCTAAAAGTGATCTTTTAAAGACAACCTTTGGATGGATTTAGAGAGAAAGCAGAAACAATACTACAGCCGATCGATTCTATAAAAATCTCACCGTGAAAAGTTAGGTGAAGTGAGCTTAGAGTGAGCTGTCAATAGTGTCAATCCCTAGCATTAGTTGGAATGACAGCTCACTCCATGCTCACTTCACCTAAGTTTTCACGGTGAGATGGTTACAGAATCGCACTGCAGGTAGTCTGTGGTGTACCATTTACTGGTATTTTACATGGGGCGGCATGGCTATCTGACCTCCATTACCTAGCTACTTGGTAACAAGACACCCCATGCTTTGGTAAGACTGGTGGTCAACTATCAAAGTTAATCTATGAATTAACGTGCTTTCCGAGACATGTGGAGAGGTCTCGGCATAAAATGAATGGTCACCCATCCACGAACCGACATCGGCAAACGTTGCTTAACGATTGCCCCGTGCGGGTAAACTCTGCTTGCGAGATGCAGGATTTGCGTGACGTCAGTATGACGCGTTGTTCGCATGTGGCGTTGTAGATACCGCTACAGTGGTGCAAGATGGGAGGTGAGCCATTGTCTGTGGAGGGACACCGGATACACACCGAAGGTCAGAGCCTTCCATGAATCGTATCCAGTTTCCAGTCTAACCGGAAGATGGATGTATGCAAGATGTGCCTAAAGTATGATAATTCTTAACTTCCGAGATCAATGTAGCGAGTTAGTATTCATTATTTTAAAGTGAAGGAGGGGTTGTTCTAATTTGAATCACCCTAAAACAAGGAAAGATGGTGCTGATAAAAAATTGAATAATTTTCTTTGAGCGTAAAAAATACAAGAATCTTGTGGACATGCCGGCAGATTTCCTTTTGGTTGAGAAAGTAGGTACATAAATAGTTTTCGTAAGATCTGTGTACGATGGCATAGAATCATCATCGTCATCATCAGCCTATAGCAGTCCACAGCTGGACATAGCAGGCCTCTCCTATTGCACGCCATTCAACTCGATTTTCGGCAACTCTCATCCAGCTGCTACCAGCCATCCTGCGAAGATCGTCGCTCCGCCTAGCCTGAGGGCGTCCTACCTTAGAATGTCCTTACCTTGGCATAGAATGTCATTTGTTAATTAAATTACGTGCTAAGATATACCTAAATATTATACGTTTTATAATTTTCTAATTAACTTTATAAATAATAAATAAACCTATATAAAACATATATTTTCCTCAAAAGACCATTTCAGACACGAATCTACATGGCCCTCATATGATCTGACCAAGATTATGTCTGGATTTTAAAACAGACTTTGACTCTTTTTTTTTCTGGGTGGGAAATTATTATATGATTTCTCCCGCTCTTGGCGGAGCGGGAGGGCGTGTCAGACTTTTGCTGACTAAAACCCACCCGTGTTCCTTAAGTTACCTATGCCAGGGGCCACGGTATCTCTTTCGAACAACCCGCGGCCCTGGCAGAGACTTTGACCCTTGTGTTTGTTCCGCTATTTCTTCTACGTGGTAGCCGGATAGGAAATGTCGACTCCATCTAGCTTATTTTTTTAATATGACGTGTAAAAGTAATTTCGGTTCTGATTTACAGAATAAACAATTTACAACAAGCATAGTGGTATAAATTCGCATGACTTTTCGTGTAATATTGAATTATTGTAAGACAGTATGCTAGACCCCCTAATACTTAAAAAAATCGGGGGTGAATCTTATCCCCACGAACCTTTCGGCCCCGCCATCTTAGTCGTAAAATTGCGTCTATTCTTGCGTGTAACTCAATGTTTATTTTATTCACTTTGACATCGGAGCGACTGTTTCTTTCTTATTCGTGAGCGGAGCGAGCAGAGCGAGCAGAGCATAATAATGATGACGATTGTTTTTGGCTAGGTTTTTAAGAGATATCATTAAAATAAAAGTTGAAAACAATGTTCTTCAGAAAGGTCAGTTGCGTAGTAGTGTATGACTAGCGGGGTAATTACGTAACACACTAACAGTAGCAATGGGGGCTTGTGGCTAAGTAATAACAGCCGCACGGCTCCATCGATCAGGTTAAGCTACGCTTGCCGCAGTTGCTCCGTGGATGGGTGACAATCTTTACATAGAAGACCCCTCCGTGCCTCGGAAAGCACGTTAAGTCGTTACAGGCCGTCAGAAGGCCGAAAGTCTGATAACCAGTCTTACCAAGGGGTATCGTATTACCCAGTAACTACGTTGTGGAGGTCAGATAGGCGGTCGGTCCGTGTAAAATACTGGTACTCAGCTGCATCCGGTTAGACTGGAAGCTGACCGCATGGTTGGGAAAAGGCAGGCAGATGATGATGAAGATTAGAACTAGTATCCTTTAAAATGATTCAGATTGTGATAGATCTACGTAGTGTTACACCATTAGGGTGCTTATGAACGCAAATGAAGCAAAGGGAGTATGTAAGGATCGTGGTGACCAGTTTAGAGGTATGAGGAACAGGGTGTAAAGTTCACTCATCCTCCATAGATAAGGGAGGATCCTCCGACCAGACGGGTGTTGTGTCTGGCGGGCAATTGCCCAACGATTGATGTTGAGAAATTGTATCTATGCTAATTGTGCGGTGAACTCTGCTTGCGAGATGCAGGATTTGCGTGACGTCAGTGTGATGCGTATTTCATAGATGGCGCCACACCAAGGCCCAGTCTCCTGTGATGCAGTTATTTTTGAACTAGTATAGGATACAGGTGATCTTTTCCACTAAAGTTAAGTACTGTATTGTATTGCATAGTTTTTTGTTGCTTATCTAAATATCGCCTAATTTTCAATAGTTGCTCATTAGTTAGTATTTCCTTGTTCCACTTACCCATCAAATTCGCGTCCTTGCCAAGTTAAACTTAACTTTATCAGCATCGATCGTGACACTAAGCCGGTACCGGCACTTACACTTTAAGTACCAAAATGTCTTTTTACAAGAAACGCTATAAAAATCCTCGCGGTAATTACAAGGTTTTTTCTTTAAAGAAGTTTTGTGTGGTCCAAGTATCGAGCAACTTACAAATTAGAAATTGTAGACATTTTTTCAATAAAAATGGAGAGAGCTATGCTTGGAGTTTCCCTGCGTGATCGAATCAGAAATGAAAAGATCCGCAGGAGAACCAAGGTAACCGACATAGCCCGAAGAATTGCCAAACTTAAGTGGCAGTGGGCACATTGCTCGCAGAACAGATGGCCGATGGGGCCGAAAGGTTCTGGACTGACGACCGCGTATCGGAAGACAGCGTTGGAAGGCCTCCCTCAAAGTGGACCGACGACCTTGTGAAGGCCGCAGGAACCCGTTGGATGCGAGAAGCACGGAACCGGTCGAAGTGGAGGTGCTTGGGGGAGGCCTATGTCCAGCAATGGACTTCTTTCGGCTGAAATGATGAATCATAATCAGTCTACAACGTTTCCACTGCTGGGACACAGCGCGCCCAACGGTGAGAGAGAGTGGGCCATAATATACCACGCGGGCCCAGTGCCGGTTGGTAGATGTCTCACCATGCTTTCGAATTTTTGGTTCTAGGACATTCCGGTTTCCTCACGATGTTTTCCTTCACCATTTTGAGAGCAGTGGTGATGAAATTATTTATACAAAGTAAAGTGGCTGCTTAGGTTCCAAGTCAATTCGTAAGTCGTGGCCGATTTACCACTGCACACAAATAAACAAATAAAAAATCAAATCTTTTCTCTTTATCGTATTAATTTACATAATTTATAATTTCATTAGTATGAAATTTGTTCTTGTAGTGTTTGTATATATGTGTGTGTGTTTTTTTTTAATATGTCGCATCATTGATATTTATTGGTTTAGATGCTCAATTGATTTTTGTAATACCGGTGAACGCAGTGACGTCACATGTCACGTGAACGGAATCGGTTGGAGGGGTGTCGATTTTAAAGTTATAAAAGCGCGAGCCGCAAGAGAACTTGGCTCAGAACGACACTTCAGATCGGACCTCCAATCGGGATCGTTGGTTCACAGGTATCTTATTAGTATTGTCTCTAACTATTATAACCGTTATTATTTAAACTGTGCTGTGCTATTATTCAAATAAACCTTTGTGCAAGTATTTGGTATTGTTACTGTTCAGCCATCTATGGGCAAATCAATGTCGCACTCTAACTGTGTTTACCTTATTCTTGTAATATTAGTTTTTATCGAGACCGATAGATGGCGCTTTTTATTTGAGTCCAAAAATTAGATCGCGGTGTCGAGATTCTCCGCCGATTATATATAACTTGGGTGTATTATGGTTTAAATTTATACATTTTTTAATGTCACCAACAAGGTGGAATAAGCATTTGGTTAATTGGTACCCTATGTTTTATTTTTGGATTCAGAGCTCTCTAGCTCTGTCCCTACGTCTCTACGTAGGGACCCATAGCGTCATTGTGACCCTCACTAAGCCCGAGGGTTCGCATGACCTATATTTCAGCAGTCTGTTCCACCCACTCTCAAGGTGAGCGAGCATCCCTAAACCACTCACAAAGCTCGAGGGTTTAACAGTTACTGTGTTACTTGAGACCTACGCCATGGAATCTCTACCTCAAGACCATACTGATGATGGGCGAGCTGCGCAGACCTCTCAGCCGTCGACAAATAAAACTTTACCAAATTAAAATCGCTCCCCCTTACATCTTCCACCACCCTCCAAGAACAGGGGTCGTCTCCAAACTGTGTCTTTAGTCCTTTACACTAATAAGCATATAAATGGGGAAAAGTTTTTCTGCTAATCACTGTTTTGTTAGCAGAGGGAAAGAGACAGAGGATGTTAGAGCGAAAGGGGACGTTACGCGTTGATACGGGAGGTTAAAGCTTTTGAAAGTTTTTAAAACATACTTTAAGTTTTTGATTGTGATGTATATAAAGGTTGATGAAAGTACAGACGCCAGCAGGTCAAGCTACCCGAAACTGTCAAAGTTTCCCAATCAACCTTGAACCTTAAAGCTTTAGAGAAAAAGTTGAAAATCTATTAAAGAAATTTGACAGATTATGGTAGCTGGATGTGCTGGCGTTTGTACCATAACTTTGGTAATGTGATGTAGGCTAGCCCTTTTCTCAACTATGTTGTGGTACGCTTCCAGTATAACCAGATGTAGCGCAATATAAATATTTCATACTGGCTGTTGTCTGCTACTTCATCTGCTATCCAGAATGAGAAGAATCCTAATTCCCTGAACCCTATTTCCTTCCTCCTTCATTTATCCTGATTCCTAATTTTTTTGTTTGTTTATGTTTTATAATTTGAATGGTGTACAATAACGAGTATTCTATTCTATTCTAATCCTATGTCCTAATTCAGGGGGTCTACTACGAAGTGCAAATTGCGAATGATCGCATCCGACCGACACATGGCCGAACCGAATATTATTGAAAAATGTGAAAAAAGTTCGGATCGGCTCAGTTGGGTCGGAACTATAGTCAATATTCGAAAGAGTGTAGGAGTGTAGGATCGCGACCGACCGAACCAAATAGTAACTTCGTAGCAGGAAACGGCCGAACATTCGGCCGATGCCACTTCGGAGTAGACCCCCAGGTCATGGTGTTTTAAATAACCGATGAAGAACTTCAACGCAGGTGTCTTCAGAATCATGTGCTGAATCCATGCGTCGATGTCCCTCTTGCCAATCTTTATCTAAAAAAAGACTTTATGGTTTCTTTTCAATAATTTAGGTACTTATTATAAGTGAAGGCAGGGGTCAAAGGCAGTCTTAAGTAAGTGGTTATAAAAATAACATTCACTTCACTCAGCTGGGACCCGCAGATAGTAGTCAAGTATTACTCTTTCTTATGTACAGTTGAGTGCAAAATGTTTACTAACAGCTATTTTAGTTTTAAAGAAGATGACTTACAGGGTGGCAGGGGCATCGACGTGCAACCGCTTACCATGGATTCAGTACATGATTCTGGACCCCCCTGCGTTGAAATTTTTCGTCGGCTTTTTCTTAATTTTTCCTTTTTTTTTCGGCATTTTTTTTTACTGTAAACTGTATAAAATCATTATTTCTGTCTAACCCAATGAGATTTTTAATAAAAAAATAGTAAATTCACTTAAAACAGCAATGTAAATAAAACTCGAAAGGGCAGCGCGCGGTATCGCGGAGCGTTTTGATCGCGTTGTTTGCAATACATTGTGCACTCAAAAAAAATTTTTTTTTTTTAACCGGTCATTTACAAGATTAATGACTTTCGTAATTTTATTTATGGCATCAGGTGTGACCTTTTCACGACGTTTGCGCGTTGATGTCCCTGCCAACCTGTATAGTCACAAAAATTGAAAAGATTATGATAAGATGGATTGGTCACGTTGCGAGGATGAATGGAAGACGACTCATATCATCAATATAATCAGCCTTTATTGTTCCCACTGCTGGGACACAGGCCTCCTCTCTTCGACAGGGATTGGACTATAATCTACCGCCTTGGCCCAGTACGGGTTGGTAGATGTCACATGTCTTCGAATTTTTTGGTTCTAGGACATGTCGGTTTCCTCACGATGTTTTCCTTCACGGTTTTGAGAGTAGTGGTGATGAAATAATTTACACAAAGTAAAGCGCCTGTCTGGGTTCGAACCTACGGCCTACAACTCGTGAGTCGCGGCCGTTACCACTGGGCCACCACTGCACGAAAGATAACTAACAAAGGGTATTTACAAGGCAGATGTGAGTGAGAAACGCTGGGAGGGGACGCCCTAGGAGGGCATATAGTGACCTTATTGGTGATGTTCTTCAGAAGAGTCAGGGGCGTAGTAATAGCAACTGGCGTGCATGTGTGACCAGAAGGCCAACTCCTGTCATTAAAAACTTTCAAAATTTAGTCGCAATCTCATCTCAGTGACATTCAATGTCAAAGTTGTCAAAGTTGTAGAGAAATTAGAGGTATTTTTGACAGATTGAGACTGAGCCGTGAACTTTCTTAAAATTACGAAAATTGACCTTCTGAACGCAAACGTAACAAAAGGAGTATGTAAAAATCGTAGCAAGTGTTTTACGTAACGTTAATATTTTATTGTGGAGGCGCAAATTGGCACTAATGCGAGTTCTTCATCCAACAAATCATAATAATTGGACACTCTGGAACTCTTGTCACTCTGTTGGCTCTGTTTTGAAACCTTTCATCATCTGCCTGCCTATTCCCAACTATTTTGGGGTCGGCTTCCAGTCTATCCGGGTGCAGCTGAATACCAGTATTTTACATGGAGCGACTGCCTATCTGACCTCCACAACCCAATTACTGGGTAATACGAAACCCCTTGGTAAGACTGGTTGTCAAACTTTCGGGCTTCTGACGACCCGTAACGACTGTCAAAGATCCGAAGATGAAGAAGATGTACTCAAGACTGGGCGTCTTGAGTACATTTTCATGAACATGATTACCAACATAGTGATGTTCACATGAACATCACTATGTAACGATATAAAGGTAGAATTTGTACAATTACCGCACACAAATTTTAGTAGTTTATTTACATTATTTACATTCAGTGAGTTGTGCTTGTAAATTTGACCTACCGAAACATTAGTGGATTTTAATTGACATAATGTATAATATAAATAAGTTTTAATATTCATAGGATTGTTGTCATTTGAACCAACTAATAATATTACAAAATCGGTTTTACTAAAGTCTTTACACATTACTTGCACATGATTTCAAAACCTGCTCAGTAGTTGCATCCTGCTTAATAAATGACGTCACAATGAACTTTGACCCCAGATAGTACTGCAGGAGTTTACAAACACCATATCCAGCTGACTACGACTGACCCGTGACGACTGTCAAAAATCCACGAAAGACAGCCGGGACCAACGGCTTAACGTGCTTTCCGAAGCCCGGAGGGGGGTCTCGGTATATGAAGATGGTCACCCATCCACCGACCAACTGCGGCAGGCGTAGCGACAACCACGGGCCCCTCCTCTTTGGAACCCTACAATTTATAGAACATATTATACGTCATACCAAGTGTTAAGTGTTGTGCCTAAAACTGAAAATAAAGTTTTTTTTTTTTTAAAGACACTGACTAAGTAATCTGATAGTAAACGCCGAACCAAAGTCATTTTTGACGTCTAAACTATTTTTTCAACAAGTTTACAAAAAAAAAATATTTTTAACCGAAAAATAAAATGACACTTTCGCCCCCAACTGTACGTCCCACCCCCTAAGGACCTGTCTGCTTGACCACTGATAAGCCGGTAGCCTATACAAACACTTATTGTAACCCTCTTGTAGCTTCAACCTTTCCTTACGTTAGGGGATGGGCCACCATATATGTGAATTTTGTTTCAAGTTTGAAAAAACTATTTCGAAAATCATCTATGGCTTTAAAGTGCCTACGATACGAGGTACCGGGATATATTTAATAATAAATATTATTTATTTATTTCAGACATAATTCTAGTCCATAGTTTTACACTCTTACATTTAAATTATAAACTATTTTAATTTAAACTATTTTAAAACAGAAAAAACCCAAATTAAAATGAAATAAAATTGTGTTTTTTTTACTTTGTTATATCATCTATGAAATACATACGTATAGTAGGTATAAATTACATTTTTAAATATTTAACAAAAAGATAAAAAAAACATTTAAAAATATAAAAAATAGTAGCCCACCGTTATCGAGAACAGGGTCCAAGCTACCGGCGGTCAGGGCTCCAGAGAGAGGAACTTTCTGACAATGCGAGCCGTGTCCAGAAGTACCGCTTTCTGAATCAAGCCCTTGATCCAGCTACCCAACGAGAGCCTTCTCAGGTGTTGGTCGAGGCTCTTGGCTATTAACCCATTGGATGACATGACTATCGGCACAATGATTGCTGAGTCCACATGCCACATATCGACAACCTCGCGAGCCAAGTCAAGATACTTGATTTGTTTATATTTCTCGGCTTTCACGAGGTTCTCATCATGCGGGACGGTTATGTCAACAATCATTGCGCGCCGCTCTGATCGATCCACCACCACTATATCAGGCTTATTTATTTACTATTAATATTATTATTAAAATGCCTACAAATGTAAGACCTTGGCTGCGAAAAAAAAAGGGTTTCGGAAATGAACTTTTTTCAAAACATTCATATTAATCTGCCTAGTCTTTTCCCAACTATGTTGGGGTCGGCTTCCAGTCTAACCGGATGCAGCTGAATACCAGTATTTTACATGGAGCAGCTGACCTCTACAACCCAGTTACTGGGTAATACTTAACTCCTTACAATACCTGCAGTAGATGACACCACAAAAAAAACAACAGATACATTTTTTTGTGTTTTATCATGAACTAGCTTCTGCCCGCGACTTCTTCCGCGTAGCCCCCGATCAATCGCGTCGCATTCCATCGCTTCGGCCGGGCTGCTTACTTTGTAAGCGCTTAGCATTTTTTCTGACTTTTTCTACTTTTGCTCGGCTCCTAAGTGACGTAGCGTGATGTTAAATGGACGTAGTTAAGCAGAAAGGACTCAACACAAGTAATTTTTGAGTTATCGAGGTTTGAAGTTTAGGTGTGTATTGCTGCAATGGTGTTGTATATGGAATATTTTGAAATATTGTCACTTATGGGCAAATATACCAATATTTTTATGAGTCAATTTGTATTACATAGACTAACGCAATTTTCGAGTTATTGGGAAGAATGTGGGTTGAGTTCTTTCCGCTTAACTACGTCCAAATAGCCTATTTTTTTTATTTATCAGATTCTGGAAATTATATACCTAGTCCTAACATAACCTAACCTTCCTCAAGAATTAGGCTACCAAATTCAAAAATAATATTTCAAATCCGACTGTTATTTCCGGAGATTACCCCTACACATACAAACAAATTTTACCTCTTTATATTAGGTATAGTTAATATTAACTAGCCGCGCCCCGCGGTTTCATCCGCATAAGTTTCGATCCCGTGGGAATATCGGGATGAAAAGTATCCCATGTGTTAATCCTGGTTACAAACCATCTGTGTGTCAAATTTCATCCAAATCCTTTCACTAGTTTTTGCGTGAAAGAGTAACAAACATCCATCAATCCATCCATTTTTCACTGTATAGTTCAGAACAAACAAACTTCTTATCATAATAATAGTAACAAATCAATATTCTACTTCCTCATTCAGAGATATAGAACCACTGCTATTATTGCAGTACGGAATCAAATGATCTGGGCACATGTAAATCTGGCATGCAAAGAAGTATTAGATGTCTTCTTAACCCTTTAATAAAGACGGATATATTTGACATCTTCTGTGAGTTCGTGGAACCTTCGGGGGGGGGGGAAAGTCTGACAACCAGTCTTACCAAGGGTTATCGTATTACCCAGTAACTGGGTTGTAGAGGCCAGATAGGCAGTCACTCCATATAAAATACTGATATTCAGCTGCATCCGGTTAGACTGGAAGCTGACCCCAACATAGTTGGGACACGGCTAGGCAGATGATGATGACATCACATACGAACTTGAATTTTAAAGAAAGACCACTTCTTCTCTCTCCTACTAATTCAAAATTAGAAACTTTACAGTCAAATAATCCATCATGATCTGTTTTTTTCTTGAAGCTGGGTAAGCAGGTAATTGATATAAATTATCCTTCGTCCTTGAACCGGTTGAAAATCAACACACCTTGTTTCCACCACGAATTACGTGTAAAAGTGTTTGTACAGTTAGTTAGTGTTGACGTGTAAAAATGTTTGTAAAAACCTACGTACAAAATAAAATCATTTATCAATATGATTTTGATAGCATTACTAAAAAGAAAATTGAAATTAATGTCTGATTCATGCGGTAATCATTTTATATAATTATTGACATTTCGTTGAAATACCTCAAAAGAGTAATGGTGTAAACCCATTGTGTGCGTCAGTCAGTTGGCTGAAAATAGAGCAAAATTAAGTTATCTGTACCTAGTGACGTGCCGGTGGCAATATTGCCACTGCCGGCAATATAGGTGGGTGGGATAGGTGGGATTCCCCTCTGCTGCGTCACTGGGTAAGAATCCATACCAGCTGAAATTTTATTTGTATCTCTTATTACTAACACTAGTCATTAAGTTATTTTGTTGTTACTAACACTATGTACCCAGGTCTGAAATAAAGAATTTGAATTTGAATATTCCCAGCAACCAATCAGCCAACTTTTTAGGATTCCTTACCCAAAGATACTGCCAATATTTCCATTAAAACTGGCATGTGAATAAGATTCTGGGTTTCAGTCAAATTGGATTAAATTTAGATGTAGTATAGATAGACTGAAATCCAGAATCGCAAACAAAATGGCAATATTACCAATTTTACTACTTGAAATATTTAATTCAACTTATGCACTATTTTTATTATCACTATCCTAAAAAGCATAATATATCGCAAGAGTAGGCAGGTATACTACCTACGTCGGATGTTCTATGTTCATACCAACTGAGGTCAACGGAGCAAAAGACCCAACATGCTGCTGCGTCCAGCAATCCCGACGACGCAGCTGTACGTGTCCAGACTGCACCACTCCACGAAGGTTGAGGAGATCGTGGAGTACATGCGTGTGAAGACCAACTGGACTTTGAGGGTCGAGAAGTTGGAGTCGCGTCACAACTCGGACTTCAAGTCGTTCGTGGTGCGTGTTCCGACACATCATCTCGAGAAGTTCCTCAAGGAAGAGTTCTGGCCGAAGGGTATTGTGTACCGCCGGTTTCGTGGTCGGCTACATGACACCAGTCAGCGAAACACGACGCAGACACTTCGTGTGCGTTAGTTTAGTGTAATTATAATGTTGTATGTATTTATAGTATTTTTAAGTTATATTAATATTGTATTGTATGTGTTTTTATGGGCCTTGATGCCTGAAATAAATGGATAAATAAATAAATAAATAAATAAATAAAAGAGCTTGTTGACGGAAGCTCAGTACGATGTTCAAAATTCTGCGGTTTTGACGAAAATCTGTAAAATAACATAAAGATATACAAATATGTCATACTTGCCTACTACACTTCGCGATTGTGTTATTTTGAAATCAATCAAAATAAAATATATTAATTATACCTAGACCTCTCAGATCATGATACTGGGCAGTCATTAACGTTCTTTTTTCCGATAGCTTTATATAAGCCGAAGATTCCAATCTTCTTTTAAGAAGTCAAAAGAGATTACAACAAAAAAAATATTAAAAGATTTCTTGATTGTATATCGGCTTAAAGTTTTAATGAAATATATGCAGAAACAGATTGTAGCAATGCATTTAACATATTCCATGACCTATATATTCTCTTTTACAAACTATGTTTCCCTGAAATAACAATGAAGAAATATAATAAACAATAAAAAATATATGGATTAGTAAAGGTATAAAAATATCGTGCATAAAAAAGAGAACGTTATATTATAAATACCAACACGATGCCCTAAGCAAAAAATATTATAAAAGATAGCTGACCTATTCGAGAATTTTAAAAACATGTATATCACATTCACAATTAATAAATAACAACAAATATTTATATAATTCTAAAAATAAATGCAAAGCGACGTGTTCTATAATAAAAAATAATACAAATAATGATAATAATTATTTATTTATTTATTTATTTATTTATTTATTTATTTATTTATTTATTTATTTATTTATTTATTTATTTATTTCAGGCGACGAAGGCCCATAGATAAATACCTTGACCTAAACATACATAATCTTATTTAGTTTTATTGAAGCTTCCTACACTAGCTTGTTCTTGTGCTGGTCTGTGGTACTTGTCCGCGGAAGCGACGGAACACCACGTCCTGCGGCCAGAAGTCTTCTTCCATGACGATGGGCAGATAACAATTCGGTACGCGCACCACGAACGCCTTGAAGTTGACGTTGCGGTGCGACTCCAGTAACTGCACCCTCGGCATGTACCTCGTCTTCTGGCGCACGTACTCCACGATGTCCTCCGCCTTAGTGGTGTAGTGTAGGCGGGAAATGTACACCGGTGTGTTCGGCTTTGCGGCACGCAAACTGACTTCGGGCTCCGTTGGAGCTTTGCCGCAGCGGTTCTTGTTCGTTCGCGACCGGCGCGTCTTCCTTTGCACCGTCACGAAACCCTCATCAACAGCCCTATTCAGCGGCTTTTCTGGCCTGGGCTTCATAATTGGAGCACCTGGGGTACTCACGGTGACGCTAGCCGATTCCTGTTGTAGGGGCTTCGCCAGGGCTGCAGACACTGGCAGCGGAACGGAGCGAGGGGCTCGGGCGGCGCTGCGTGGAGGAGCCGCGTTGACGGGCTAATTATAAAAATGACATCAAAGAGAGACATAAATATGATCCTAATGATATATGTAATATATAATAATATATGTATGTAATCAATTTAACAACTATTTTATAGAAATGACCAATAAATCTAGCTTTAGCAATATTAATAACGTAAGTAACATTGACATTACCACTAACACTGACAGTATTTTTTTGACTCCAGTAAATGAACAAGACATTGTAAAAATTATCAACTCTCTAAATGATACTTACGCTACTGGATATGATGAAATAACCACAAAAATAATTAAACTAAGCAGTAAAAGCATAGTAACACCTTTAAGTTATATAATTAATCTGTCATTTGAGACAGGAACGTTTCCTACAAGACTAAAACTGTCTATAGTCAAACCGCTATACAAAAAAGGTAACCGCATGGATATATCCAAATATAGACCCATTACATTGATCCCTATTCTATCAAAGATTTTTGAAAAGGCAATGTACGGGAAAATATTCAACTTTTTAAATAAAACCAGCATTCTCACTGAGAACCAATTTGGTTTTAGGAAGAATAGTTCAACTTCACTTGCTCGTTTTACTTTGGTCAAACTGATATCTGAAGCCCTCAATAACAAAATGTCCGTATTATCAGTATTTTTAGATATGAGCAAGGCATTTGATTTTGTACCACATTATCGCTTACTTTGCAAAATGGAGAAATATGGCATAAGAGGCAAGGCGCATGACTGGCTTAAAAGTTATTTATCGATTCGCCAGCAAAGGACAGCAGTATCAAGAATTGACAATAACACAATAAAAACATACAGTTCAGAGTTACGAATAAATGGCTGGGTGTTCCTCAGGGAAGCGTATTAGGGTCCTCATTATTTATAATATATATAAATGACCTTTGCAGGAGTCTAAAACTTAATTGTACACTATTTGCTGATGACACTATTCTCACAATAAAATCTTCAAATAGAAATGACCTAGAAAATGACACCAACAATGAAATACTAAAAGCAATGAAATGGCTGGAATCTAATAATTTAAGTGTTAACATTGAAAAAACAAAGTTAGTACAATTTCAAACATTTAATTCTTTGGTAAAGCCGAGGTGGCTTTACCAAAGAATTAAATGTTTGAAATTGTGAAACTACTACTAAAATGAAACTACACTACAATAATTCAATTTTGGAACCCGTACCTTCAACCTTATTCTTGGGAATGGTGATTGACGAAAAATTAAACTGGAAAGAGCATGCAAAAAAAGTTTGCACTCGACTCGACAAATCGTGTTTGCTCTTCGAAAACTGAGACGAATAGCCAGTAAAGAAACAACCCTCAAGGCTTATCATGGCTATGTTGCATCAGTGCTGCGTTACGACCTCGTGATATGGGGAAATTCAGTATATGTGAACAGAGCATTCATTGCACACAAAAAATGTGACAGGGCTGTGTATGGAGCAGAATATTTGGAGCATTGTAAGCCATTATTTAAAGCACTAAAAATTGTTCCACTTCCTTGCCTATATATGTATATGTATATTTAAAATTTGTTTGTTTATAAACAGGTACTTACACATGTTCCCTTTGTATGAACACATTTCTAAAAGACTACAAAGCAGAAGCCCAAATAAATTGCTTGCACCTAGCCAGAGACTACATTTGTATAGCTGGAATTCCAATTGCATGGCAATCAAAATCTTTAATAATTTACCTCGACGTAATACCCACTAATAAATTCAGGAAAACAATTAAACAGTTAATGATTTTTTTATCTATAAGTTTGACATTATATTTTTATCAATACTTTGTGGGTTTTCCCTGTCTTTGTGTGTACCTTATATTTTTTTCATTTTTTTAAAATATAAATCTTGACATTACATTACATTTTATCAATACTTGGCCACTCTGACATTGTAAGTTAATTTTAATATTTCTACACCGGCAACGGTAGTGTATGTGAAACTGTTTAATATTAAGACCTTAATGTACCATATGCTCGAAAATATTTTTTTATTATTATATTTAAATATATGTCTATGACATTTCTCGGGACCCTGGGGTCCCGGACCTTTGAAAGGCGTACGAGGGGCCGAAGCCAACTCGCAGAGGCCCTTTAGACGTTTATAATGAAATACGGCACCAACCGACGATTAGCCCTGTTTGCACTATGCAAGTGCACCCAAGGACAATCCCCGGTTGGTGTAGGACTATTGCAAGATATGAAAACAAAGATATTGAATTATGGGTTTGGGTGGCTAAAGTGGACTGGTAACCGAGAACTATGGAAGAAATATGGCCCCCGCCTGATCAATGTTTTATAAATACACAGATAAAATGGCAGGGGGTGACTTGCACACTCAATAATGGGCCCCCGGAAACTGTCGCTAGCACATAGTGACGTAGCAACAAGGGGGCAACATGTTCTGAGATCCAATCAGGTCAGAGGTCAAGGAGGAACAATCCCAGAGCCCGGAAGATGGTCAAGATCTCTACGAGCACTTACTGGAATACTTCCTTCCACCGAGCACGTTTGCTCTTGTGAATCTCAACTCAAGCCAGACATTAAAGGCAAGAATGAGGTGGGAGCTCTGTTCCTCGTCAGTGTTCACTTCAGCCGGCCAATAAAGGCAAGCCAGAGGTGAGGAACAATACTACTCCCGGGAGATAGGGTCCGTGGGGTCGCTACTGCCCAACATCTCGTCACATGCTGCCCTGCGGGGTTTTATATCACTCTTGGTCTGGCTCCTCATCCTAGACTTGTGCCGGTAAAGTAAACTCTACCAGCACAAGCCTAGCGTTCGGAGCGCGCAAGCCCCACCACGACGTCAACGTAGAGATACGGTGTTATTATTATTATAAACCGTTTGGTATTCTTCCATTTCGTAATGTTTGATGTTATTTTTTATAATTACTACAGTTCCACCATGACTATTTCCAGACGGGTGGTTTGTTATGTACACTGAGTAATTTTGTAAATTGAAGTGAGATTTTTCAGTGAATCTTGTTTCAGAAATTAATGCTATGTCAATTTTTTATTTATATTTGGAGAAATGTTTGAAACTCTTGATGACGTTCCGTCAAGCCTTTGGCGTTCCAAGTGACAATTCGGAGGGTGTTAAGCATTTGGTTTGGTTGGAGGGGCCCGTGACTAAATAATAACAGCCTCACAGGTCGATCGATCAGGTTAAGCTGCGCTTGCCGCGGTTGGTATATGGATGGGTGACCATCTTTATATACCGAGACCCCTCCGTGCCTCGGAAAGCACGTTAAGCCGTTGGTCCCGGCTGTCATTCGTAGATGTTTGACAGTCGTTACGGGTCGTCAGAAGCGCGAAAATCTGTCAACCTGTCTTACCAAGGGGTATCGTATTAACGAGTAACTGGGTTGTGGAGGTCAGATGGGCAGTCGCTCCATGTAAAATACTGGTATTCAGCTGCATCCGGTTAGACTGAAAGCCGACCCCAACATACTTGGGAAAAGGCAGGCAGATGATTAAGCATTCGGTTACTGTCCTTGTGACAAGCTGGATCATACGGTCCATCATTTTGTCCACCATGCTCATCATGATTTGTTCAAATTTGGAGAACATTAGTTCAAGTCTGTCTGGAAGGTTTTCCGGATCGGGTAAATTTTGAGTTGGTGGTCGATCTTTTGTTACATTTTGCGATTTGCCTTGGATTTGATTTAATTGTTTCTTCTGCTGTTTGGCTGTCTTTTTCATACTGAGTTTATTTTCGTGTAACGTTCGATTTGGTTTTTAATATTCTTTCCTTGTATTCTTTGTATTTTGTACAACCTTTATAGCTTGCGGGAGGTCTTTCTTGACAGTTTGCACATGTCGCATCTGTTTCTGGTGTTTTGGTGCACGAAGAGATAGGATGATCGTTGCCACATTTTACACACCAGAATGGCCTGAAACATTATTCTGTAAAAATCTCACCGTGAAAAGTTAAGTGAAGTGAGCTTAGAGTGAGCTGTCAATAGTGTCAATCCCTAGCATTAGTTGGAATGACAGCTCACTTCACCTATCTATTCACGGTGAGATTTTAACAGATTCGATCGGCAGCTCACTTTAGGCTCACTTCACCTAAATCAAGGTGAGATTTTTACAGAATACACCGGCTGATTCGGACAACTCCATTCTGGTAATTACTTTCGCTTATAAATAAATTAAAATAAAATCTAAGATATAAAATTCAACATTTACTTACTTTTACCACGTGTCTTTGGGGATCATTTTCTTTGTAATTTTTTTTTTTTTTTGTAGCTGCTCGTGTTTTATTTTTCCGTTTCATTCGCTTATTACCCATTTTTGCTCAACAATAAAGTCTCGTGATCGCGCGGAAAGTACTGACATAGGTCCATCGTCTAAGAGCGCCGATGCGTGACTGAGGCAAGCCCGCGAACGACTGAGCTCGCGCATTTCGTGGATATTTTGACTATTTTAGTCATAGTCATTATTTTAATTATTTTATCAAGAAAAAATCAGCAAATCGTGCTAAACAATCTTACTACCTATTCATTTATATAAAAAAATGTTTGTTTTGTAGCTATGAGATTGATTAAACGTTATGAAAATGGGTAACTTTAGGATTTTTTTTCTATTCAATAAAGTTAATCTAATCGTGTTATTAAAAGCGACTGCGGTCCACCAGATCCTTAAATATGATATATTTTTTTTTTCAGACTTTTATGACACTATTTTTATGTTTCCCATGGATTCAAAAACTTAATAAAATTTATATGGGACTACCGGGTACGTATTGCAATATCTAAAATTAAAGGAACTAGCGTAAAATAAAGTACGTTCAAAATCCCTAAAATACCTAATGATTGCTTCACTAATATTCAAAATACCGAAAGCTTAAAATGTCAAATGGGTACGAGTATGTTACTAAAGTTCATAAAGCTAAAACTTGAAATTCCTATGTATCCTATTCCTTCTGTACCCGCATGCGTAACACGCATATATCTTTTTTAAATCGAAACAGCTAGGTTAGGTTAGGTTAGAACTGTGACCACACAACGCACGAGCCGAGCGAGCGAAGCGAGCGGTGCCGCGGCAGCAGCCGGCGAGTGCCACAAACATATTTTTGAATGATAGATATTTAGTCCAGTCAGTATTTTAAACTTAGGTAATTCGTAGGTAGGTGTTAGTTGCTTAGGTATTTAAAAACATTAGGTATTTAGATTTTAGGGATTTGGAACGTAGGTTATTTTACGGTAGTTTTTTTTAATTTTAGATGTTGCAATACTTACCCGGGACTACCCCTGAGGCATACCTTATCCATTAAAAAAATATTTTCCGAATACGTCTATTTAAGACGGCAATAAGCCCGAACATACATAAAAATAAAAAATATAAACATCAAAATTGGGAACTTCCTCCTTTTTTGAACTCGCTTAAAAATAATAAGCTCAAATAATTGGAGTAAACAGGAAAAGATATTTATCTCTGAATTTATATCTACTTACTAATTAATATAAACTGACTAAATTAATGTTAAAACAAAATCAGAGCCGATGATTATCGGCTCTAATGAAAATACATATTTAATAAAAAAGATATATTATGTATATTGATTTAACATGAATTTGCTCTTTTAGAAATGTATGTAGGTACTTGTGTGTATTAAATATTACTTCCTATTGCTTGGAACGGGGTTTCAGTGTCTTTTACTAACAAATATTATACTTGCTTGTGGGCTGGCCATGTTTGTCGAAGGAACGATGGGCGGTGGAGCAGACGAGTCCTGAAGGCTAATTTCAAATGTTCAAAATCTAGTCGCAGTCTCATCTCGGCGACAAACAAATGTCAAATACTTGTCAAAATGTAGGGAAGTTAGAGGTATTTTTGACAGATTGAGACTGAGATCAGACTGTGAACGATCTTAAAATTACAAGAATTGCCCGTCTGGAGTGGAGACTGCGTATCCGCAAGCGTAGTGTGGGACGCCCCCCAGCTAGACGGACGGACGACCTTAAGAAGGTGGCTGGGGTAGACTGGGTGCGGAAGGCGGAGGACAGGGTGTTGTGGCACAGCCTGGGAGAGGCCTATGTCCAGCAGTGGACTGCGATAGGCTGAATTGATTGATTGATACTTGTTTACAGGTAGAAGTTTGACTGCTACTATGATAACGACTATTAGTACCTACCTAGCATCAACACTATTCAACCTCTCAAAGACGGCAAAGGAGGAGACTTTGCTACATGAAAAAGATGAGGAATTAGAGTGACATGAAAAAGGAATGGCACCCATATCTTTGGAGGAAGAGTATTGGAAAACAAAAACAATGAATATAGAACAAAAATGTAGTTTTATTACGTATCAAAATAAATTATTTCGACAAAATATCTCTTGTTATTTGTGTGTGACTGCCACAACTTGTTTTTTTTATTAGTTCTGTGCCCTAGAACTGGCGTCATAAGATACCACATGGGCACATGCGATAACACATTGAATAATCACTATCTGTGATGAGCTTCTTCACGAATTCAATCTCTTCAAACCTCCTGAGCACCAACTGAGCCGCCTCATTGAGCTTTCCATAAAAATCCTTTCATCATGTGTACTCGGAATGAAGAATATGTAATAGGTAATCATTCTCGTAACGTATTTAAACGAGCTTTGTAGGTCTTCCTTCATCTACTTGCCCCAGGCGTTTCAAAATTCTTCTACGTCGTTTTGCAAATCCAGTAAAAGATTGTCGAAATTCATATTTACTAAGGCCGAACTCGATATTAGGAACAAAATTAGCTCTAAGCACACAATGATCAGCGGGATTGTCCGAAAGGGTTACCGCTGCCCCGAAACATAAAGGGCGAAGGAAGGAACATGGGTGGGTTTTAGTCAGTAAGAGTCTGACACTCCCTTCCGCTCCACCCAGAGCGGGAGTCATTTGATGATTTCCCATCCGGAAAAAAAAAAAAAAAAGCACAATGATCCTATTGAATCGATCAGCTGATTCAAAGAAAATCCGCCATCTTGCCGCTTAGCATCCTCAACAGTGGTCCGGTGGTGTTACATTTTGACAGCTACTAATCAATTGCTTAGCGATTATGAACCTCTTAGCGCTAGATGGCATTTATGAATAAGAATTTAGCTAATGAGTTGCTTAGCAATGAGACGTTTATAAATAAGACTGTTTAAATCTATGTGACAAGCAAAACATAGTTTATGTAGGGAAATATTTATTTGATCCTCTAAAAACATATTGATAATGAATGCTTTGTAAAATTAATGAACCCGTAAAAACATGTTGGGCTTTTAATGATGCACGCTTTTTATAATAAATGAGCCTCTTTTTAACTTTCTGTAAATTATTAACTCGTGTATTAATTATTTTGAACGCCATTGATACAAAATGCTGAATAGCTAAACATGTGAACATTATCATCAAAGCCAGAGTGTATCTGACAACTTTATACTATGCATATGGCAAAAATAGATCTTATCTGGGCACATATCCGGATGACAGCGATGCCGACGAATAATTCGACACCTAACTGACCTTTTTTATCGCATTTATTTGTATCGTTAATCAGTCATTATTATCTAAGCGAATAATCCATTCATCTCTGCAAATAAATCAAATTGAAGTGTCTGTTTGTAATTTCAAAATGCATTTTATTATCGAAATCATTAATTCATTATCTCTGGACTTTTATCAACATTACTTTGCCGAGTATAAATTGGCTGTGACAGATAATTTCTTTGATAAACAAGATGGCCCACCGAGGTGTTGTCGTGTTACTGGTGATTGTAGCTGCTGCGTCAGGTAAATCACCGAAAAAAAATAACCGACTTCAAAAAAAAAAACACTACAAAGTGAAAAATAACTTTAGTTTCAGAAGTTTGCCACCGATTTCCGAAATTAAAGATATTTTTCTGTTTGCAGTCTTTTTTGGAAGTCGGTTTTTTTTTTTTGAAAAAAAGTTTTTCTTTTTCACTTTTAAGTTGTAATTTTTACCAGTAATTTTGGTTTAAAAACCAAACTACTGAACCATTTTTGATGAAATTTCTATGGGACCAATGTGAAAGTTTTAAATAAGAATTATGCAAATCGGCTTAAAAAAAATAACGAAGTACTGAGGTACCAAACATAAAAAAAACAAACGAATTGAGAACAGCCTCTTTTTTGAAGTCAATTACAGAACAACCGACTTCCAAAAAAAAAAAACACACTTTCGGACATCAAAATTGCATAAGACGACCACCGAAAAGTGCTGGGCGTGACGTGCGAAAGGTGCTGGGCGTCCCAAAACGCCCGCCCTTCACCACTTCCTAGTGCTTTCGCTGGGAAGAAGAAGTGGCGCAACAAACTCCTCAGCAGCTATAGATAAAAAGCCAGTGCCTCACTTTGAAAAATAAATCTTACACGGAAAACAACGTAGATAATGTACTGACATTTTATGTGGATAGATCGATTTCTATTTACAGTATTTAGATTTATTTTTTAAACTCAAACTCAAATTATTTATTACAACTAAACCAATTACAGGTACTTTTGAATCGTCAAGGGTCGGTCAGTGGGCAGTCGCCTCCTTCTGCGAAGCAGTCGTGCTAGCGAAGGAGGTGGCGGGACGGATGAGGGAGAGAGCCTCCCGTCCCAGCCGCCGCGGGAGACGCTCCGGGCGTCGGCCTGCGGGCGGAGAGCAATGGGTAGCTCACCGCCCGATCAGGACCAGGCCCGTGCCGGACGGCGCGTAAGTGTTCCACGCGCGCCTCAAAGAGATGTCAGCATAATCCGAGGGGCCCCTTAGGGCCGAAGCCTGCCGGGTCAGCGGGATTATCCGAAAAGGTTACCGCTACCCCGGAACATAAAGGGCGAAGAAAGGAACATGGGTGGGTTTTAGTCAGTAAGAGTCTGACACTCCCTTCCGCTCCACCCAGAGCGGGAGCGGTCATTTGATGATTTCCCACCAGAAAAAAAAAAAAAAAGGTTCGGTCAGTCAAAAAGACGAAGCTAGTTTTTGTAATGTTTGTTATCTAGATATGGGATCTGGTGATAACAAAAATTATACAAATACTAATCCAATTACATTTAATCAATGAAAGCGTGGATTCTAGTTTCCGATAACGAGTATAATTTGATAAAACTTGGAAAAACCGGAATACCTAATCATTCTTGTCCCAATTTATTTGTGGTTGGTGCAACATGTCTTTTTCTTCCATACTTCTCTGTTAGACGTCATCTTGGTAGTCCGACCCTTTCTAACCATATCATCATTCACACAGTCCATCCATCGTTTCTTTGGTCTTCCCCTACTCTTATAGCCATCGACATTCATACTCAAAACTATTCTCACGACTTTTTCCAAAGATTACCTATACAAAAATAAAAATAAAAAACCTTTTTAAAAAACAAGTTTTTATTTAAATGCGCTAAAAAGAAAAAACAAAGTTTTACTATCAAAACGTCATTACACAATTTATATGATACTTGCTGCGCCCCGCGGTTTCACCCGCATAAGTTTCGATCCCGTGGGAATATCGGGATAAAAAGTATCCTATGTGTTAATCCTGGTTATAAACTCCAAACTCCATCTGTGTTCCAAATTTCATCCAAATCCGTTGAGGAGTTTTGATGTGAAAGAGTAACAAAGATCCATCCATCCATCCATATAAACTTTCACGTTTATAATATTAGTAGGATAAAAGCTTGTCGCGAGATTTAAGTATTCGTATTATTGGATACACGAGTATAATATTATTTAATATATTCTATTCTATTTTAGGAGCCGTTGTGTAGACCCTGTCAGGGCACAGCAAAATTATAGTTATACATATTTATTAGAAAATCGAAATCGTAGAAAAAAATAATTTATATGTAGATAAAATCAATCACATCAAGTTATTTAATTTACTTGTTCTACACAAGTATATATAAATAACAGCCGCACAGATCGATCGATTAGCTTATGCTGCGCTTGCCGCAGTTAGTCTATGGATGGGTGACCATCTTTACATACCGAGACCCCTCTGTGCCTCGGAAAGCACGTTAAGCCGTTGGTCCCGGCTGTCATCCGTAGATCTTTGACAGTCGTTACGGGTAGTCAGAAGCCCGAAAGTCTGACAACCAGTCTTACCAAGGGGTATCGTATTACCCAGTAACTGGGTTGTGGAGGTCAGATAGGCAGTCGCTCCATGTAAAATACTGGTATTCAGCTGAATCCGGTTAGACTGGAAGCCGACCCCAATATATTTGGGAAAAGGCAGGCAGATGACACAAGTAAATCTCGTACAGCTCGGTAACCATCCAGTTTTGGCCCCTAAATCACTGGACTTAATTTGTCCCCTTTCAAGCAATACGTGGAGTTTCCCTGTCACCCCTGTATAACTGCTGGCCACGCAAGATACCTATATAAATCGATACCTGAGGTCAATGCAAACGGAAAATACAATAGGACCAAGCCCCGTAAAGCGTCACGTTTCCGAGATATTAATATTCAAATTTGATCACGTGACATCCGTATTTTTTTGAACTTGTTTACATCTTGTTGCGTAGATACTTATTTGAAATAATCACTCTGAAAGTTTTAAGTAATCAAACATGTGAGAAGAGATGTTAAAAAAATATGGATGTCACGTGATCCACCTGACATTTCTAAACAACATCGCCAATATGGTCACTTTATGTCCTTCTAGGACGTCCCCTCCCGGCGTTTCCATTCACATCTGCCTGGTAAATTGCCATCACATAACCAATAACTCTTTATCTCCAGCTGTACCTGCAGGGTTAGACCCAATAATCACCAAGTTAGACCCTGAAGGTCTGCGGTATGGCTATCTGCGTGATGATGAGGGCATCCCTCACCTGGTGGACACCTGGATCAAGGCTAGTGATATAAAGAAGATGGCCAGGTACAACCCTGATAAGGATAATGAATATCATCTTTACACCAGGTTCGTGAGGTTCAAAATATTATTTTATTTTAGGTGCCGCCCGAATCTTGTGGCCCAGAAGTAACGGCCGCAACTTACGAGTTGTACATAGGTCATCCGAACCGAGACAGGCGCTTTACTTTGTTTAAATTATTTCATCACTACTGCTCTCGAGACGAAGTGGTATCGGCCGAATGTTCGGCCGTTTCCTGCTACGAAGTTACTATTTTGTTCTGTCGGTCCCGATCCTACACTCCTACACTCTTTCGAATATTGACTATGGTCCCGACCCAACTGAGCCGATCCGAACTTTTTTCGTTTTTTCAAATATATTCGGTTCGGCCATGTGTCGGTCTGATCCGATCATTCGCATTTTGCACTTCATAGTAGACCCCCTGGGCCGGACATGTCTGCCGCATGTCAGATGACAAAGAACCACCGATTGGGTCCCGCTAAACGCACGACGCCATCGCGGCAGGCCGAGACGAAGATGAAGGGACGAGCTTGACTGTTACCGTGGGGACTGGCCGGCACTCGCAAAAGACAAAATTATGTGGAAAAGGGAGAAGGGCAAAGGGCCCCCTTTGCCCTGCAGAGGGACAATACAGGCTGGTTAGATTATATTCGATTCTTTCAGTCTCACGTTTGCCTATTTCACAGATGGTAAACATCACAGATTTATAAACTAAAGGGAGATATGCCAAGGGGGCGTGGCGGGTGCGAACAATGTATGCACAAAACAGAAACAAACGCGGGCGCCGTTGATTTGTCAATAAGAATTGTCAATGTAGTTGTGTGTCTCAACGTTGCGATCTGCGTTACGCGATTGGCTCGCGTTGAGTGTGGTGACTGTTATAGTGTGAGTGAGCGCGTGTTCGTATTGTAGTGCATATGTAGTTGAAGGCGACAGCCGGACTCGAACAGTTGGGCAGCCACACCATATCTCCCTTTAGTTTATAAATCTTTGGTAAACATCGATGCGGTTGGTCCATTAACGTACGCTTTACTGATTCGAAAGCCATGATTTAAATTATTTTTTCATATTTTCTACCCTCAGAGCCAACGCCCGGGTCAGCCAGCCGATCGTCCGGGGCAACATCAACCTCCTGCAAGCCAGTAACTTCAACCCTGCCAAGAGGACAATCATCCTCATCCACGGGTTCCTTGGAAACGTCCTCAGTGGATTCAACACTGTGCTTGTACCTGGTAAGTTTGACTCTCAATAAAGAGGCATTAGGGTATTTGAGCCCAAAAACCTGATAACCAGTCTTACCAAGGGGTATCATGTTACCCAGTAGCTGGGTTGTGGAGGTAGGCAGTCGCTTCATGTAAAATACTGGTATTCATCTACATTCGGTTAAACTGAAAGCCGATCCCAACATCTGCGGACAGGCTAGGCAGATTATTCAGAGCTTCAGCAGCTCTGTATACAACCAACTGCCCTCTTGGTTGATATGATATATGATACGAAAAGAAGCGATACGAATAATGTTTTTCTTTGCAGCTTTCCTATTGGCTGGTGACGTCAACGTGATCGTTGTGGACTGGGGCGCAGGCGCACATTTCGGATTAAATGGAATTGCTTCTGGTAAGTTGAAAATATTTTATTGATAAAAAAGTAAAATTCACAATAATTCTAGAATGTTTTCACTGTTGGGACACAGGTCTCCTCTCTGTGAGGGAGAGAGAAAGTAAGAAATAAAGAAAGAAAATACGTTTACTTGCGGTAAACATGACGCAAAAAAGAACATAAAATAAAAAAAAATAAACAATAAGAAAAGGTTAACATGCGTCACATCCACGCAAAACGGCTATCGCTCAGCATTATGCTGCGACCCTATGCAAGACAGAGCCCCAGCCCTGGTTTTCAGCGACAGTGAGTGAGTGTCCACGTTTTGGCTCCGTAAGTCATAACTGGCAGGCCGCTCGATATGCGTGTCTCAATTTTAACCGGGTACTGTACTAATTTCCATTATACCTGAGGCTTTCGCGACTTTCAATCAACAGGACTGATATAATTATATTTTTCTTAAATATTTTCTTCGAAGCTTATGTCAATAGGGCTTGTGGCTAAGTAATAACAGCCGCACGGATCGATCGATCAGGTTAAGCTACGCTTGCCGCGGTTGGTCCGAGAATGGGTGACCATATTTACATACCAAGGCCCTCCGTGCATCGGAAAGCACGTTAAGCCGTTGACCTCGTCATTCGTATATCTTTGACAGTTGTTATGGGTCGTCAGAAGCCCGAAAGTCTGATAACCAGACTTACCAAGGGGTATTGTATTACCCAGTAACTGGGTTGTGGAGGACAGACAGGCAGTCGCTCCATGTAAACTACTGGTACTCAGCTGCATCCAGTTAGACTGGAAGCCGATCCCAACATAGTTGGCAGATGACGACAGCTCATGTCAATCCGACACATTTTTGAAAGTTCTATAATATTTATCGCTGATAGAATCTCACTTTATCTGGTAACATCTTTATTATATACAAACAAAATAATTCAAAATCTCTTTCATACATTTTCTAGGACGCAGTGTCGGTGGCTTCATCACCTGGCTGAACCAGGCGTCAGGCGCCTCAGTCAATAACTACCACATCGTGGGCTACAGTGTGGGAGCCCACCAGGCTGGCATCGTCGGTAGGAGTCTGATGGGACAAGTTAGCTACATTACAGGTAAGAAGTAAAGATAAAGCTAAGCGCACGTCATGCGGGCTTTACAGGTGACTATAGCCGTCAAAGTGCAGTCAAAATCGACTGTCTAAATGGAAATTCGGCTAGCCCACAGGTGACTAAAATCCTAAGTTCCGAAGTAGGATACGTTTCGACTTTTTTCGTGCGGTGACAGGTGTATATGGCGTGGCCATTTGTTAAGCGACCAGCTGCACGGCGAAAATCGACCTCGTGTAAATCCCTGATTACAGCCGCAAAATATGCTAAATATGAGTTTTTCCAGTCCAATGCAAGGGATATGCGGCGGTATACTCCACCTTATAAAAAGGGTAAATGTGGTGCTGTTCCAAAAATGGGACTTCTAATATGTCCTAAGGTCCTGTCAGCTGCACGTTACAGGAACTGATAGACGCTGGTAATGCCGCCAAACACGTAGCCGAATTCTAAGCGGAGTTCATTTAAATTGTTCAAAAAAGAAAATACATTTATTTGCCGCAAACATGACGCATAAAAAGAACACAAACACAAAAAAAAAAACAAAATAACAAGTTGGGGCAAACATGCGTCACATCCACGCAAAACGGCCATCGCTCAGTATAATGCTAAGACCCTATACGAGACAGAGCTCCAGCTCGGGTGTTAAGCGACAGCTGGCGTTGACGTGATGACGTCAACAAGTCCAGCATTCGATTAGATAAAATCTCTTTTTTTTATTACTATTTTCGATTGCTATCGACACGTTCAGAAGAAGACTTATCCACCTCTATTCCTCCCCAGGTTTGGACCCCGCCGACCGTTGGATAACCAGCCAGGCCCTGAACTCTGCCGACGCGATGTACACCGAAGTGATCCACACAAACATAGGCAACATTGGAGCTGAGCAGCCATGTGGTGATGTAGACTTTTATCCTAACGGTGGTATCAACATGCCTGGCTGTGGTACTGCCGTCTGCGACCATTATCGGTAAGAGAATATGTATTTACAAGTCATGTAGTATAATCAGTAATTTTCCCACTGTTGGGACAAAGGCCTCCTCTTTTCGATAGGGAGTTGGTTTTAATCTACCACGCGGGCCCATTGCGGGTTGGTGTGGTCACATGTCTTCGAATTTTTGGTTCTAGGACATGCCGGTTCCTTCACCGTTTTGAGAGCAGTGGTGATGAAATTATTTACGGAAAGTAAAGCGGTTGCCTGGGTTCGAACCCACGACCTACAACTCGTAAGTAGGGTCGGTTACCATCGAACCACCACTGCTCACAACCCGCGTGCCCGATGAGATTTGTCATCGGCAAAAATAATGAACTTCCATCTAAACTTGTATCTTTTTATCTTTATGGGTTTCTACCTTAGTGTGTATCTTGGTTATATAAAGAACTCCATCTGCCTAGCCTCTTCCCAACTATGTTGGGGTTGGCTTCCAGTCTAACCGGATGCAGCTGAGTACCAGTATTTTACATGGAGCTACTGCCTATCTGACCTCCACAACCCAGTTACTGAGTAATACGATACCCCTTGGTAAGACCAGCTATCAGACTTTCGGGCTACTGACGACCCGTAACGACTGTCAAAGATCCAAGAATACCCTCATGGTATGGCTGGTCCATAATTCAAGGTCACTCAACGAGCTATGGAACGGGCTATGCTTGGAGTCTCTCTGAGGGATCGAATCCGCAACGAGGTGATCCGGCAGAGAACCAATGTTGTCGACATAGCCCACAGAATAAGCAAGCTGAAGTGGCAATGGGCCGGGTGGCCCATTGCCACTTCAGCTTGCCGTATTAGCCGTAGAACCGATGACCGTTGGAGTAGACGTGTTCTTGAGTGAAAACCGCGAATCGATAAACGTAAGGTGGGACGCCCTCAGGCTAGGTGGAGCGACGATCTTCCCACAATGGCTGGTAGCAGCTGGATGGGAGTTGCTGAAAATCGAGTTGAATGGCGTGCAATAGGAGAGGTCTATGTCCAGCAATGGACTGCTATAGGCTGATGATAATGGTGATGACATGGAGCGACTACCTATCTGACCTCCACAACCCAGTTTCTGGGTAACACTATAATGCCTAGACCATGGGCTACATTCCAGTTCTAATCTGTATCTTCATTCCAGGTCGTACTACTACATGGGTGAATCCCTAGTCACTGGTGGCTTCACTGGAACCCAGTGCTCTTCACTCGAGGATGCTAAGGCGGGAACCTGCAACCAGGAGGGACGACTGGCGATGGGAGGATTTACGCCTAAGACTGGGTATGTATATTTTTTTAAGCAAATTGACTGCGAATTTAAAATGTCCGTATATTCAAATCACAACTTTCATTAAAAGTTTTATGAAATGGCAAATTATTGACGTAGGGTGTAAATTTACTTAATAATTAATTTCCCTGATATCTGATTTTCCTGTGACTGAGTTTTTATCAGAGAAAAGAATTGCCTGAATTGCGCTGGATTGATGGATCTAGCTTTTGGTTCAACTTAAGTGAATCCTACTAATATTATAAATGTGAAAGTTTGTATGGATGGATGGATGTTTGTTACTCTTTCAAGCAAAAACTACTAAATGGATTTGGATGAAACTTGGCACACATATGGTTCATAACCAGGATTAACATAAAGGATACTATTTATCCCGATATTCCCACGGGATCGAAACTTTTGCGGGTGAAACCGCAGGGCGCAGCTAGTGTTAATATAAATAATGTTAACTTAAGACATAAGCTATGCTCTTCAAATGCTTCATATTCATATTCATATTTATTTAATTGCGTACCATAATGTGTATACAGGTGTTACATAAGGCTTATAGCTAAAAGAACAGTTATGGACCCTGTTAGGGCACAGCAACATTTAAGGTATAATTAAACTTTGAAAAATACAAATTAAAAATTAAATTAAAATTAAAATTAAAAAATATAAGAAATAACATAACACTTCTTATAAAATCGTTACATTTATAGTTTTTAAAGTCACTATTTTAAAAATTACTTTCAATATTTATATTTTAGAAATTATTTTAAGTTTTATGAGATCATAATAATATATTATCATTATCAAAAAGGTAAGGAAAAGAAAAATAATCATAATTAATTTTACATGAAAAGCCGAAAACTGAGCACGTAAACTAAGGAGTGAATAACAATAACATAAATAACTCTAATATTAGTTAGCTATTTTCTTAAAATCATTACTTTAACATTTAGATAAAGTTATATTTACTTAGGTAATCTTATTATAAACAATTTTTATCACAATATAAGACAGTTTATTGATTAAGGTAGCATTTTGTAATTTACTTATTGTTTATTTATTTAGTCCTGTTTAGTTTAGTTAAATAATCCTACTGGTGTATATTTGTATATTTGTACTTGGTGTATAATAATATGTGTATGCATGTGTATATATTTAAAATTTGTATTTATTGTAATTATAGTTTATCATTCAAGTATTCATTCACATTATAGTAACTTTTGTTTAGTAGAAGTAGGTTTAATTTATTTATGAAGATGCTATATTTATTTATATTTCTTATTTCTTCCGGTAACTTATTATATATTTTTATCGACATCACATAGGCACTTGAGGAGTGCATTTTTATTCGGGATGTAGGTATGTTCAATCTATTTCTATGTCTTAAAGTAATTTTAGTTTGTATGTCTTCTCTTTTTGTGTAAAATTCCGGATAGTTGCGTACAAATTTACAGATTTCAAATATGTAGAGGCATGGTAGGGTTAAAATTTTCTGTTCCTGGAAATGGGGCTTACAGCTATCCGTTTGTTCAATATTCACTAGGATTCTAATGAGTTTTTTTTGTATGGTGAATAGTGTCGGTGAGTCTGTACTATTACCCCATAGTATGATACCATATTTAAGCCATGCGTAGGCATATGCATAATATGTAACCAGCGCTGTTTTTATGTCTGTAGTTTTTTTGATTTCCCGAAGGGCGTATGAAAATTTAGATAATTTGGCTTTTAATTTTTGGATATGCGGTTTCCAATTAATGTGTGTGTCTAAGTCTAGTCCTAATAGGGTGAATTTATCTACTAATTCTAGCTTGTGATTTTTAAAAGTGAAGTCTATGTGTAATGGTTTTTTTTTGTGGTGGGTGGAATGTCATTATTTTTGTTTTATTAAAGTTAATTTCCAGATTATGTTCCGTCATCCATTGAGTTATGCTTATGGATCATGAAAGGTTTAAAACATTTAAGCCTGACAGTATTTCAGAATACACCACTTTCAAAGAACAGAATCGCATTATGGTATTGGTTGCATATTAGAAAATCAAAACTTTCTCGAGCAAATTTCAAAAGAACAACGTACAAATCAACAAAGTTTAAAATAACGATGGTCATTTGATCAAAAGTTCGGCTGACCAAAGTCTGGAATATCAATGTTTAAATTATTTTATTACACTATTGACCAAATCGTTTAAAGGTCAAAATGGATTACTGGATAAATTATTAATTATCAAATGCCCAACAAAGTCATTAAAGCCTTTGTACTAAATAAAATAACTCTTTTGTTTGACCCGAAAGTTTTGTCTTTAATTATAAAATTATTGCCTTCGGACATTTTGACCGCCTCTTCATCTACTTCGAAATCAAAAAAACATGATGACATGAAGTCGACCGTCTAGGGTTAGGGTTTCCGTCAGCAGGTCGACGGAGCCCGCTGCGCGGGGCTCCGTCTATCCCTAGACGGTCGACGTCAGGGGCACCCCGAGGTTCAGTTGGTTAGGTTCCTTTAAACCCTGCAGACAGAAATAGGAGCCCCGCGCAGCGGGGGCTCCGTCGACCTGCTAGCAAATTTATTCAGTCGTCATTTGTGATTATGTAATTTGATTAGTAATGATTTGATATTTTAAAATTACGTCTAGCAACTTTTTATCAGTCGTTCATTTGATGTCACAAACATTGGGATTTTAAATTTTTTCTAAATAAAACATTTGGTCATTTAAATTTTGTTATTTCGTTTATTGTTCTTTTGAAATTTGCTCGAGAAAGTTTTGATTTTCTTAGATACAACCATGGTATCATATAAGTGGCCGCGTTTTTATGTGTGTGAAAGGGCAGTTACAGTGCGGTCTCACACAGGCCGCGTTATAAAATGCGTGTCCCACACATGCCGATTCCCGAAAATTAGAAAAAAAATACCTACTTAATTTATTATTGATTCGTGTCGAGAATCAGTAGCATAGTTACCTCCTTGAATTTGACGAGGATGCAAATGATTTACTTTAAAAACAAATGAGTTCGCTTTCGTACTGTGTGCGCTCACTTGAGTGAGGTTCCAAGTGAATGCTACAGAATTTTATTGTAAGGAAAAATAATATGTTTTTCTTTTGTTTTTAGATCTTCTGGTATTTACTTTGTAAGGACGAACGCATCACCACCATTCTCCCAAGGATAGTACGAGACGTAACCCGGCCCGTGGCTAAATAATAACAGCCGGACAGGTCGATCGATCAGGTTAAGCTACGCTTGCCGCGGTTGGTCTGTGGATGGGTGACCATCTTTACATACCGAGACCCCTCCGTGCCTCGGAAAGCACGTTAAGTCGCTGGTCCCGGCTGTCATTCGTAGATCTTTGACAGTCGTTACAGGTAGTCAGAAGCTCGAAAGACTGACAACCAGACTTACCAAGGGGTATCGTATTACCCAGTAACTGGGTCAAATAGGGGTATCATATTACCCAGTGGTAATACGACACCCCTTGGTAAGACTGGTTGTCAGACTTTCAGTTTTTTGGCTACCCGTAACGACTACCAAAGATCCACAAATGACAGCCGGGACCAACCGAACGTGCTTTCCGGGGCAGGGAAGGGACACAGACCAACCGCGGCAAGGGTAGCTAAACCTGATCGATCAACCTGTGCGGCTGTCTATTTAGCCACGGGCCCCTCCAAACATGACAACTACCGACCAAATATTGATTAAGAATTAATAAAAAGCTCTTAACTGTGTATTTTGTAATTTATTTGATCATCGTCATACCTTACCTTATCCTATGTTGGGGGTTTATTTCCGATAATATAGTAAAATATTTTACGTCATTCCTATTTCTCAATAGCCTTTCACTGAGAGGAGGCCTGTGTCCCAACAGTGGGAACATTATAGGCTGATTGTGCTTCAAAAATCATATCCTTCCTTTTGGCTCGTCGGGGAAAAAGAAAGAAATACTAAAAATAAAATGAAACTTTTGTCTCTTTCTCGCCAAGTCCAATATTGCATGGAACAGAACTGACGTAAGCCACGCCTTCATACTCTATCTCTTTCTACAATTTATTGCTATAAGATATCGAATCAGACTAAAGAGTTTTTCCGCTGAACATGGACACTTTCACAGGCTGTTTTAATGAACGACCTAAAAAGGCACTGATACGGGCAACTTTAAATTCTGAACAATTTGACTCAAATATTACATTTACTTCATTTACTGCTCCGTGTTTCACTGTGGTGTTTATATTTTCTAAAATAATATTAAACAACTGTCGCTTTAAATGAATCACCAATCAATCAATGGCCAATTTAAATGTCTGGGCTAGGCAAGTAGTTAAACGTTAGCGATCCAAGTCATTTGCCTATTTGATTGAATTGCTGAATATCATTCAGACCTCCTACTTTGATCTCAATCCGTATATTTCGGAGCCACTACTTACAAAATTTTATCAACTAACGATAGGATCAAAGCTCTCAGTTTACTACTGCGAAAACAATGGACCCGCATCTTAGATAAGAGGTAGGAAGGGATCAATGAAGTAGAGTCCCTTTCTGAAATTGACAGATTTCGAAAAGCCTTTCGTCTTGTAGCGGTATCTACAAAGCCACATGTGAACTACGCGTCATTCTGACGTCACGCAAAATCCTGCATCGCGCAAGCAGTTTACTGCGCAATTTGCATACACACAACAGCCCAACATGATTCATTGGGCAGTTGCCTGACAGACAAAACACCCGTCTGGTCGGAGGATCCTTCATTTTCTATGGAGGATGAGTGAACTTTACACCCTGTTCCTAATACCTCTATAGTCTCATCAACTTTGACGGCACGGTTGGCGCAGTGGTTAAGCGATTGACTGCTGCGCTGCGCGTCGCGGGTTCGATTCGATTGTAGATCATGACCAGGGTTAGGATGTATGAAAGAAAGAAAGAAAGAAAGAAAAAGTATTTATTGCGACTCGTACAGGAACTCGTATGGTGCTTTTCATCCCGGTAGTACTTTCCCGAAGGAACATTTCCGACCTCAACGCGGGCGAAGCCACAAGCAAAAGCTAACTTATAATATTAGTAGGTTTAAGATTTGATAAATTTAATTTGTACACTGGAAAAGTGCTGTTTATGTTTGTATGTTTTATTATTTATTCAGTGTGCAATTTTACTAAATATTTTATAACTTTCATTTGAAGTAGTGAAGATGTCAAAATCACCCTTTTTAAGGCATACTGCCAAAGTTTCTACACGGGAAGCCTGTGGGTCGCGTATACCAAAAGAGCGATGGACGCGCTGCGCGTCCAGTATAATAATATTTTTAGGATGCTGTTGCCAAGGCCTCGCTTTTGTAGTGCTTCAGAGATGTTTGTGCAGAATCGAACCGATGGTTTTCATGAGGTGATTCGCAAAAAAACTGCATCTCTACTAAGCAGAGTACGAGGAACTAGCAACAGCATCCTCAAAATAATAGGGGAGGATATTACATCTCCAGTTTTTAAGAAAATGGTAAAGACGGTGATTAATAAATAAGAATCACTAATATTGTGTCACTTTACTAACAATAGTCTTAAGTCATTATTGTAATTACTAACACTTTGGATCTTAATTATCTGAAATAAAGAATTATTATTATTATTATTTGTGATAATAATAAAATAAATTAAGGCTGAAGTTGAGGGAGAGAGGAGGCCTGTGTCCCAGCAGTGGGAACATTACAGGCTGATTATGTTATGTTACGTTAAGTTTGAAGTTGCCTCATGACATTTATTACAACCTTAGTTTATTAAAATAATTTAGTGAGAAGGTTCCTATCGAATCAATGGTTGAATCAATGGAATAAAGAACATGGATTTAGTATATTGTCCATGCCAAATAGAGATCTCGTGATCTGTTAGATTTTAGATAAGTAATTAGTTGATTATTTAAAATTATGTTTCTTTTAACTTTTAAATGTTGAATTATATTTTTGATTTTTAAAAGAATATGTGTTTAATTACTCACATGTGTCCATATTAATGCTTAACTATAAAGAAGTTAACCACAAGCGAAATATTTTAGCCACCTTTAAGTAATTCAGAGTTTACAAAAGTTCCATATAACATTGGCAACAATTAGCTAAAAACTATCTAAAGCCCCGTAACCGCTCATTAGGAAAGTTATTGAAATTGAAATCGAAGCGAATGTCATGGCTAGAAAGCACTTATGGTCACTTAACAAATTAGTTAAGCAATTCTAAATAATATAACAAACATTATGAAGGTTAAAATTTTAACTAAATCACTCCACTAAAAAGCCGCTAAGGTATGGCCTTTTGGAACAGTAATAAGATGCAATAAATAGGTTACATGCTCACAAAATAAGAAAAATGAATTTTAAAAGTAATTAGTAATAGTTTCTGTACATAAGGGTTATTTAGGACAAACAGAAAGAAATATAAATTTATGTGTCCAACAATCTTTATCTTCTTTTTTTTTTTTTACTTTTTTTTTAATTTTTTTTTTTTTATTCTTTTTCTTTTTATTTTTTTTTTTTCTTCTTTTTTCATTTTCGGCATTTTCTCCGAAACTACTTTTTGGGCTTAACGGCCTTCTAATTAAAGGATGGCAGCATACCTTATTACACCTACAAGTACACACTGAACTCACCTACCTATATATACCTAATACTAGTTAAAACTTAAATATCTACTACACGAAATGTCTGCTACATATCATCATCTGCCTAGCCTTTTCCCAACTAGGTTGGGGTCGGCTTCCAGTCTAACCGGATGCAGCTGAATACCAGTATTTTACATGGAGCGACTGCCTATCTGACCTCCACAACCCAGTTACTGGGTAATACGATACCCCTTGGTAAGATTGATTGTCAGACTTTCGGGCTACTGACGACCCGTAACGACTGTCAAAGATCCACGAATGACAGCCGGGACCAACGGCTTAACGTGCTTTCCGAGGCACGGAGGGGTCTTGATATGTGAAGATGGTCACCCATCCACGGACCAACCGCGGCAAGCGTAGCTTAACCTGATCGATCGACCCGAGCGGGGGTTAATACTTAGCCACAAGCCCCTTAAATGTCTGCTACATATAGGAATACTAATTAATAAACATCTACTGGTAGCTGGTAGCTACTATTAGAATACGGTTGGGGTACACTTGCTCACAACCTTGTGTATTTCTAGGCTTGCTGTCTGGAAATCTAGAGTAAACTAGGACTGACTAGTTTGACTCAGGGGTGATGAGTATGGTTTCAGTCTTTGCTGTGATTGGACTAGATTCAGACTTGGCTAAGGATTAGGCAGCAAGTAGGAAGTAGTAGTTCTAGCGGATCGACTGACAATTAATAAATTACAAGTCACATCACTAGAATCATGGCACAACCATTACTAAGAACACTCTGTCATTTTAACGTCCGCTTGCTTAGCTAGCAGGAGTGATTCCCTAACCCTCAATATACGGTATACCCCAAATCTAGGGGTTCTACGTACCGGTTAGAACCGGTACGTAGAACCCCTAGATTTGGGATCCGTATGTAGACATGCGGATTCTACATCCTGGAATCTACGTCCACGCTGAAGACAGGACAATCGCTTCAACTGCTTTCCTGCGCTGCGTGTCGCGGGTTCGATTCCCGCACGGAACAAAATATTTGTATGTATTGCCTACAGGTAGTTGTTCCGGGTCTGGCTGTTTGTGTATGTGAGTTTAAATGTTTATAAACGCACCTACGGTACATGAGTAATTTCCTAGTGTGGGGCACCGTTTTATAAAAAAATAAATGAAATTCACCGCTTGTGTATTATTAGGTACGAGTTTCAGGGAAACGGGTGGTAGGTAAATGTAATATCGCAACAGTAGCAATGACTTTCGTTTTGACAGTTCAACAACAATGACAGTTGACAGTTCAACAAAAAAAGGAAACAAATAAAGTAATGTGAGTGGAGTTTACAGTCAGATGGCCAATTCACGTAATCAAAAACGTTCAAAATCTAGTCGCAGTCCCATCTCGGCGATAAACAAATGTCAAAAATTTGTCAAAAATTGAAAATTCAAGATGGCGGCTACGAATATTTCAATACGACGAAAAAAAGTCGCATCCGCCATCTTGGAATTTTATTTTGACCTCACCACTATCTACTACTATTTCTTTCTCATCATCATCATGCCCAGCCTTGTCCCAACTATGTTGGGGTCGGCTTCCAGTCTAACCAGATGCAGTTAAATACCAGTATTTTACATGGAACGACTGCCTATCTGACCTCCACAACCCAGTCTCTGGGTAATACGATACTCCTTACAGTACCTGCGGTAGATGTCACCACAAAAAAAACAACAGATACATTTTCTTTGTGTTTTATTATGAACTAGCTTCTGCCCGCGACTTCCTCTATGTAAAATTTTAGCCCCCGACCCATCGCATCGCATCCCATCGCTTCGCCCGGGCTACTATTTTGTAAGCGCTTAGCATTTTTCTGACTTTTTCTGGGTATTTACTGGATAATATGATACCCCTTGGTAAGACTGGTTGTCAGACTTTCGGGCTACTGACGACCCGTAACAACTGTCAAAGATCCACGAATGACAGCCGGGATGAATGGCGTAACGTGCTTTCTGAGGCACGGAGGGGTCTTGGTACGTGAAGATGGTCACCCATCCACGAACCAACCGCGGCAAGCGTAGCTTAACCTGATCGATCGACCCGTGTGGCTGTTATTTCTTAAGCACAAGCCGCTCTATGTAGTAGTATGTAGGTACCTACATTCTCATATTATGCCTACCACTTAAAGCTCTGCTGATCCTCTAAAGATCACCACAATGTGATATAAGTGACTGCTCTCACGTGCGCGCTATAAAGTGGCGTATAAAACGTCTTTTGAGTTGTACAGCTACACCACTTGGTATACAGGGTGTTCAGTTATAATAATAATTTCATTATTGGAGTTTCCACGTCCCAATGACTAAAATAGGTAAATAAAAACACAAAAAACCTATTAAAACATCAAATAAAAAAAAAACACAAAATAAAAAAAACTTTTTTTTTTTAAACGTTGCCCCACACTAGGAATTACTCCTGTATCGTGGGTGCGTTTACAAACATTTAAACTCACATACACAAACAGCCGGACCCGGAACAACTACCTGTAGGCAATACAAATATTTGTTCCGTGCGGAAATCGAACCCGCGACACGCAGCGCAGCAGTCGATCGCTCGGCCACTGCGCAAACCGTGTCGTCTTTTTTGAATACCTAAGTAATTTTTCTCAACCACGTTACTGACCTGCACTTTTTACCATTTATTATTTTTATCACAGCATGAGATATTTTTATTCAGTTCGATTTCGGTACGAGATAAGAAAAAAATGGTTTTTATTCAGTTCTACGAGTACTTATCAAATATTCAAGAGCGAAAATCGCAAAAAACCCAAAAAAAATTGATCTACAAGCTTTTGTAACATCGATATAAAAAGATTCGCCTAATAGTTTGAGTAACGTTGGTAAAACTAAATAAAATCGTTACAGAAAAACAAAAATATTTATTTTATTATTTATGTACAGACGCCAGCACATCAAGCTACTACAATCTGTCAAATTTCTTTAATAGATTTTCAACTTTATCGATAAAGCATGAAGGTTCAAGGTTGATTGGGAAAATTTGACAGTTTCGGGTAGCTTGGCCTGCTGGCGTGTGTACACACAGTAAAATACACAGGGATACGACATAATTATAATTTGAGTACAAAGGTACTGCTTCTTTATTAAGAAATTTCTTCCAGCAGACCTGCGAAAGGAGGACCTGGGAATTAAAAAAAAATATAGATTAATAGTGTGAGAACAAGAGAAAAAAAAATTAAAAAAAAGAGAAAATAAAAAAGAGAAAAGAAAAAAAAGAAGAGAAAATATGAAGTTTTTTTTATTAAGTTTTCAAAAAATCTAACACCCCATACATCACAGGTGCACGAACCGCACCCTTTATAGTCCCGCGAATTACGTGCGGCGAATATATACAGCGTGTTTCGAAGATATAAATGTTAAAATATACTTCTAAAGGCGGTATAACTCATAGAGGCTGGAAGATGAATTATAGGAAGCTATTGTAACCCGGAGTTCTACGGGCTGGCTTTGTGGAAGTAAGGACTCTATTCTTAAACGTTTTAATAATAATAATCCTACATCAATCAGGCATATTATCTCCGGGTGTTCTCGTCTAGCTAACGGAGAGTACTTGCATAGACACAACCTTGTAGCTAGGATAATACATCAGCAACTTGCTCTGAAATACAACCTTGTGGAATCGGAGGTGCCGTACTACAGGTATGTGCCCGACCTAGTTCTTGAAAATGGAAATATCACATTGTACTGGGATCGATCCATCATCACTGACAGGACTATTGTTGCCAATAAGCCTGATATAGTGGTGGATCGATCAGAGCGGCGCGCGATGATTGTTGACATAACCGTCCCGCATGATGAGAAACTCGTGAAAGCCGAGAAAGATAAACAAATCAAATATCTTGACTTGGCTCTCGAGGTTGTTGACGCATTGTCAGGAGGTTCCTCTCTCTGGAGCCCTGACCGCCGGTAGCTTGGACCCTGTTCCCGATACCGGTGGGCTACTATTTTTTATATTTTTAAATGTTTTTTTTATCTTTTTGTTTATAAAAATATTTAAAAATATAATTTGTAAGTATGTAAATGAAATAAAGGAATAATCCTACTAATATTATAAACGCGAAAGTTTGTGTGGATGGATGGATGGATGTTTGTTGCTCTTTCACGCAAAAACTACTGAACGGATATTGATGAAACTTTACAGTAATATAGCTTATACATCAGAATAACACGTTTGGTATGGATGAATGGATGGATAGATTTGTGTTTGTTACTCTTTCATGCAAAAACTACTAAACGTATTTGGATGAAATTTGGCACACATATGGTTTATATCCAGGATTAACATTTAGGATACTTTTTATCCCGATATTCCCACGGGATCGACACTTATGCGGGTGAAACCGCGGGGCGTTGCTAGTTTAAAATAAGTTTCTAACTAGTGAGTTTTGGAATTGAATCACCATCTGCCTAGCCTTTTCCCAACTATGTTGGGGTGGGCTTCCAGTCTCACCGCATAAATGCATACATATTCAACCTATTATGTCCCATTGTTGGACACAGGCCTTCTCAAGGTGAAAGGGAGTCACTGGATGCAGATACAACTATATTTTATTTCAGATACAGCCCATAAAGCAATAGTAATAAAAAAGTCAGCGTACAAATATAAAAATTAACAAAATAAAATAATTCAGTTAATAGCAGATACAATAGAAATGAAGATACATAACAATTCAATTCAATCTGACGACACGGTTGGCGCAGTGGCCGAGCGATCGACTGCTGCGCTGCGTGTCGCGGGTTCGATTCCCGCACGGAACAAATATTTGTATTGCCTACAGGTGGTTCCGGGTCTGGCTGTTTGTGTATGTGAGTTTAAATGTTTGTAAACGCACTTCTGATACAGGAGGAATTCCTAGTGCGGGGTAAAAAAAAAATATATGTATTAGATTAAATTAAATATTCAAGAAGAAGAGAAGAGGATTAAGATTTGTGTATATCTATACAGGATGGCAGGGAAATTGACGTACAACCTGTTATCATGGATTCAGTACAGATTCTAGACGTATCGCAGAAATTTTACGTAGGTAAAAAAAAAGATGGCTGTTCCATACATTTTGATAGTGGATTAAATTTGGCACACAGATAGTTTATTATAGCCTGGATTAACACAAATACTTTTCATCCCGGTAATACGTTTCAGTACGATAATTTCCGACCACTACGCGGTCGAAGCCGCGGGCAAAAGCAATGTTTTGCTTTACAATTTTTTTTTTTTAATTGAATATTGTTTTGTTTTCCTAACCAAAAAATTGTTTTTCAATTTTAAACAACTTTTTCATTTTCTTTGACCGTTTTCGTTTTTAAACGATTATTGCAGATTTCTAAAAAAAAAGGGGTTATAAATTTGTAAGATACATCCTTTTATTTTTTGGTTCAAAAGAATTATGTATTGTATTTTCTATCGACTATAAAAATATCTCATCTTTCGAAATAAAGTCAAAGTCACAGTTTTTTATTTGTTAGACATGGTTGTAAAAATATGTGTTTGAAATAGAATAGACCGTACAGAGGTCTATGTTTCGCCGTTAACGGCGTACAAATATCAAGCAGGCATACGAAATTACAATTTAGTATTAAAATTTTTGTTAAAAATTTAATAACAAACAGATTTAAACTATCCTCTAAGAACAAACCTAGGATCAAGATTCATTTATTTCGAGTGCAAGCAATAAACTAGAGACGCTTAACTAGCTGAAGGACTATTCAGCCTAAGTGAAGAATGGTGTATTTTAAGTTACGAAACGGACAGATTTATGTGCTGGCTTCCCCTAGAGCTTTGGTTTGCTAAGAATGCGGTGAACGGTCACACAATAATGACATTTAACAACTAAATTACTGTTGATCTCGCTGTAATACGCTTGTGTAAAAAAAACGTAAAAAACTTTTTTTGGATGAGGTATAAAATTTATTAATCATCATAAAATGAAGAGACACCATTTGAAAATCAATCTAGCCACCTCGTAGGAGTTCATGTGAAATCCCCTGGTAGTAAGGGCCATCGAACTCTGCGGTTTACTGGCTGGTTTTCCCACTGGCGGTCGAGCACCAGGAGCTGTGGTGGCCCAGTGTTAATGGACTCGACTTACGAGTTGCAGGTCGTAGGTTCGAACCCAGACAGGCGCTTTACTTTGTGTAAATTATTTCGTCACCAGTGCTCTCAAAACGGTGAAGGAAAACATCGTGAGGAAATCGGCATGTCCTAGAACCACAAATACGAAGACATGTGGCATCCACTAACCCGCACTGGGCCCGCGTGGTGGATTATGGTCCACTCCCTCTCACAGAGAGGAGGCCTGTGTCCCAGCAGTGGGAACATTATAGGCTGATTATATGGTCGAGCACTAGTCCCAAGTATTTCATGGTAGATTCGACAGCAATTCGGGCTCTCTGTATTTGGACAACAGCCGATCATCATCATCATTTCAGCCGATAGACGTCCACTGCTGGACATAGGCCTCCCCCAAGTGTCGCCACATTGACCGGTCCCGTGCGACTCGCATCCAGCGGATTCCCGCAACCTTCACCAGGTCATCGGTCCACCTAGTGGGAGGTCTTCCAACGCAACGTCTTCCGGTTCGCGGTCGCCACTCCAGAACTTTTCGGCCCCATCGGCCATACGTTCTGCGAGCAATGTGCCCTGCCCACTGCCACTTAAGCAGCAGCAGCCGATCATTTCTGCAAAAATGTCATCGTGAAAACTTAGGTGAAGTGAGCATGTCATTCACCGGCCCAGTGCGGGTTGGTAGACGTCACATGTCTTCGAATTTTTGGTTCCAGGACATGCCGGTTGCCTCACAATGTTTTCCTTCACCGTTTTGAGAGCAGTGGTGATGAAATAATTTACAGAAAATAAAGCGCCTGTCTGGGTTCGAACCTACGACCTACAACTTGTAAGTCACGGCCATTACCACCACTGCTCTATAGACTACAGTATTACTTACTAAAACATTTCTTATCATTTCAAGTTTCGATTTTCCATCTTGATTTTGTATTCCCTATTAAATGATGCATGCTATTTCTATTACTGTCTGGCTATGGACGTCGCACTTGAGTAGATAGTCAACGGAGACCCAACTTCGTTATATTCTTCTCATAAGGCTTGGAGGTAAAACCGGCTACCTCTCTGACCAGTGGGGTAAATTGCCTAACACACAAGCAGTAGCAATGTTTTTTACACCTATTTTTGGTAATGGTCATCTGCCTAGCCTTTTTCCAACTATGTTGGGGACGGCTTCCAGTCCAACTGGATGCAGCTGAATACCAGCAATTTACATGGAGCGACTGCCTATCTGACCTCCACAACCCAGTTACTGGGTAATACGATACCCCTTGGTAACATTGGTTGTCAGATTTTCGGGCTTCTGACGACCCGAAATGACTGTCAAAGATGAATGAATGACAGCCGGGACCAACGGCTTAACGTGCTTTCCGAGGCACGAAGGGGGTCTTGGTATTGTATGTAAAGATGGTCACCCATCCACGGACCAACCGTGGCAAGCGTAGCTCAACCTGATCGATCGACCCGTGCGGCTGTTATTATTTAGCCACAAGAAATAAAATAAAATTCGTTTAATTCAGAATATTTAAATGTCCATATTTAGTTACTATTGCATTATCTTAAAACTATGTTAGTCTTGAGAAGAAGGACTAGATGCACCGAACAATCCCGTATTGTAAAGTTTGTTCTCTGTCGAGTATCTACTCCATGCTCCCACAGCAGAGCACAAACATAAGGGGTGAGAACCGCCGCGGAAAAAAGTCCATGAATAAAATTAGGGTTCCGCAAGAATTTATTACACATATATAAACGGGGAGTTTTGTAATATATCTGGTATTACATTTACATATTGTTGGGTTCTCTAGCTTTTATGTGTTTCGAAGTTGAGTTATTTTGGGGATCAGTGAGATTGAAAGATACGTTTTTAGGGCTTATTTTGGCCACTGAGCGTCCCTGTGTTCAGCTCCCTAATTGCGTAACATACTGTCAATCTCAATTTGAATCATTTTGAAGGATGTTGCTAATCCATTGCTTCATATGTTCGAAAAATGTGTCTGCTCTTCAACGTAAATAACGCAATGAATGTTGTTCAACTGTCAAAATGAAAGCCATTGCTACTGATAGTGTATTACGCAATTACCCCGCTGGTTTAAAAACGTGGGAGTCCATTAGACTTTTAGAGTTTGATCATTTCTTCACAGAGCGTTATAAAACTTATATTATAAATAAGGGTCAAATTAAATTAGCTAGCAAAACTCCGTAGACCCCATCCCGTCTGCGGAGTTTTGCTAGCTAATTTAATTTGGCCTTGTAAACGCTCTTTATTTATAATATCCTATCCTATCCTACCAATACATGTTATAAACGTGAAAGTTCGTATGGATGGATGGATGGATAGATGTTTGTTACTCTTTCACGCAAACACTACTGAACGGATTTGGATGAAATTTGGCACACAGATGGTTTATAACCAGGATTAACATATAGGATACTTTCTATCCCGATATTCCCACGGGATCGAAACTTATGCGGGTGAAACCGAGGGGCGCAGCTAGTCTTGTAAGTATATACAGTATCTTCCTAATAAACCTCGATCAGTATTTTTAAGGCCCAGTACTGTACAGTATTGTATCTCACGAAGCAACGCGCGCTTTACTTGTGGTCACCAAGTGTATAAATAATACTAATAAGTGTATAAATACGCTATGAATGTGTGTGTAAGCGCAGGAGCTCTCGCCGTCCAAGACAATGACGAAGTCGGAAGTATGTATGTGTGTGTGTGTGTTATGTGCTGACGATACTCGTCTTCACGCACAAATTCACAGCAGGTGTCCTGGACCAGGGGGTCTACTCCGAAGTGGTGTCGGCCGAATGTTCGACCGTTTCCTGCTACGAAGTTACTATTTGGTTCGGTCGATCCCGATCCTACACTCCTACACTCATTCGAATATTGACTATGGTCCCGACCCAACTGAGCCGATCCGAACTTTTTTCGCATTTTTCAATAATATTCGGTTCGGCCATGTGTCGGTCCGATCCGATCATTCGCACTTTGCACTTCGTAGTAGACCCCCTGAACCTGAGCTAATGTTCGGAGCAAGAAATATTTTTAGTCAGGTTTTGAGGTCAAATACCATTCTGTGCGAAGGCTATGTGAGGCGTATTTTTAAACCCTGTTTAAACATGTAAAAATACAAACTCGCATTTTTTTGTTTTCAAAGTGTCAAAAAACTTTTAACAAACCAGTTTACCTGCAACTGAACCTGAATCAATAAATCTTTGAGATAAACTACGCATATACCTGATACAAGGATTCTGACACCTGACGGATTTACGAGCACCGGATATCCGGCGCTTTATCCCGGTAACAACTACTTACGTCATTTCCTGAAGGGAACGGATTTAAGGTAAGTGTTGAGATTTCAAAGGGTGGGTTTAGTATGTGCAGTTTTATATAACATAATATCTTTTTCCTTTGAAAGAAAGAATCAAAGAAAATACTTTTATTTGCGGCAAACATGACGCATAAAAAAAAGGATTGTGTGGTTTTATGAAACCACGGTAAAAGTGAAACTTTTTTTCAAAAACAACAAAATAAAATAAAAGTTTCACTTTAAAAAAAAAATTAAAAATAAAATAAATAACACTGACAAAATCAAACAAAACAGCGTAGAGCACTGGCACAAATGAGTAATAGTCTATACACCATAGAGAAAGTAAAATTATCCCTACTCCGCGGCCGACCGTCACGCGACATGCAACACACAAACGAAAAAGTGTGAGACGATGTAATAAAAGTTTCACTTTAAAAAAGTAACAAGTTGGGGGTAACCATGCGTCACATTCACGCAAAACGGCCATCGCTCAGCGTAATGCTAAGACCCTATACGAGATCTGTCTCGGCGCTGGTTTTCAGAGGCAGCCGGCAGCGGCCATTCTCTTTTGGGAAAAAAAAATATCATACAGATGATGTAAGCGACCAATGGGCCAAACTTACGACCCAATGGGTCCCTCTTAAAGGCAAACGATTTCGCGGCAACCTTCGACTCCTTCAACAAGAACTGTTCCTTAGGGGCTGTTCATTTATTACGTAAGAGGATTTGCGGGGGGAGGGGGTCCAAACAAGTCTTATTTTTCTTACATGGGGGTGGGAGTCGTCAAAATTATTTTTACGTAAGATCAAAAAAGTAAGCAAAAATTGTAAGTAATACAAAACACACAAACAACACCGGCAACACACAACGAATTAAGTGTCCGAGGCAGGTTGCTCAAAGAACGATCAAGGCAGGGATCAGCTACCTAGTTGACCATCCTCTCCACAAAATGCCTCAAAACAGGGGGAGTAAGGACCACCACAAATTGCCTTATTATACATGAGGAAGTATTTGCCGCTACAAACTTTTAATTACGCACCCGGAAAATACAAGGTGAAAACGTAAAAAAAAATTGTGGGATATAAAAAACAAAATTGCTGTTCAGTATATTTTGACTGCCTTTGTATTGCACATTTTGCAAGGACGCAATAAATACATAATTAACAATTATGAATATGAATAAGTTCCTAGATTAGAAAACTCTGAAGTAAAAACATTTATACCCTGTCCATTTTAGGTTAACCGCTTTTTGATAGCTGTCTTAGAACGTTGTGTACATTCTAAGACAGCTGTCAAAAAGCGGTTCCAGATTACGTAAAAGTTAACTTTAAAATGCGTAATAAAATAAATATATAAACTGCGTTAGCTTATCGAATTATCTTATTTATGGCTTCTTATAGACATTATAATACCGTACGTGTATCAATCAATGTATTGTGTGTTGCTGCAATCACTAGTTCCACCTGTCAAAAAACGGTTTATCTAATGGAGAGGGTATAAAATAGAAAATAGCTGAAGGAAAAATATTTAAAATCACTAAAAACTCACCTTATCAACTTTTCCCTGCTGGACAATATAGGGAATGCCCGGCACAGGTCCGAAGATAGACGGCATCATAGCTGGAGCTATTATCACTTTGACCGGCTGATGGCACACCTCCCTGTCCCCAGAACAGTTGCAACAGCAATGACACTTCTTGACGCTGTTTCTATTACAACACTTTTTATCATCAACGACTTCACTTTCTACACTTTGACTGCTTTTCATTTCACTGTCTCCATTTCCTTCATCGTTTTTGTAGAGTTTTGGTTTCTTACTGAATTTCGGTAACTCGAGTAATGGCTGTCGTCTTTTTAAATCTTTGGGAGTTTCTAGTAGGTAGTGTTTTGTTTTGTCACCGTTTTCTTGGTTTTTGAGAAGGTTTTGGTTGTTCTGGGCAATGCCCGTTGTGAACGGGTGGTCTAGAAGGGTGTTTGTGTTTTTTTGTAGGTTTTTTGTGCTTGAGGCCCCTGGGAGGGCCTCAATTGGCCTTTTTGAATCCAATTTGATCGATTTTTTTAGTCTTCACTCAAAAATATTGTCAATGTTCATAGTTTTCTAGTTAATTTTTTAAGTTGCTGAATTCGGCTGATCTAGAAAAAAAGAGAACCAAAGTTGTCGACATAGCTCACAGAATAAGCAAGCTGATGTGGCAATGGGCCGGCCATATTAGCCGTAGAACCGACGACCATTGGGGTAAACGTGTTCTTGAGTGGAGACCGCGAATCGGTAAACGTAAGGTGAGACGCCCTCAGGCTAGGTGGAGCGACGATCTTCGCAGGATGACTGGTAGCAGCTGGATGAGGGTTGCCGAAAATCGAGTTGAATCGCGTGCAAAGGAGAGGCAGTGGACTGCTATAGGCAGCAGGATGATGATATTATTTAATTACGGGAAATAGTTAACTGATCTTGAAACTTATTAACCTTCTAATGATGAACATTTTTTTAAATGAATGAACCTCTAAAAACTTTTAAGGCTTCGAATGATGCACAATTTTGAGGCTTGTGCCTAAGGAGAAGCTTGTGGCTTAGTAATAACAGCCGCACGGGTCGATCGATCAGGTTAAGCTACACTTGCCGCGATTGGTCCGTGGATGGGTGACCGTCTTCACATACCGAGACCCTTCTGTGGTTCGGAAAGGTTAAGCCGTTGGTCCCGGCTGTCATTTGTGGATCTTTGATAGTCGTTACGGGTCGTCACAAGCCCGAAAGTCTGACAACCAGTCTTACCAAGAGGTATCGTATTACCCAGTAACTGGGTTGTGGAGGTCAGATAGGCAGTTAGACTGGAAGCCGACCCCAACATAGTTGGGAAAAGGCTAGGCAGATGATGAATGTTGCATAATTTTTAAAATAATGAAGCCTCTTTTTAAATTTTTGCCCTTTTCTCACAGTTGGTCGCAGTTATATAGCAGTTATTAGAGGTCCACAAAAAGAAGCGCATTCATTATACTAGAGTGTTTAATTATATTATCAAGAAAGCAAAATGGGAACTATTTAAGTTTATATTAAACACAAGCCTTAAATTGTTCATTAAGTTACACTTTTTTTTTTTAATTTTTTATACATAATTGTGTTCATAGTTACAGGAAAAATATGTTTAGTTTTCATTTTGTAATATAAAAATAAACTTTATAATTTTTTGTTTCAATAGTGTCAAGTCAGCTTTGATTTAACAAACATAAAAGATTTGAAGTTTTCATCACTAAGATGTTAAGTAAACTATTTTTTTTTTTATAACAAAAGAATAGGAAATAAAGCCAATGATACTTAATTTTTTTTTTTTTTATAAGTATATAAAAAAAAAACAATTGAATTGAACAATTAATTGAACCATTTTTTTTTCTTTTAGATATTTTATTACTTCAAATAGATTAAAAAATAAATTAGCCAAGGAATGGCGGTTTTGGTGGTGGTGATTTAAACAAGAATTTGTTAATCAAGATAATATTTACATCATCCTACTAATATTATAAACGCGAAAGTTTGTATGGATGGATGGATGGATGGATGTTTGTTACTCTTTCACGCAAAAACTGCTGAACGGATTTGGATGAAATTTGGCACACACATAGTTTATAACCAGCATTAACACATAGGATACCTTTTATCCCGATATTTCCATGGGATCGAAACTTATGCGGGTGAAACCGCGGGGCGCAGCTAGTGATTTATACTCGTATTTTCGACATTATGATTTATATTTTTGATTTGATATTTTGACATTATAAATAATGCATTTTTGATGAATCTTAACCAGTCTCCATGTATAATGATATTATTATTTTAAGTTATTAGACTTAAAATAGATTAGATGTTTTTATTTATTTGACACTTATTAATAACTATTAAGATTTATTTAACTCTTACTCAATGAATTGTTTGTATTCTTATTTATATATTTTTTAAGCACTTCTTAATTAAAACTCAATCGCGTTTCTAGTCACCAATATAAAAACTTTTAATAAAATGTTTTCACAAAATCCAACGTACACAATCCAATGTAATTGAAAACAAACAAACTCACTCACTGTCTTCAGTAAAAACGCGTTAATGAAAACAAAACACAAAATTCGAAGTCCCGACGTTTTGTTTATACAAAGATCGTTAACCTTATAACCTTGAAAAATCACGTGGAACTTGTTTGTAAACAAACAAACACAAACATTTCGAAAAACAATTGGAAAACACACATAAAACCACGGAAAAGTTCAAAATACAATTGAGTTACACACAACTGTGTCTTTTCACTCCGAAATACACAAAAATTAATACAAATTATGAGAAAATTATTTAAGAAAAATTCGAGAAATTTTCGACACGACTCTCTCCCGTGAAACCGGAGTTAATACTAAAGCTTTTCGGGATAGATTTAGGGTGGGCGTGGCTTATTCTAGGAGGGGCAACAAACCACGCCTCCAGACTTTAAAATCTAAATTATTTCATTGTCTAGACTGTGCAAAATGGCGGTTTAAGAAACTTTGCAACGTAATATCAGGCCTGTAATCCCTGAAGGGGTGGACAGAGGTATTTAGTATAACATTTTGGAAGTGATATTTTTAAAGCTACGGTTTCTTAGAAGAGCGGTGACCGCCACATAGGCCATTATTATCATAAGTTTATCTCTATCTTTCAATCAAGCTAGCCAAGTCTCGACTGTAAAATAAAATAAAAATAAGCCTAGACAATAAAAAAATAATTATAAAGAATGACACATTTTGACAAATTAAAAATAATAAATAACAATACAAACCAATGTCAATAAAACAGAAAAACATAAAATACAAAATAAAATTAAAACCAATAATAAGACTATGTCAATACACAATACCAATGTCAATCCTAATATCCTACAATAATAATATTATAAACGTGAAAGTTTGTATGGATGGATGGATGGATATTTGTTACTCTTTCACGCAAAAACTCCTGAACGGATTTGGATCAAATTTGGCACACAGATGGTTTATAACCAGGATTAACATATAGGATAGTTTTTATTCCAATATTCCCACGGGATCAAAACTTATGAGGCTGAAACCGCGGGGCGCAGTTAGTAATATTATAAACGTGAAAGTTTGTATGGATGGATGTTTGTTACTTTTTCACGATCAAACTACTGAACTGATTTGTATGAAATTTGGCACACAGATGGTTTATAATCAGGATTAACAGATAGAATACTTTTTATCCCGATATTCCCACGGGATCAAAACTTATGCGGGTAAAACCGCGGGGCGCAGCTAGTACAGAATAGATGGACGGATGACCTTAAGAAGGTGGCTGGGACAGACTGGATGCGGAAGGCGGAGGACAGGGTGTTGTGACGCAGCCTGGGAAAGGCCTATGTCCAGCAGTGGACTGCGATAGGCTGAGTTGATTGATTGATTGAATGTCAATATACAATACAGATGTCAAAATATAATACGAATGTCAATATACAAAACTTATGTCAAGTACAACAATAGATGTGATTTATTAGCATGTCAACATTATGTCCTTAGATTTTTGTCTGTTATAAATTCCGAAATCTTACGAGTACTAATATTATAAACGCGAAAGTTTGTATGGATGGATGGATGTTTATTACTCTTTCACGCAAAAACTACTGAACGGATTTGGATGAAATTTGGCACACAGATGGTTTATAGCCAGGATTAACGCATAGGATACTTTTCATCCCGATATTCCCACGGGATCGAGACTTATACGGGTGAAACCGCTGGGCGCAGCTAGTATTGTAATATGCTTTGTTCACAATATCATAGCCTATATATTTGTCAAGTTCTACAAGACCTACATAAGATCCAGGGATTTATTTATAAGACCACTTTTTGAGTACGCTAATGTCATCTGGGACCCTTATTTAAAAAAGACATCATTGCCTAGAGTCTCGACCGTAGACCAACGGCTTAGCGTGCTTTCCGAGGCACGGAGGGGTCTCAGTATGTAAAGATGGCCACCCATCCATAGACCAACCGCGGCAAGTGTAGCTTAACCTGATCGATCGACCTGTGCATAATCAGCCTATAATGTTTATTTATTTATTTATTTATTTGGGACAAACAAACAGTAACACATTATTGTCGTGTAGCGACAAGTAACTAAGTTTAAATTAAGGAATTAAAGAAAGGGAAGTAAAATCAATTAAAGATTTATTCATAGGATAAGGATGGAGATGAAATGACAGTGGTGTGTTGTGTGTGGGTGAGGAAGGATGAAGATGGGTGATAGGTGGGTTGAGGAGGCTGTGGAGGAGTTGCAGATGGAGACCGACGCGAGGCAGGTGCCGGTGACAGGTACAGGTGCAGGTGCAGGTGAGGTGCTGGTGCGTGTGCGGCACCGAGGGTACCCGTAGGGGGCCCACGCGGCAGAAGTAAGACGCAGCACGAGAGAGCAGGCACGGCAGCACGAGAGAGCAGGCACAGCGGGGACGCAGTCAGCCCGCCAGGAGAGGCGGCCCTCGGTTGAGGCGCGGCCCAGTAGTTTCAGGAGGTTCAGTGCTTCAGAGTGCTCCGGCGAGGCACGCCAGCGGTCCGACTGGTACGGAGAACGGAGGACGGAGGTGCAGCGAGAGTCCGTCAGGTACCGGAGTTTTTGATAGAGACACGCTAAGAGTTCCCTGGATAGGTGACTCTGGAGTACCAGGTCTATTTTAAGGGTTCGCATTAGAGGCGAAAATCGAACTGATCCTTACATTGCTTGGATTCATAAGGTGAACTCGTAGAATAGTACCATGTAGAAATAAATATGAATTTGAAATATGCTGATGGCCAGTATTAGTTTTGTAGGAGTATGAATAAAAATTGCCGTATTAAACGTCGTTGTCAGAACTGTCATAATAAAATACAATTAAATCTATAGTTATTTCGTATTAAAAGTATAGTGTTTATAGGAAAAATGATATCAATCAAAGTGGGCGAAATTTCCAGCCCTTGGATGTCAGTAAATCGTCGTAGTGTTATGTTAAAGTTTGATGACTGTGTCTATGTACTGATTTTGGATAAAACGTGACCTGGTGTCGTGAGGAATAGTCAGATCAGCGCCTAACGGTAACGGAATGCTTGTCTGACCTGGAGGAATGAATGTAGATAACTGTGAGTATGTACATTATGTTACATTATATCTGCGCAAACAATATAAACAAAGATATTATATAAATGTAAAACTCGCACCGTTATCCACAGCATATACAATTCATATAACTTTACTAATGAACAATATATGCGAGTAAGACTACAAGACTGTTCAAATAACTATACATAGGAATCCTTAAGTTTCCTTAACAAAGCAGAACGAAATCCATTTGCTGACACTGAGAATAAATCTAATTCTGTAGTTTCTGAACAAAAATCATTATAGTTTTTGCGCAATGTTCCCATTATTAGGACACCTCCTCTCTCATAGAGGGTGTGGGCCGTTATCCACCACGTGGGCCCAGTGCGGGTTGGTAGATGCCACATGTCTTCGAATTTTTGGCTCTAGAAAATGCCGGTTTCCTCACAATGTGTTCTTACACCGATTTGAGAGCAGTAGTGATGAAATTAAATGCACAAAGTAAAGTGCCTGTCTGGGTTCGAACTCACGACCTACAACTCCTAAGTCTGGCTCGGTAGCACTGCTCACCGAAACTGTTTAAGAATCCTATTAATATTATAAACGCGAAAGTAAGTAAAGATGGATGGATGTTTGTTACTCTTTCACGCAAAAACTACTGAACGGATTTCGATGAAACTTTACAGTATGTACGGACGGCAGCAGGTCAAGCTACCCGAAACTGTCAAATTTTCCTAATCAACCTTAAACCTTAATGTTTTAGCAATAAAGTTGAAAATCTATTAAAGAGATTTGACAGATTCCAGAAGCTTGATGTGCTGGCATCTGTACATCATCATCGTTTAGCTTTTACATCAAAATAACACATAGGATACTTTTTATCCCGATATTCCCACGGGATCCATAGGTACATATGCGGGTGAACCCGCGAGGCGTTGCTAGTACATAATATCTTAATGGTATTCTTTTTGACGTCGGTTTTTCTTTCATCTTTAAGTTTATTTATAATTCATTCGGTTTTTACTTCCCCTTGTCTCATTAGTATTCTCAATAGAACGCCTTATTATCAATAGAATGAATACATAGAATGAAAACGCTTTGAATGTTAACGTTAAAACGTTATGACGCCACGGTTGGCGCAGTCGTTAAGCGATTGAGTGCTGCGCTGCGTGTCGCGGGTTCGATTCCCGCACGGAACAAATATTTGTATGACCTACAAGTAGTTGTTCCGGGTCTGGCTGTTTGTGTATGTGAGTTTAAATGTTTGTAAACGCACCCACGATACAGGAGAAATTCCTAGTGTGGGGCAACGTTATTTATTAAAAAAACAAAAAATTGTAGATTTGAACAACTCGCTTTTGATTTTAAAAACTCTCCCCCAGAGCCCACAGGCAATCCACCAACCTGGGCCGGCGTGGTGGATTATGGCCCACTCCCTTTCACCGAGACCTGTGTCCCAGCAGGGAGAAAATTATAGGCTGCGAGATTGATTTTTTAAATGTCTCAGCATCGTGCTGAGATAGGAGCCTTTTGGCCTCGTATAGGACTTTCTGTTTCATTTTTCCTTTTATTACTTTTTTTTATATATGTATAATTTGTTTTATTTTTATTTATAACTGTGTTTAGTTTATAATCCTGTACAAGTCACAATAAATACTTTTTCTTTCTTTCTTTCTTTAATGCAGGCGCGTTATTATTCTGTCGATAATATCGGATGCGATATCTGTTGTCAGCACATTTTGTATTAGGACAGCCACGAAGCCGAAGTGTCAAAAAACGAAATATGGCTTCTGAAGTTGACTTTACTGTCCATGATGATGCCAAGATCACGAACCTCATTCACAATTTCCAATAATGCTCCTTTTATACTCGTATTATATGAGATAGTATAGGACTGTTTTTTTCTCGTGAATCGATGGCTACATTTTGCACACTAAGGGCTGTTTTTTCTAATGCCGATTGAAAAATCAGCCCTAAGTTTCATGAGGTTAAGGTTGCACCAATGCTCAATCCTGTCCAAATCCTCATGAATTAGTGTAGTATCTTCATTTAAAGTTATATTTTTATAAATTTTAAGATCTTCGGCAAACATTAGACATTTACAGTGATGGATATGGGCAGTAATATCGTTAATGATGAGTAAAAATAGAACCTTTGCAAGGTGAGAACCCTGAGGAACTCCTGAGTCGGCATAATATGGATAGGATTCGTAACCATTAATAACAAGAATTTGCGATTTATGCAATAGGTAAATAAGATGAGAACCAATTTAAAAGTGAGCCATGCACACCATTATATTCTAACTTGGATAGCAACATTCTGGGTATTAAACTTGTGGACCGGGTTAAGAATACAACAATCCGTTCCATCACTAAAATAACGGATGTCATTGCGAAAGCTGCCACGCTTAAATGGAATTGGGCTGGACACATCTGCCGCATGTCAGACGATCAATGGGCCAAACGTACGACCCAGTTTGTCCCGCTTAATAGCAAACGACATAGCGGCAGGCCCAGACGGAGATGGCGGGATGAGCTGGACTCCTTTCATAAATATTGGTCCTTGGCAGCTCTGGATAAAGAGAGGTGGAAGGAGAGTAGGGAGGTCTTTGCCCAGCAGTGGGACATTAATGGCTGATTAAAAAATGCTGTGTCTATCCCTTCATACTGTGCACTTGCCTTGTGTTAGTTTGGTTGAACAGGGTAACGATTGTCCCCCCCCCCCCGGTGGGTTCCCGCATTGTCGAGGCGGGGGGGCACAGTAGCCGTGGCTTGGACAAGTTGTGAAGCTAAGAGGAACCCGAGGAGGGGCCGCTCGTCAGGGCTTTGCCAGTAAGCCGACGACGTAGCGGCCAACAAGTAGGTTGCGGTGCCGCTTGGGCGACATCGCAACTGAGGCGGGCCGTGATGTGTTATGGGAGGCATCACGGCTGAGGGTTGGAGGCCGCGGCGGGGGAGGAGTGCCGGTATTGCGGTGCGCCGCTCTCCCTGCCTTCCGCGGCCTTGACGGGGTCGCTACCGTATGATGGCGGACGCGGTGGGGCCGCAGGGAAAGAGGAGTGTTGGTATGACGTTGGCCGCTCTCCATATCCTCTGCGGCCGAAAATTGGCAGGCGGCGGGGCCAATGACCTGACCCGTCGCAGGGGGACCAAGGGTGCCCAGACACGGGGTCGTCTGGCGCCCATGTGCTGGTTTGGTCCCTGGGGTGGTCACGGCCATGGTCATGTGTTCTGGTGCGCCGGTGATGGGGAGTAATCCCCAGAGGAGGGTCCGGTGAGGGATGGCCGCGACGGGTTCACGGATGAGTGCTAAGGCGTGCCCGTGTTCCCGCCGTAAGCGGCAGAGGAGGACACCGTGGAGTTTTAGTGGGTTAGAGTCCCACATAACTGCACTATCTCCCCGTTGTAGTGCAGAATGCAAGAACATTTCTCCACGTTAAAAAAAAAAAAAAAAAAGGTTAACGATTGCAGATAGACCAATAAATAAACAAGTAAATTTTTAAGTTGACGTGTTTTCCGAGACTAGATAATATGTTTTAAACTCACATACACAAACAGTCAGACCCGGAACAACTACCTGTAGGCAATATAAATATTTGTTCCGTGCGGGAATTGAACCCACGACACGCAGCGCAGCAGTCGATTGCTCAGACACTGCGCCAACCGTGTCGTCTAATATAATCTAATATGTAATTGTCAAATTAAGATGCTCCATAGACAAGTTTAGACGTGATAAAAAAATTGGCTCATAAAAATACGTCAATTTACGTCAGGCACTAATTTTACAGGACCAAACTAATATTTATCTTCTGTCCTTTTCTTAATTAAATAGAAAGAAAAAGATGCACTGAACTTAAATTTAGTTTAGTTTGTGAACAAGGGAATCGGCGCCATTATGTACCTACAGGTATCTTCCTTTCGTTTCGAGTCGACCCCACAAATTGACCAATTCACCAGCTCATTGACCTAATGGAATCGTCGAAGTTCAACAAAGGGTCAAATTGATCCCAATATAGTTTAATTTTATCGCTTCTAAATGGACGGAGAAGGGTTTCAGGGTCTCATACAGAGAGGGGTCGTGGCTAAATGATAACAGCCGCACAGGCCGATTGCTCAGGTTAAGCTACGCCTGCCGCGGTTGGTCCGTGGATGGGTGACCATCTTTACATACCGAGACCCCTCCGTGCCTCAGACAGCACGTTAAGCCTTTGGTCCCAGCTTTCATTCGTGGATCTCTGACAGTCGTTACGGGTCGTCAGTAGCCCGAAAGTTTGGCAACCAGTCTTACCAAGGGGTATCATATTACCCAATAACTGGGTTGTGAAGGTCAGATAGGCAGTCGCTCCATCTAAAATACTAGTATTCAGCTGCAGAATAGACAGATGAAAGTCAGAACCGTGTGCCATTTTTTTTATAACGGCCGTCTCTGCAGCCATTATATGACAGCCTGGGGGCTTCGGTTCTTAGAAAAGTGGGCTTTTCTAAGAAACCGTTTATTTCTTCTATTTGTAGTACATATAAGCGTTTGTTTTGTATACGAGTATGTCGAATCTACCACAACTAAAAAACCAGAGGATGGACAAGAAAAACAAAAGATATTGATGCATGATATAATTAAAACCTAATAAAATCTACAATCAAATACCATTAAACGTTAGCATATTGTCGTCGTCAATAGAAATGGCGGCGCTATCTTGCCTCTCGCTTGCACATTCAAGACATTAATCGTGTGCGAGTGAAAGGACATGATAAGCGTTCGTATGGCCGCCATTTTCAATTCGTTTCATTATAAACACGGTATATAATCATTTATGCACTTCGGCTTTCATAAAAGTTTAATGACTTCGAGTTTCTACTGCTGCTGTGCCTCCTTTTGCTTGTTTTTGAGCTGGACCTGTATGATCCATCAGGGTTGATCTGTGTTTCCTGTGCATTGGCGTACCGCTCCTGCTTCTCCGCTTGTTCTTGTTGCGCCATTGCCAAACGTATTCTCGAACCATCTTTTCTTATCTGCTCAGCTGAGAAAGTGTCCTTGTGAGAACTGGCTGCAGAATCATCTGACTGTTTCCCAGATGCCCTATATATGCTTCCATCTTTATTTCTAACCTGTTTGTTATAAGTATCTTCACCTCCGTCGCTACATGCTTCAGACTCGTGTGTGGACTGAACTTTAGTGACGGCTGCTGAACTTGACTTTGATTTGTGAGCATCATTTCTCGAGCCATTTCCATCAGAATTTGTGTTTCTGGTTTGAGAGTTATCCGATTTAGGCCTTCCATTAATAGAGCCGCTTTCATTATTTTGGCTTGATTTAGACGTAGAGCTGCTTGAGTCGTTTTCTTGTCCTCCGGCGCCGTTGTGTGATTTACTGGATTCAGAATGACTTAATTTCGTACCAGAGGAGCTTTCTTGTGTGCTGCCTTTTCCTTCAGAGCTGCTGGTTGGTTGAGAACTGTTGGTTTGTTTGATCGGGCTGTTTTTTTCTGAATCAGAGTTTTTGCTTTCTTGACTTTTGGAGTCGGTTTCACTCGTGCTGGTTGATTTTGTACCGGAGGTCTGTGTATTAGATTTATTTGATTCCACATCAGCATCGGTGCTTCCGTGTTTGCTGCCTTTTCCATCAGAGCTGCTGGTTGGTTGAGAACTGTTGGTTTGTTTGATCGGGCTGTTTTTTTCTGAATCAGTGTTTTCGTTTTCTTGACTTTTGGAGTCGGTTTCACTCGTGCTGGTTGATTTTGTACCGGAGGTCTGTGTATTAGATTTATTTGATTCCACATCAGCATCGGTGCTTCCGTGTTTGATGCCTTTTCCATCAGAGCTGCTGGTTGGTTGAGAACTGTTGGTGTGTTTAATCTGGCTGTTTTTTTCTGAATCAGTGTTTTCGATTTCTTGACTTTCGCAGTCGGTGTCACTCGTGCTGGTTGATTTTGTACCGGAGGTCTGTGTATTAGATTTATTTGATTTCACACCAGCATCGGTGCTTTCTTGTATGCTGCCTTTTTCTTCAGAGCCGCTGGTTGGTTGAGAACTGTTGGTTTGTTTGATCGGGCTGTTTTTTTCTGAATCAGTGTTTTCGCTTTCTTGACTTTTGGAGTCGGTTTCACTCGTGCTGGTTGATTTTGTGTCGGAGGTCTGTGTATTAGATTTATTTGATTTCACACCAGCATCGGTGTTTTCTTGTGTGCTGCCTTTTTCTTCAGAGCCGCTGGTTGGTTGAGAACTGTTGGTTTGTTTGATCGGGCTGTTTTTTTCTGAATCAGTGTTTTCGCTTTCTTGACTTTTGGAGTCGGTTCCACTCGTGCTGGTTGATTTTGTACCGGAGATCTGTGTATAAGATTGATTTGATTTCACACCAGCATCGGTGTTTTCTTGTGTGCTGCCTTTTTCTTCAGAGCCGCTGGTTGGTTGAGAACTGTTGGTTTGTTTGATCGGGCTGTTTTTTTCTGAATCAGTGTTTTCGCTTTCTTGACTTTTGGAGTCGGTTTCACTCGTGCTGGTTGATTTTGTGTCGGAGGTCTGTGTATTAGATTTATTTGATTTCACACCAGCATCGGTGCTTTCTTGTGTGCTGCCTTTTTCTTCAGAGCCGCTGGTTGGTTGAGAACTGTTGGTTTGTTTGATCGGGCTGTTTTTTTCTGAATCAGTGTTTTCGCTTTCTTGACTTTTGGAGTCGGTTCCACTCGTGCTGGTTGATTTTGTGTCGGAGGTCTGTGTATTAGATTTATTTGATTTCACACCAGCATCGGTGCTTTCTTGTATGCTGCCTTTTTCTTCAGAGCCGCTGGTTGGTTGAGAACTGTTGGTTTGTTTGATCGGGCTGTTTTTTTCTGAATCAGTGTTTTCGCTTTCTTGACTTTTGGAGTCGGTTTCACTCGTGCTGGTTGATTTTGTGTCGGAGGTCTGTGTATTAGATTTATTTGATTTCACACCAGCATCGGTGTTTTCTTGTGTGCTGCCTTTTTCTTCAGAGCCGCTGGTTGGTTGAGAACTGTTGGTTTGTTTGATCGGGCTGTTTTTTTCTGAATCAGTGTTTTCGCTTTCTTGACTTTTGGAGTCGGTTCCACTCGTGCTGGTTGATTTTGTACCGGAGATCTGTGTATAAGATTGATTTGATTTCACACCAGCATCGGTGTTTTCTTGTGTGCTGCCTTTTTCTTCAGAGCCGCTGGTTGGTTGAGAACTGTTGGTTTGTTTGATCGGGCTGTTTTTTTCTGAATCAGTGTTTTCGCTTTCTTGACTTTTGGAGTCGGTTTCACTCGTGCTGGTTGATTTTGTGTCGGAGGTCTGTGTATTAGATTTATTTGATTTCACACCAGCATCGGTGCTTTCTTGTGTGCTGCCTTTTTCTTCAGAGCCGCTGGTTGGTTGAGAACTGTTGGTTTGTTTGATCGGGCTGTTTTTTTCTGAATCAGTGTTTTCGTTTTCTTGACTTTCGCAGTCGGTTTCACTCGTGCTGGTTGATTTTGTGTCGGAGGTCTGTGTATTAGATTTATTTGATTTCGCACCAGCATCAGTGCTTTCTTGTGTGCTGCCTTTTTCTTCAGAGCCGCTGGTTGGTTGAGAACTGTTGGTTTGTTTGATCGGGCTGTTTTTTTCTGAATCAGAGTTTTTGCTTTCTTGACTTTTGGAGTCGGTTTCACTCGTGCTGGTTGATTTTGTACCGGAGGTCTGTGTATTAGATTTATTTGATTTCACATCAGCATCGGTGCTTCCGTGGTTGCTGCCTTTTCCTTCAGAGCTGCTGGTTGGTTGAGAACTGTTGGTTTGTTTGATCGGGCTGTTTTTTTCTGAATCAGTGTTTTCGTTTTCTTGACTTTCGCAGTCGGTTTCACTCGTGCTGGTTGATTTTGTGTCGGAGGTCTGTGTATTAGATTTATTTGATTTCACACCAGCATCGGTGCTTTCTTGTGTGCTGCCTTTTTCTTCAGAGCCGCTGGTTGGTTGAGAACTGTTGGTTTGTTTGATCGGGCTGTTTTTTTCTGAATCAGTGTTTTCGCTTTCTTGACTTTTGGAGTCGGTTCCACTCGTGCTGGTTGATTTTGTGTCGGAGGTCTGTGTATTAGATTTATTTGATTTCACACCAGCATCGGTGCTTTCTTGTGTGCTGCCTTTTTCTTCAGAGCCGCTAGTTGGTTGAGAACTGTTGGTTTGTTTGATCGGGCTGTTTTTTTCTGAATCAGTGTTTTCGCTTTCTTGACTTTTGGAGTCGGTTCCACTCGTGCTGGTTGATTTTGTGTCGGAGGTCTGTGTATTAGATTTATTTGATTTCACACCAGCATCGGTGCTTTCTTGTGTGCTCCCTTTTTCTTCAGAGCCGCTGGTTGGTTGAGAACTGTTGGTTTGTTTGATCGGGCTGTTTTTTTCTGAATCAGTGTTTTCGCTTTCTTGACTTTTGGAGTCGGTTCCACTCGTGCTGGTTGATTTTGTGTCGGAGGTCTGTGTATTAGATTTATTTGATTTCACACCAGCATCGGTGCTTTCTTGTGTGCTGCCTTTTTCTTCAGAGCCGCTGGTTGGTTGCGAACTGTTGGTTTGTTTGATCGGGCTGTTTTTTTCTGAATCAGTGTTTTCGTTTTCTTGACTTTCGCAGTCGGTTTCACTCGTGCTGGTTGATTTTGTGTCGGAGGTCTGTGTATTAGATTTATTTGATTTCACACCAGCATCGGTGCTTTCTTGTGTGCTGCCTTTTTCTTCAGAGCCGCTGGTTGGTTGAGAACTGTTGGTTTGTTTGATCGGGCTGTTTTTTTCTGAATCAGTGTTTTCGCTTTCTTGACTTTTGGAGTCGGTTCCACTCGTGCTGGTTGATTTTGTGTCGGAGGTCTGTGTATTAGATTTATTTGATTTCACACCAGCATCGGTGCTTCCGTGGTTGCTGCCTTTTCCTTCAGAGCTGCTGGTTGGTTGAGAACTGTTGGTTTGTTTGATCGGGCTGTTTTTTTCTGAATCAGTGTTTTCGCTTTCTTGACTTTTGGAGTCGGTTTCACTCGTGCTGGTTGATTTTGTGTCGGAGGTCTGTGTATTAGATTTATTTGATTTCACACCAGCATCGGTGCTTTCTTGTGTGCTGCCTTTTTCTTCAGAGCCGCTGGTTGGTTGAGAACTGTTGGTTTGTTTGATCGGGCTGTTTTTTTCTGAATCAGTGTTTTCGCTTTCTTGACTTTTGGAGTCGGTTCCACTCGTGCTGGTTGATTTTGTGTCGGAGGTCTGTGTATTAGATTTATTTGATTTCACACCAGCATCGGTGCTTTCTTGTGTGCTGCCTTTTTCTTCAGGTTTTTGAGGATTATCTGAGCCTCCGATGTCTTGAGTGTCCTGACTATCGTCAGCATCGTCACGAGTGTCGTATTCATCATCGTCATTGTCATCATCATCGTCATCATCACCATCTTCATTTGTGTCTTTGGTGGCATTAGTACTATTGGTGTTTCCATTTTGATTTGTAGTATCAGCATTAGTTATCTTATTTTTGTTATTATTTTCTGAATCACTGGTTGAAGATTTTTTATTCTTTTGGTCATTAGTTTCATCGTTGTTCACATTCTTTTTATTAGATGTAGTGGTCGTTGCATTTTTGTCAGTTTTTGATGATTTTGAACTTTTATTGTGCTCATTATCATCATTGTCATCACAATCGTCCTCATTATCGCTACGTATTATGTGGCCACCTGTATTTTTTTTGCCATTTTGACCTTTATTAGCAACACCAGCATTTCCTTCAGTATTCTTTTGTTTCCTCGTGTTCCTAACCTTACCAGAACTCTTGTTACTTCTTTTTGTCTTGTTCCTTCTTCCCTTGACTATTTTACCTTTTCTGGTAGTCCTTTTCCCTTTTCCTTTACTCTGTTTGCCCCCACTTACAGTTTTGCTATCCTCGTCACTATCGTTGCTATTAGAATCTCTCCTTTTAACATTAGTTAATTTACCGTCACTCGTGTTGGTTGATTTGTTACCAGAGATCGGTGTATTAATTTTTTGAGGATTATCTGAGTCTCCGATGTCTTTAGTGTCCTCACTATCGTCAGCATCATCGTCATTGTCATCGTCATCATCACCATCTTCATTGTTGTCTTTGGTGGCATTAGTACTATTGGTGTTTCCATTTTGATTTGTAGTATCAGCATTAGTTATCTTATTTTTGTTATTATTTTCTGAATCACCGGTTGAAGATTTTTTATTCTTTTGGTCATTAGTTTCATCGTTGTTCACATTCTTTTTATTAGATGTAGTGGTCGTTGTATTTTTGTCAGTTTTTGATGATTTTGAACTTTTATTGTGCTCATTATCATCATTTTCATCACAATCGTCCTCATTATCGCTACGTATTATGTGGCCACCTGTATTTTTTTTGCCATTTTGACCTTTATTAGCAACACCAGTATTTCCTTCAGTATTCTTTTGTTTCCTCGTGTTCCTAACCTTACCAGAACTCTTGTTACTTCTTTTTGTCTTATTCCTTCTTCCCTCAACTATTTTACCTTTTCTGGTAGTCCTTTTCCCTTTTCCTTTAGTCCGTTTGCCCCCACTTACAGTTTTGCTATCCTCGTCACTATCGTTGCTATTAGAATCTCTCCTTTTAACATTAGTTAACTTACCGTCACTCGTGTTGGTTGATTTGTTACCAGAGATCGGTGTATTAATTTTTTGAGGATTATCTGAGTCTCCGATGTCTTTAGTGTCCTCACTATCATCAGCATCATCGTCATTGTCATCGTCATCATCACCATCTTCATTGTTGTCTTTGGTGGCATTAGTACTATTGGTGTTTCCATTTTGATTTGTAGTATCAGCATTAGTTATCTTATTTTTGTTATTATTTTCTGAATCACCGGTTGAAGATTTTTTATTCTTTTGGTCATTAGTTTCATCGCTGTTCACATTCTTTTTATTAGATGTAGTGGTCGTTGTATTTTTGTCAGTTTTTGATGATTTTGAACTTTTATTGTGCTCATTATCATCATTGTCATCACAATCGTCCTCATTATCGCTACGTATTATGTGGCCACCTGTATTTTTTTTGCCATTTTGACCTTTATTAGCAACAACAGCATTTCCTTCAGTATTCTTTTGTTTCCTCGTGTTCCTAACCTTACCAGAACTCTTGTTACTTCTTTTTGTCTTATTCCTTCTTCCCTTAACTATTTTACCTTTTCTGGTAGTCCTTTTCCCTTTTCCTTTACTCTGTTTGCCCCCACTTACAGTTTTGCTATCCTTGTCACTATCGTTGCTATTAGAATCTCTCCTTTTAACATTAGTTAACTTACCGTCACTCGTGTTGGTTGATTTGTTACCAGAGGTCGGTGTATTAATTTTTTGAGGATTATCTGAGTCTCCGATGTCTTTAGTGTCCTCACTATCGTCAGCATCATCGTCATTGTCATCGTCATCATCACCATCTTCATTGTTGTCTTTGGTGGCATTAGTACTATTGGTGTTTCCATTTTGATTTGTAGTATCAGCATTAGTTATCTTATTTTTGTTATTATTTTCTGAATCACCGGTTGAAGATTTTTTATTCTTTTGGTCATTAGTTTCATCGCTGTTCACATTCTTTTTATTAGATGTAGTGGTCGTTGTATTTTTGTCAGTTTTTGATGATTTTGAACTTTTATTGTGCTCATTATCATCATTGTCATCACAATCGTCCTCACTATCGCTACGTATTTTGTGGCCACCTGTATTTGTTTTGCCATTTTGATTTTTAGTATTCTTTTGTTTCCTCGTGTTCGTAACCTTACCAGAACTCTTGTTACTTCTTTTTGTCTTATTCCTTCTTCCCTCAACTATTTTACCTTTTCTGGTAGTCCTTTTCCCTTTTCCTTTAGTCCGTTTGCCCCCACTAACAGTTTTGCTATCCTCGTCACTATCGTTGCTATTAGAATCTCTCCTTTTAACATTAGTTAATTTACCGTCACTCGTGTTGGTTGATTTGTTACCAGAGATCGGTGTATTAGGTTTTTGAGGATTATCCGAGCCTCCGATGTCTTGAGTGTCCTCACTATCGTCAGCATCATCGTCATTGTCATCGTCATCATCACCATCTTCATTGTTGTCTTTGGTGGCATTAGTACTATTGGTGTTTCCATTTTGATTTGTAGTATCAGCATTAGTTATCTTATTTTTGTTATTATTTTCTGAATCACTGGTTGAAGATTTTTTATTCTTTTGGTCATTAGTTTCATCGTTGTTCACATTCTTTTTATTAGATGTAGTGGTCGTTGTATTTTTGTCAGTTTTTGATGATTTTGAACTTTTATTGTGCTCATTATCATCATTGTCATCACAATCGTCCTCATTATCGCTACGTATTATGTGGCCACCAGTATTTTTTTTGCCATTTTGATTTTTAGTATTCTTTTGTTTCCTCGTGTCCCTAACTTTACCAGAACTCTTGTTACTTATTTTTGTCTTGTTCCTTCTTCCCTTAACTATTACATCTTTTCTGATAGTCCTTTTCCCTTTTCCTTTAGTCTGTTTGCTCCCAGTTACAGTTTTGCTATTCTCTTCACTATCGTTGCTATTAGAATCTCTCCTTTTAACATTAGTTAATTTACTGTTGATGTTCTTATTTCTCTTATCATTATTGACAGATGATTCAGAGGATGATCTTTTTTTACTTTTAGTAGTTCCAGTGTTTGTTGCAGATTTTCTGTTGCTGACATGTGTATGTTGGCAGTCCTCATCCGTCTTAGTGGAAGATTTAGATGTTGATTCCTTCGTCTTTACAGAACTGCCTGTTTGTTTCTGTTCGGTTTTTCCACTGTTCTTGCTGTCATTTTCAGAGGTCTTTCCTGATTGTGTATTACTGGTATCAGAGGCTGTAGTATCATCATCATCTTCGCTTCCAGAGCCATAGGTTTCTTCGACAATTTCGTCGTCATCATCGGTTTTACCGTTTTCGAATTGTTTGGTTGTGCAGGACTTAACTCCTGAATGCCATTTCTTTTTAAAACTGACTGAAGCATCTGCGATGATTTTTGTTTCAAATTTACTGAAATCTGTGGAAGAAAAGCTTGTGTTATTTGTTTCTATTTGCGATAACTTGTTAAGTCTTGTCATAGCCATCATAACAGCACATTACATTACGCCATCCCCGAAGGGTTAGGTGTACCCATATTTCCCCAATTATGTTATAATATTAAGTTCCAAGTAATAGGGAGCGAGCCCTGACATCAATCAGGCACAACTCCGCACTGCTAAAGTTGTCAAAAAATAAAAGGCTCGTTTTGCCATTTGAGAATGCGTTCTTGACACCTGTCAGTTTTATACATGCGAATACGCGCTTTGCGAATTTGATCTTTATTAACTACTAGAACTGTCAATGTCAAAACGGGTCTGTTATTTTTTGACAACTTAACTGAGAAATCCCTTATGGAAAACCCCAATAACCCAATGAAGGAAAAATAGACAAAATATAGAAAGATTTCTACCGCCTTAATCATGGTGATGAATGATTTCTATTCTTCAGTCGACAAAATACTACAGTGGCCCGATTCCCTTGTTCACAAACTAAACTAAATTTAAGTTCAGTGAATCTTTTTCTTTCTATTTCATTAAGAAAAGGACAGAACATAAATATTAGTTTAGTCCTGTCAAATTAAGATACTCCATAGACAAAATAAGAAGCGATTAAAAACATGGCTACTAAAAATACGTCAGTTTACGTCAGGTGCTGACTAATTTGACAAGACTAAACTAATATTTATCTTCTGTCATTTAAACTTATGCCGGTGAAACCGTGGGGCGCAGCTAGTCTTGAATAAAGTTAAATCTACTAAAGATACTAGGTGCGCCCAGCGGTTTCACCTGCATAAATTTCGATCCCGTGTGAAGATCGGGATAAAATACACACACATTACATTAATCCTGGTTATAAGACATCTGTGTGCCAAATTTCATCGAAATCCGTTCAGTAGTTTTTGCGTGAAAGAGTAACAAACATCCATCTTTCCATCCATACAAACTTTCACGTTTATAATATTAGTAGGAAGTAGGATTTATTGGGAAAATTTGACAGTTTCGGGTACCTTGATGTGCTGACGTACTTTCATTAATTTATTTTGTGTTTAAACTTACCTAAACCATATGCGCGAGCATAGACCTCGATTTTGATAAGATTCAGGATGTCTGGAAAGAAAATGAAAAACGTTGAATGCTCACTCTAGAACACCTGAGGTTAACGCTCATCGGCGGACGACGAGGCAGATTTACAAATCAATATCAAAGAACATCATTCAATTCGTACCCAAAAAAATAAAAAAATGCCGGCCAGAAAAGAAAAGTACTGTTTTCCTATGAAAAATAACGCCTTGAGCATTTTTTACTACTACAGCGAAAGTCTGCAATTAACCCCTTAGCTGCTTGAGATTGAAAATGCCAAAAATCATATTTCTATAACAAGTGTTTTAAGCATAACATTTAATAATACCAACTTTTAATTGAATATAACCCCCACGAACATATTTTAACTATTATAACATAGATCTACAATTAACCTCCTAGCTGATATTGGCTAAATGCTATAGATGTTTTTTCCCGTGAGAAAAAACTACTTTTCTTTTTTCTGGTCGTCAAATGTATGATATTTGAATGTTGTCCTTTACCAAAGTAAATTTGTACGTATGCAATGGTGACAAGATACAGATTCCAAAGCTCAGAGACCGACCACGGAGCATAAAAGGGTATTTCTATTTGCGGAATTGATTGAGGATACGAGCACGGTGGGATGTGCCGGAGTCCGCTAGCATACTATCGCGGGGAGAGGCAGTGCAAGCGAGGATGCTATCCACATTACCCCCATAGCGGGATGCTCCTCGGCAAATCCACGAAAAAATCCTTGTTGCCACAAAATCCTTGATGGCAATCCCTCGCCGTCAAGGATTTTTTGGCAACAAAGATTTTTTTGGCGACAAGGTTTTTTTGGTGACAAGGATTTTTTGGCGTTGATATTGACAAGAAGGCGCTGTTGGAAAACATTTGAAAATTTGTTTTGTGAAATTTATTGAAAAAACAAGATATCAGTTAGTTCTTATTTTGGCACGCATCAAACGATCCTTGTCTCTCTATACTTAAAATGTGAATCCACGATTTAAGTAATTTTAGTAAGTATATAATATTCAAATAATTATTTAAAAAAAGAAATATTTACCTCTAACGACGTATATTCCAACTGCAACAAAAAAAAAATGTGTTAAAACTAAGTTTATGTATCATTCTAGATAATTAAGGAACTGTTTAAAATATATACTATCGCCAAAACCTATATCTGACCATTTTTAAAACAAAATCCCGTGCACATGATGACCACAGCTGCGTCCGTAAGTAAAACAAAAGAGGATCCCTTTTAGGTCGACTAATAATATGCGCTGCAAGCAGGAATAGTCCTTACGGTGGTAAAATATAGATTTTGGCGATAGTACATAAGCATAATCTGTTTGTAACGTCCCTGCTGGTGGGACACAGGCCTCCTCTCTGAGAGAGAGATTGAGCCATAATCCACCACGCGGGCTGGCCAGTGCGAGTTGGAAGACGTCACAAGCCTTCGAATTGTTGGTTCTAGGATATGGCGGTTTCTTCAACATGTTTTCCTTCACCGTTTTGAGAGCAGTGGTGATGGAATAAATTGAATGAGTTTTTCTGTTTCGATTTTTTTTGTGTTATGATTTTTTATATAAAAAAAGCTATTTGTAGCTAACAATAATCTTCATAGATTATTATCTGCCTAGCCTTTTCTCAACTATGTTGGGGTCGGCTTCCAGTCTAACCGGATGCAGCTGAATACCAGTATTTTATATGGAGCGACTGCCTATATGACCTCCACAACCCACTTATTGGGTAATACGATACCCCTTGGTGAGACTGGTTGTTCGGGCTTCTGACGACCCGGAACGACTGTCAAAGATTTACGAATGACAGCCGGGACCAACAGCTTAACGTGCTTTCCGAGGCACGGAGGGGTCTTGGTATGTAAAGATGGTCACCCATCCATTGACCAACCGCGGCAAGCGTAGCTTAACCTGATCGATTGACCCGTGCGGCTGTTATTATTTAGCCACGGGCCCCTCAATTATGATAGTAAGTATATGATCATAATAGATATGAACAAAAAAAATTAAAAAAAAATTAAGGTACGGTTTCCTAGAAAAGCGGTGGCCACCACGTAGCGGCCGCGGTGACGGACATGGTGTGTGTGTGTTTGTAAAAAAAAATACTTACGTCGTTCATGATAGCTGTTTGCAAGCCATCCAACAATAGAAGTCACTGTAAAAAAAAACAAATTGTTAACTACTAACCTCTAATAAACAAGTACGCTGAACTAAATATACTACATATACAAAATAACAGTTGTTTTTTTGTGCCGATTCAAAGCGCCCCGCTCGAGCGTCTCAGGAATTAAAATTGACACACTGTTGCAAATGGTCGTCGTGTTGTTTTGGTGCGTCTCTCATGATTAAGGTCTAAATCGTGGAATAAGACTTTTTTGTGTATTTTGTATTTACTACGAGACATTTAGAACATTTTTATGATGAGAATATGCGCATTTTGTAAGATTCACTATCAAAAACATTAGTTCCACGAACGCTTACGTTGTTATCAGCGCCAAAATGGCGAAAATCAAATGTCTTCGTTTTGTGATCGATAGTTTGATGTCCAGCGTACTAGTACTTAACACAACATCAAGACTGTATACCCCGAAGGGTTAGGCAGCGGTGTACCTACAGTACACCCACATTTTGCTAGTTCTATTTAGATCCCGTGTAATAGGGGGCGAGCTTATTGCCATTAACTGGGCAAAAATCCATCCTTCGAGCTGCTAATAAGAAGCACCAGATGGAAAACCCAATAACACTTTGCCCGACCCGGGTATCGAACCTAGGAACTCATGCTCAACAGCAGGATTTGCGACTACTAGACCAACGAGGTAAGACAAGGTAGATACTTACCTCTTACAAAGCAGATGTTAAGATCGTTTCTTGACCATTTTCCTGAATCACCTAAAGGAAAGAACAAAAATCATTAGTTGGGAAAAATAAATGTTATTCTAATATAAACCACTATTTGAATGATACTTTGACATCCTAATTGAAATCTTTTATACTTTGACAGAGAACCAAAGTTGTCGACACAGTTCACAGAATAAGCAAGCTGAAGTGGCAATGGGCCGGCCGGCCGGCCGTAGCACCGATGACCGTTGGGGTAGACGTGTTCTTGAGTGAAGACTACGAATCGGTAAGCGTAAGGTAGATCGTCCTCAGGCTAGATGGAGCTACGATCTTCGCAGGATGGCTGGTAGTAGCTGGATGAGAGTTGCCGAAAATCGAGTTGAATGGCGTGCAATAGGAGAGGCCTATGTCCAGCAGTGGACTGCTGTAGACTGATGATGATGATACTTTGACATCTTAATATTTGATATTTAGTTTGACATTTAATGATATTTTGGCATCATAAATAAATTGTGTGTTTATGATGTTATTTTTAACCGACATACATCAATTTGTAACGTTGGCCATTCATACTCAGCTAATATTGTTCCCACTGCTAGGACACAGGCCTCCTCTCTTCGAGAGGGAGTGGGCTATAATCTACCACGCGACCCCGTTCCCTGATGGTAGATGTCACATGCCTATATATACTTACGTTCGAATAGCTGAGCAATATCCAGAATGGCTTGAGCAATATTCTTGGCATATCCTGCAACAAAATAACACATAGTTAAAGCAAGACAAAATTATATGGCTAGAAAGGGACTGACTACCGTGATAACGACTTCTTTGGCGACAAGGATTTTTTTGGCGACAAGGATTTGAGAGATGTATGAAAGAAGTAACATTGCACAAAAATAATTAAGTCCTGGGAAACGACTTTTTTTGTGTCAAAATATGCTGTTTGCAGTAGTGCGCAATGTAACACACGCGAAACATTGTGCATATGGGTGCATACAATGGTACAGGGGTAAAAGTTCAAAGTTGTGTTATAACATAAAAACTTATCATAAAAAAACGTCGGTAAAAGTTTGAATTTTGACCTTCAATATCTCTGTAACCAGAAGGTTCCCAGGTACAGTCCAGTACAAAAAAATGATTACAATGACGGGAAGTACAAGTGACTCTTGGCTTCGTTAAGTGTGTTTTTACACCCGTTATGTAAGATCGTATTATCCAGTAACTGGGTTATGGAGGTCAGATAGGCAGTGGCTCCATGTAAAACACTGGTATTCCTCTGCATCCGGTTAGACTGGAAGCTGACCCTAACATAAATAGTTGGGAAAAGGCTAGGGAGATGAGATGTAAGATCTTTTTACCTTCCAATCCATTGAGTCCTCCCTTGGTTCGCAGGAGCTCTTGGATTTGTTTCACGACGTCCTTCAGGTCGTTCCTCCGAATATATTCAGCTACGTTGCTGTATTTGCCTGCACCAATTGCCAAGCCCCATCTTTCACCATATTTTCGATTGCATAAGTATACTGTCGAGATAAAAATAAAAATTGTTCATTCTGCACTAAAAAAAACGTACAGACGCCAGTACATCAAGCTACTACAATCTGTCAAATTTCTTTAATAGATTTTCAACTTTATCGATGAAACATTGAGGTTCAAGGTTGATTGGAAAATTTTGACATTTTCGGGTAGCTTGGCCTGCTGGCGTCTGTACATTAAAAATTAAAAATGACATAAAATATACACATCAAAGTAGTCAAAAGCCTCGTACTCAATCAAATAAAATGTTGACAATTTTGTCCATTCCTTGATGTCAGGGCCAGGGACAAAAGACGACACACATTAATTGGCAATTGAAAAAGGTTTTCTTTATCACATAATATACCATAACATCACGTGTTGTCGTTCCAAAGGGATAGGCAGACATGTACTTAAAATACACTCAAATTTCGCCATGTATGTTTCAGAGCCATGTGATAGGGGGCCGTCAACCGGGCATAAACCCAGGCTCTGCGATGCCACTGACCAATTCCAGATGGGAAGACCCAATAATAGTTTGCCCGACCCGAGAATCGGATCTAGGCCGGGCCTCATGCAGCAGTAACGATTGCGAATATGAATGAATATCATTCGACTGTTGATTGATTTAATGATTCATTAACTCTTGGTCAGCAACAACTAGAAAAGTTAATGATCCATTAACTCATGCGTACTTTGTTCGTGTCTCAATAAATCTCTATTACTTAAAGTTAATGAGACAATAACTCAGCAGTACTTAGTTAATGATCCATTTACTCACCTAAAAAAAAAAGATTGTATTTACCTTTCGTAGGCTTAGCATGGTGAACTCCATGAGGTGTAACGTGACCACAGCCGAGTACGCAATCAATAATTCTCACCACAGACGTCACAACTGAAAAACAAAAAATGCTATAAGAATTTGCAAAATAACATAATAAACGTAATTTATGATGATTTAACGTAATTACGCCAGTCATCGCGCCAAACACGTAACCGAATTCTGGGCCGAGTCCATTTAGATTGCTATCGACACGCTAAGATGAGCATAATTTATGACAATACAAGCGTTGTGACTGATAGACTTTCCCATCGGCAAAAATGACAAACTTTTATCAAATTTTCCTGAAGATAAATGAAGAAAATCCTTCCTTATATAGAAAGAAAGAAAATACGTTTATTTGCGGCAAACATGACGCATAAAAAAGAACATAAACACAAAAAAAAAGTAACAAGTTGGGGGTAAGCATGCGTCACATTCACGCAAAACGGCCATCGCTCAGCATAATGCTAAGACTCTATACGAGACAGAGCCCCAGCGCTCCTCGCTATCCTCTTTCGACCCAGCGGTTTAAACTACGCGGGGTCTGCCAGTGACTGAAACCATATCCCATGTAATGGTGGCAAGCCTATTGTCATTAACCGGGCAAAAATTCAAACTCGACGCTGCGACTAAGGAATTCCTGAAGGAAATACACAATAACACTTTTCCCGAGCTGTGAATCGTACCCAACGTAGGGACTTTCATTGAAAATGTCTAAAAGCTTTGTAGTGGAGAGGGAACGCAGAGCCAGTTCCATGTAACATGCTGGCTCGTAGGTTTGCACGTTGTAATAGGGAGGTGAAAATTACACTCTTTAGGGCGTATTGCCAATTATGTACACGTGTCCCCTATGGGTCAGCTACACAAAAAGCTCGTACAATGCTCTGCGAGTCCAATACAATAACGCATTCAGAGTTATGTTGGGGCTGCCGCGCTTTTGCAGTCCATCGAAGATGTTCGCGGAGAATGGCGTGCCAGATTGCCGACAGTTCGGCTTTTAAAAAATATTCTCTGAGATTGCACACCTCTCGGTTGTGGAGGGTCTTCGCGTTTAAAAAGCCTCGACCCCGCATTTCCGCGAGATGTACAATCTCATCACTGATGATCGTGGGTGATGCATCCGGTTTGCGGTCAGTAGTGTACGGACCCTTCTATCCAGGGCATCGGAGTCGGTCTGAGTCCATTTGAGTATGCCGAAAGAGTACATCAAGACCGGCATGACCCAACTGTTGAAGGCGCGCACTTTGTTTCCGCCTGAAAGGAGGCTAATTAACACCTTCTTCAAGCGACCAAAGAAGCGCTCCCTCAACGTTTGCTTCATGTCAGCAACGTTGATGCCTAACGCTTCCGACATACCCAAATACTCATAGCTTTCGGATGAGGAGAGGGTCTAAGGTGTATGGAATCCGAGAGTTGAAATTATTATTATTATTAAAATGATCGCTATAATAAGACAATAATTTAAAAAAAAAACTTACGTTTTAAGAGATGGGAGCCAACTGTAAAAGAAAATGAGTATAATTAGTAAAATAATGACAAAACATCGAAGACGGCAGAAATTAATCACACAACGCTCTCTTTCTAACACATAAACGCAACTGTCTCACTACAGGGCAAGGGCCTCTTCTCATACAGAGGGCAGGAGCATTGATCACCGCGCTTGCTCAAGACTGGCTAGTGATCAGAATGCTCGAACAGTCGCACTTGCGACTACTAGACCAGCTAGGCAGTCAATCAGTTTGTAGTACGAATGAATACTAAGTTTTAAAGTTAATGAACCATTTACTCAAGACTATTGAAAAAAAATTGCTAATTTAATTTATTAGGTTCAAAATAGAAAAGTTAATATTCTATTTAATCGTCCTAAATACATTAATCATTATGTGTAGTGACCATGGAGTTTCTTGCCCGTTCTTCTCCATACGAACCTAGTACGGTTTAGAATGGACAACTAGCTTCAACTTGCTGACTGACCGACTCCTTGATAATTCAAAAGTGCCTGTTAGTGTAGATACACACGAGCTGTATGCGTCAACGGAAGAGGCACTGTGCATACTGCACCAGAACCAAAAAAATATTTACGTTTTTTAGAGCAAGAAACGGTTTTAGTAAGTAAAAAGGATAGTTAATAGGCATTAGAAAATTAACTGCAAGGTACAGATACGAGATTTGTGGTACGCAGTGGGTACCTGAATTTGCTACCGGTACTTGTTAGGTGGACTACCAGTACCCGCCTAGATCCGGTGATAACAAGAACCGCTAAGCACCAGTACAGAGATTGTACTTTTGGTACCGGTTCCAAGCCCGAACGACCGATGCTGACGGGCCGGTTGCAAGGGGACGATCCCGCCTACATTTTCATACAAAGTGAAGCTTAGTTGCTAGAAACTAAGTAGTAAATCCGCTGCCATTGTGAGGGTATGCTTCAAGTTAGGTATTCGATCAAGAATATGACTTACGTCCTTTAATAACTTGGTTGATGAGACCAGAAGCTCCTCGGGTGTATACGAGCAAGATTTCCAGAACCTCGTTGTAGCTCTTGATTTGCGCTGCAAATGAAAGAAAACATTTAGCCCACGTTCGCACACAGTTAAAAATACGCACTGGATTGTCAACTCTCGGCGCTAAGCTGTGAGTTGGAAATACTGTGCGCGAAAAAAAATCGCCGCGGGAAAGACGCGAGTACGAACCTGGGCTAACTCTCTTATGTATAGCGAGTTAGGCCGGCTGTCATTCGTAGATCTTGGACAATCGTTACGGGTAGTCGAAAGCCCAAAAGTCTGATAACCAGTATTACCAAGGGTTGTTATCCAGTAACTGGGCTGTGGAGGTCCAATTATGTAAGTAACCGCTTCATGTAAAATATGGTATTAGGCTGGATCCGACTAGACTGGATGCCGATCCTTACGCAAGTATTCACGAACGGGGTATACAGAAGTACACCTAAAGTTCTCTAGTTAATTTAAGATTCTTAAATACATAATGAAGAATTTATTTAAACTTACTTCTGCCTGCTATCCACCTGTAAGCTTTGTATGAAGGCGAGCTACGGTCTGGAAAAACAAGAAAATCAAAATTAATATTTTTCATTGACTTTTCTTTAGAAATCTCTGTTATTTTATAGAAAAATCAAAAATGCTCCTTACCGGCAATTCCTCCTGCAAAGAATCCTGTAGAACAAAAATAATTATTAACATCATGAATTTATGTCACCAAGCATTCAAAAAATTTTGCCTTGCTGATTTTTTGTTTTGTTTTAATATAAATATAATTTAATAAAAAAAGGTTATTTACCGGTACTTGCGAAGCTACAAGCAACAACCTGTAAATAACAAAAAATAATTGAATTGTGTTACATAAAACAAGCCATCTCCTCTTGGCTCGTGGCTAAGTAATAACAGCCACACGGGGCGATCGATCAGGTTAACCTACGCTTACCGCGGTTGGTCCGTGGATACATACCAAGACCCCTCCGTGCCTCGGAAAGCACGTTAAACCGTTGATCCCGGCTGTCATTCGTGGATCTTTGACAGTCGTTACGGGTCGTCAGAAGCCCGAAAGTCTGACAACCAGTCTTACCAAGGGGTATCGTATTACCTAGTAACTGGGTTGTGGAGGTTAGATAGACAGTCTCTCCGTGTAAAGTACCAATATTCAGCCACATCCGATTAGACTGGAAGCAGACCCCAACATAGTTAAGGTAAGGGCTAAGTAGATGATGATTGCGTCACTTCTTCCCAGCGAAATCATTAGGAAGTGGCGATTCATGATCGGTGACATCATCATCGTCCCTGGCCTTCTCCTAAAAATGTTGGGGTCGGCTTCCAGTCTGACTGGATGCAGCTGAATTCCAGTATTTTACATGAAGCGACTGCCTATCTGACATCCACTTTCGGCTAGCCTAATTTGAATAAATTATTTGTGATTTACATGTAATCAGAGTCTTCAAAACTTGACTTACCTCTCCAGCAGTCTTAGAACCAGCACCTTTGTGAACTTTGTGAACTTTGTGGGGAGCGTGCGAGACGGTCTTGTGATCCTTGTGTACCACCTTCACCAACCAGGGCAGTTCAGGTCTGTAAGACCTGAACTTCTTCACTGTGACAGAAGTTTGACCTCCTTTTTTATGATGCGGAGTTGCTGATACTAACGCCAGCTGAAAGTGTAATGAAAATGTTAATGTTTAAGTCGCTAAAATGTAGTAAGAGTTGTGTGCTTTTGTTATGATGTTTCCACTGTTGGGGACTCCGGCCTCCTCTCTTCGAGAGGGAACGGGCTGTAATCTACCACGCGGGTCCAGTGCGGCTTGATAGATGTCACATGTCTTCGAATATTTGGTACTAGGACATACCGGAGTCCTCACGATGTTTTCCTACACCGTTTTGAGAGCAGCGGTGATGGAATTATTTACACAAAGTAAAGTGGCCTGCCTGGGCTTGAATCCATGACCTACAACTAGTCGAGGCTATTACCACTCCGCACCACTACTCTCAGAGCCGATGGATGAATTGTATGAAAGATGAAATGCCTAGAATCTACTGAAGTGACGGTTGAAGGAAATGTATGGAAGAAGATATTATTTTTTCTTTTGCGTTGCGATTTTTTGGGTGCGTTTACAAACATTTAAACTCACATACACAAACAGCCAGACCCGGAACAACTACTTGTAGGTCATACAAATATTTGTTCCGTGCGGGGATCGAACCCGCGACACACAGCGCAGCAGTCAATCGCTTAACCACTGCACCAACCGTGCCGTCGCCGCACTAATAAATTGGAATAAGGGCAGAAGAATGGTGTTTATAAGAAGACTGTTAAGATATGTGACATCCATCAACCCGCACTGCGCCCGCGTGGTGGATTACGTCCCACTGCTTCTTACTGCGAGTAGGCCAGTGTCACAGCAATCTTCTTCTTCGTGTCGCTGGCACGACTGAATTTCATATCTTGTTGGCCCAAAACTTTGCCACTTCCACAGCATGAAAGGAGCCTCCCCGAGTGACGTTAGAAATCGGTACCCAATCCCCCAAACGTCCGGCGCACCCTGGACACCTAGCACTCGGTAACGCAGAGTCTAGGTGACTAATCCTTTCACCACGATGGCACGAATCTGTCTTTCTCAAGTCACAGCAATGAGAACATTATAATCTGATTATGCCTATGCTGTGCTGTAAAGTACGAAAAGAATGGAAAACTAATGAAAATTGTCAGAAACTTACCAGCACGAATGCCACAAGAAGCTTCACAGCAACCATAGCTAAGTTTAAAGTTTAAACTTAAGGTAGTATGACCGTTAAAGGCCAAACTACCACTATGCTTAGCTCGAAAAAAATCGGGTATTTATACCAAAATTATATTTGAACACCACCAAAAATTTACATGTTGACACAAATGGTTTCGATTGTTTAAGTACGAATATAGGATTGGTTTATAATATTAATATTTGATGATACTTAATCATAATTTTCAGTTGAGTAAATAATATGAAATTAACTATTATTCAGTTTTTGTAAAGATTTTTGGCAATAGGTACTTCATTTTTATTTTTGCTAACAAGGAGAAAATGAACGATTTTGCTAGTGATATAGGAATATGTGTATTTATCATTAAAAGTACGTTAAGCTGTTGTTCCCGTCTGTTATACGCAGATTTTAGACAGTCGTTATGAGTCTGTCACATTCTGAAAGTCTAACAACCAGTCTTACCAAAGGGTAACGTGCTACCCAGTAACTGAGTTGTAGAGGTCAGATAAGCAGTCGCTCCAAAACATAATCGTCTTCAGCTGTATCCGGTTAGACAGGAAGCCGAACAAAAATAATAATAGTCCTCCTGAGCGTATTTCGGCCATGACGACCAATCTCAACGGAGACTAGACTTCGGCGCGGGAGATATAGTACAGGCGTGTGTGTCACCTGTGTCTGCGGCAGGTGCACTAACTCTTCCCTCGGTGTCATAGTCCGACCGGAGAGATATAAGACGCAGAACCAATGGACACCATAACATACATAGTTGGGGAAAGGCTAGACAGATTTGTATGACTTTAACATGGTTTATATTGATGAAAAGGCATCAAACCCACACTCTCAAACTCAATCTATTTATTACAACTAAACCAATTACAGGCACTTTTGAATTGTCAAGGGTCGGTCAGTCAAAAAGATGAAGCTAGTTGCCCATTCCAAAGCGTAGTAGGTACCTATGCAGAAGAACGGGCAAGAAACTCCATGGACACTCTAGTAATAATAGAGCTCTTTGTGAAGCAGCTCGTCCGGGGCAAGTACTACCACCATACATATTTCTGTCGCCAAACGTTGTTATGTTCCGGGTTTGGGGGGGGTCCAGGTCGGGGTATGGGAGTGTCAATGCTAAATGAACTGCCCCATTGATCTCGTGGTAGCTCATGGTAAATGACTCATTAACTAAGTACTTCTGTGTTAATGCTTCATTAACTTGAAGCAATAGTGAATTATTGAGACCTTTACTAAGTATGCATACAAGTTAGTGATTCATTTACTTTTCTAGTTGTTGCTGACAAAGAGTAAATAAATCATTACTTCATTTCAGTAACGACGATTAATTAACTTTTGTTGTAGTTTGTCGCCGTTGACGATATTCCAGAGTTGTTATAGGTTGTAAATGATTAACACCAAACCACCAATACCTTTAAATGTTTATTTGTAAATAGAGTTTTTAAGTTATGTTTAGTTATCTGAACCGCACTTATTTATTATTGACACCTTACCGCGTGACGGAGGTGCGGTTACGACTAATTAAAATTATTGAGTTCATTATGCAAAATGTATTGCTTTATGAGCATTATTGGCTCGTACATGCTCCAGAGGGAAAGATATATACGTGCTCAGATCACCAAACTTGCGTTACAAGTTAAATTTAGTAAATGATAAAGCAATAACACAGTTTCATAAATTAATGATTATAGTTCGAATCTAGTTCCCATTGGGTTCTTCATATGTCGATCTCCTATTTCAGAGTAGGTAGAAATTTCCTCCAGTTCTATATTTTCTGACTTCTCTCTAGGTTTTGTCGAAAGTGCCTGTTGATTCTTGTTCGTTGTAGAGATATTGCTTTTCTTACATGTGGAAAGTATCTTCTTACTTGCCATACTCCAAAAGCGACGACGATTCCTCCCACCAGCAAAGTGCTTATCGTATAGTTGCCGGTGTCGTGGATACTTAACTCATTCGGTAGGCTTTCTCGATCCTTATGTGCGGTTATCTGGTTGTCCAGTAATCTGTGTTCTTCAGATAATTTTAGTTTAGGTAGCACAACCTTTATATTCTTTAACGTTTCCCACATGTCATTTGGTGGATCAATAGTTGGAACTTACAAATTCATTCCAATATTTGTATAGCTACTAAAAACATTGTGTGAGTATATTGTAGCGTCTTTGTGCTGTATTATACGATCCTGACCTAGGGCCATGAGTCCTGACTTAGCAATTGTCAGCGTTGTTATTCGATTCTCGCACAACATACATGGCGTACACTCATTAATGCAGTTATACGTATGTATATGTAGTACCTACCCAATCACATGTGATATTGTTAACATTTTGACTAACCATTTTCGCTTCGCAAGATGCCGTGGTTCCATGCAAGTTGCTAATAGTTGTGTAGGCGTGGCAGATGTAGTGGTCGCCCCCATTGTTGTACATTGTTGAAGATCAGCCTCTTCCATCTATATTTAAGTATTTTTTACGAAGTTCACTCCGATGTACTTTGTTGTTATCGCTATCACCTGACATTAGTTAGTCTTGTGCTGTCTAGGTATAGGTACTTTGCGATATAATGTATATTCGTTAACGGGATATGTAGTTCGAACAGTAGGTATCGTTCCGTGAGCCGTGCGTTGACGTAAATGATATTGTAAATAAATTTTTAATTTTTGCTCCATTTCTGTTTATAGGTAGAGTTAATTTTTCGATACAATTCCGGCAATGAAATTGAGTTGTTGACAGTTGCGCCGGTGTGAATAGCTCCATATCCAGATTTCCTCTGTAGATATCTGTTAGTGCGTTTAGTAACATTTGTTGGTTTCTTCTCAATACTGTGAGCAATAAGCTGGCAGTTAGCGCTCCAGCGTTGACGTCATTCATTGTTTTCATGATTTGAAATCTATCACTGCTGTATTGTATTTTTTTTCATTCATGAATTGCTAAATTACTTCTAAGTAGTTGCATTTTTACAGAGTCCTCATTTTTCATTATGATATTGTTTTCTGTTTCGATAATCAATGTTTGATTTCTTATCAACTCTAGTAAATATTGATCGTTTGTTTTGATTTTTTTAATGTCTTGGGAGTATTTTTCGGCGAAATCGCTATCGAGGACACCAAACAGGGCTCGTGCAACGTTTCTTACGCCGTTGACGTAGCCGCGACGCCTTCGTTGTTGATGTTGAGAACGTAACAATACGTTGTATTCGTTCAACTGGTTCAGTTCGAACTTAAGTTGTTGTGACATGGCTCGTTAGACATTGTGACGCATAGTTGAGCCAAACGATTCACGAAATTCTCGACCTTTGTTGTACTTTGCCAGAATGTTATCAGGTTGTAGTATACTAGAAGCTTCCATTCATCGTGAATAAGTTGAATTTCAAACAGAATCGAAGTAAATTGGTTGGTTTTCAGATAAATGTGTTATTTTAAAAGGTTGCAGGGGTGTTGTTTGTCCACATGATAGCGTTGTGCACTACTAGTAACACCATGAGCAAGCTGTTAGGTTCTCTGAGTTCTAATGACCCGTCTTTTCTTGCTGTTCTTAGTTTCAGGACTCTCTTTCTGTGAATCCGTACTCTCGCATGCCTCGTTTAGTGGAGCTAGTTTTATTATGGGTCTTTTTAGTAATCCATTCTGTGTCTTGAGCGTTACTACACGAACTAAGTTGTCGCTTCCTGGGTGCAGTTTCACGACACGGCCCAAAGCCCACCTACCCGGAGGTAAATTATTTTCCTTGACGAGAACTAGTTGCCCCTTCTGTATATTTTCTTTGGTGCGTTGCCATTTGTTTTGGTTTTGTAGTAAATGAAGGTATTCTTTTGACCAGCGATCCTAATAATGTCGGCGCATAAGCTCTATGAGTTTCCAGTTGTTTCTGATGTCTATAGATTTTATTTCTTCAGGTTCATTAAGTGGTAGTGCGAGCGTCGGACTTCCCGTGAGAAGGTGACCAGGAGTGAGATAGTCCAATTCTTCTGGTAACTGACTCAGCAGTCTGCTGTTCATGCACGCTTCGATTTGTGTGAGAAGCGTCGCAAATTGTTCGTAGGTTAGCTTCTGTCGTCCGATTACCCAACGGAGGTGTAGTACGACTAATTAAAATTATTGAGTTCAAAGCAAAATGTATTTTGCTGTATGAGCATTATTGGCCAACAACATACAACAACAACATTACAACATAACAACAACATACAACAACAACACACAACAAATACAACAACAACAACAACATACAACAACAACATCAACAACATCAACATCAACATTTCTATTCTGAACTTAATAACGTCAGTTAGTAATTTTTTTTTCAATATAATATATGTCGTGTTACCCAGTAACTGGGTTGTGGAGGTCAGTTATACAGTCGCTCCATGTGCACCATGGTATTCAGCTGCATCCGGTTGGACTGGAAGCCGAGAAAAATATTCTAAGCATCTCGTAGCTAAGCACAAATTATACAAAAAAGTCTTCTACGATTTAGACCTAAATCATCAGAGACGTACCAAAACAAAACGACGGCCATTTGCGGCAATGTGTCAATTTTAGTTTCAGAAACGCTCGAGCGGGGCGCTTTGAATCGGCACAAAAATACAACTGTCATTTCGTATAGTATATTTAGTCAAGCGTACTTGTTTATTAGAGGTCAGTGGTGTTGTCGTACGCCGCGTCAAGATGTTGGCTATGAAGAATGTAATGATATCTCGGCGGCGTAACACGCCAGGACTTACCACCGCCATACCTGCGTAGCCATGCTGCTGGGTCAACGGCGCCTGCCCCTCCTCTTCGCACCGCCATGGGCATCCGTCGTCTGCGTGATTCACAGTACGCTCTTTGATTTTGAGTTTGTTTGCTTTGCGCAAGTGTGGCATACGATTATGAACATTATTTGTATAGAGTTAACGTTCATGTCAAAAGTGACCCAAAGGGCAATGGAGAGGGCTATGCTTGGAGTTTCCCTGCGTGATCGAATCAGAAATGAAGAGATCCGCAAAAGAACCAAGGTAACCGACATAGCCCGAAGAATTGCTAAAATTAAATGGCAGTGGATAACATTGCTCGCAGAACAGATGGCCGATGGGGTCGAAAGGTTCTGGAGTGTTGACCGCGTACCGGAAGACGTAGCGTTGGAACGCCCACAAGGTGGACCGACGACCTTGTGAAGGCCGCAGGAACCCGTTGGATGCGAGAAGCACAGAACCGGTCGAAGTGGAGGTGCTTGGGGGAGGCCTATGTCCGGCAGTGGACATCTATCGGCTGAAATGATAATAATGATGAACGTTCATGTTTATTTGCACTGCGCTTGCTCACGTCCGCTTTTACGAATATGTATTACATTATTTGTACAGAGTTAACGATCATGTTCGAAAAACCGCCCATTGTGAAATTTGTATGGTTTACAATAAAGAGTATTCTATTATGTGTTCGTATGTGAGGGGCTTGTGGCTAAATAATAACAGCTGCACAGGTTGATCGATCAGGTTCAGCTACGCTTGCCGCGGTTGGTCTGTGGACGGGATCATCTTTAAATACCGAGATCCCTCCGTGCCTCGGAAAGCACGTTAAGCCATTGGTTCCGGTTTGCATTCATGGGTCTTTGACAGTCGTTACGGGTAGTTAGAAGCCCGAAAGTCTGACAACCAGTCGATACCAAGGGGTATCGCATTACCCAGTAACTGGGTTGTGGAGGTCAGATAGACATTGCTTCATGTAAAATACTGGTATTCAGCTGCATCCGCTTAGACTGGAAGCCGACCCCAAAATAGTTGGGAAAAGGCAGGCAGATGATGTTCGTATGCAACCTTTGCTCACATTCAAATAATTCCTTATCCGAGATTCCCCAGTGAGTCGGACTGGGGAATCACCGCAAACGGTTCCAACTCACGGGGAATATGCGGCACCCGGTTCCGACTCACTGGAACCTCAACAGCTGGCAAGCAAGGCAAGATGCAAGAATCAGGACACTATCGACCTCCGGTCTCCGGGGGGAGTGATGTGGCGGCATCTACATCACCACATGTGAACTACGCATCATACTGATGTCACGCAAAATTCTGCATCTCGCAAGTAGAGTTTACCGCGCAACTAGAATATATGCAACGTCCCTACATCAATCGTCGGACAGTAGCCCACCAGATACAACACCCGTCTGGTTGGAGGTTCCTCCCTTTTCCGTGGAGGATGAGTGAACTTTACACCCTGTTCCTCATACCTCTATAAGGTTAGTTATTTATGAGGGAGATCATATAAATAATTCATGAAATGTGGGACGAAATATCTCTGCCTCCCCTTCGGGGTATACAAGCATAGCAATATTACTAACATATCTTAATTAAAACAGGTAATTATAATCATTATACATGGGTAATGACGCAATAGTCTGCTTGCAACAATACATTAATAAAGCGTGAAGAACAGGTAAAACAGACCACATTTATAAATCGTGGTTTTATTTGGGTTCCTTAAGAATAGCATAACCATAGCATGAGTCACCATTCGCACTGTTGGTACACAGGCCACAAGAATGTCACATGTCTTCGATTTTTTTCGTTCTGAGACATCAGTTTTCTCACGATATTTTCTTTCGAGTATTAAATAAATAACTACACTAAACATAAAATCAATGATTATGTAGTAAATATACCGACAATAAATAGGTAATATTATTATTATTATATTCTCTGCTCATTGCCTATTAGATAATTATTAATTGTCATACTTTATTTACCTTAGGGGAAGTTTTATGTAAATTTGTTAGTGATGGGGACAACTCTACAAATCCAAAATCAGAATCGTTCTTTATTGTAGTACATTACGTTACATGTAACTTGAGTAGTATTAATGCATGGCGTTTGTCCACTATTTTACAGCACGCGTTACCTAAATCTGCACTTCGTCACGCTTTTCTGGGTGAAAATGGACTAAGAACTTAAGTCACAGAAAAGCGTGACTTAGGTGCGGGTTTAGGTCACACAGTGTTTTAATAAATTGTATAAGACCTTTCCTCTTCTTCTTAGGGTGTCGATACCAATCTAAACGAACTCGGCCCAGAATTCGGCCACTTGTTTGGCACCATCACCAGCGTCCATCAGTTCCTGTAACGTGCAGCTGACAGGACACGCAGGGCACGATATTAAGTGTCCCATCGTTTGTGGAACAGTGCCACATTTACACTCCAAGGCGGAGTCGTCTATGAATCTCCACCTGAACCGGTTTTCCTTGCTTCGGCCAACCTGGGTCCGGAGTCTATTTAAAGACTTCCAGGTTACCCAAGGCAACTCATGTCCAGGAGGTCTTCAGCGGGTGAAACAAATGGTTTGGGTAAGGAAGCATTGTCTCGTGTGTAAAACCTTTGACTCGACGCTAAAGTTCGCACTTGGCAGAAATTGAACTCACATTTCTGTTTGACGTCATTTCATTCAATACGACATATGTTTTCATTATTTTAATATTATTAAACATAACGATGCTGAAACCTGAGTACATAAGATTTAAAATGATTAATCTGCTAACTCAATTGTTTTGTCATTATATAATGAATGTAAGTGTCAGAGGTACTGAATAATTTACTGAAATAATGCGTAATTATTTTATACGTTTCATCATAAAATAAAATAGCAATATTGAGTTATGTTTTATTGGACAAAATAGGTTTAATGCTGAGACTTTTTTTTACCACCAGCATTGTTTTATAAACTACATTTCCAACGTACAGACGCCAGCACATCGAGCTACTATAATCTGTCAAATGTCTTTAATAGATCTTCAACTTTATCGCTAAAGCATTAAGGTTAAAAAAGTTGATTGAGAAAATTTGACAGTTTCGGGTAGCTTGACCTGCTGGCGTGTGTACAAGAAAATAATATTATTTCTTCTAACGAAACCACGATCTTCGGAACTGATACCATTTCGACTTCGCTGCCTTGCTAGTCCTGAAAGCGAAAAAACACAACATAAACAAAACATCACGCTGGTATTCCGCAAAGGGGTAGGGAGAGGAGTATCTGTAAACCCACATTTCGTCAGTTATAAGTCCCATATAACAGCTACCCAAAAGTTAAAATTTTCCTGTTACAAAGTTTTTCTTCAAATCAATCTTACTTCTTCATATTTATCTTTTTTCCCAAAGTGATTTTAGACATGCTTTCCTAGGATTAATTAAACTACTCCGTGTGGGCATAAAATACAGACAAATGACCAGTTTATGGGGGGGGGGGGCAGCCACGACGTGTTTTATCTGGAATTTTTCACTTTTTGTATGGAAAATATGAAAAATTATTACCTACATGTTGAGTTTTAGGGGCTTATGGGTCCAATAAAGGGGGTCGAAATTTTCATTATTTTTGCGATACGTCACACAATTTTCGAGATGTACGCAAAAGAAAAAAAAAAAAAAGATACAGTACTGTTTTTGCAGCCGAAGTCGAGATGTCGGTGTGAATTTTAGTTCATGACCACTAATTTTATTTTACACCTTTTTAATCGCGATTAAAAATTGTCAGATTTAGTTAGACAATCAAAATTTTAGGTGAAAAACGTCAAATTATTCAGATTAGCGAAATTGCCTTTTTCAATAGATTAATAATTCAGTGCCATCTTAGCGCTGTTAAACTACAATTTAGTTAAGTTATGTCACTTTAGTCAATTTCAGAATGGGAAATCATCGTTTGACAGGAATAAACTAAACTTTGGTGATTTTTAGTCTAGTTTAGAGGCATTTGTGACAAATATCCTTCAAACTATTCAGATTATGATTGAAAGTCTCTGTCGTCTTTTCCCAACTATGTTGGGGTCGGCTTCCAGTCTAACCGGGTGCACTGAAAGTATGTTACGGAATTAGGATGCAGAATAGATATTTCATCATTGGAGTAACTTTACAAGATTTTTAAAAACATGTAAATATTCCTAAAAATAAACAATAATTAGGTAATTCAAGGTGCAGAAAATAAAAGAGTGTTTTTATTTTACGAGTACTATCGTTTTATTTTAGTTTGAAAAATAAGCAACTTGTCTATGATTCCTCCAAAGAGTTGAGTTTGAAGACATATTAATTTAACTCGCTGCCAGCCAGTCACATTAAGCCAGTCTGAATTAACATTATATTATTTTATTTCTCAAAGAGTTCATAATATCTTCTAGGTTAGCGAAAAGCCTCTGGTGGTAAAAAAAAACCGAGTGTGCTTATGACCACACGACTGAAGTGAAACTTCTTTCTCAAAATATTAATTCATTAAATTGTTCAAAACGAAATAGAATTACGAAAAATAACCAAAGAATCACCGTTCGCGTAACCCTAGTAAACTCGCAAACGCACTACTGACTGAGATATACACATATTTCACTTACTAGCTATAAGAGAAAGAGAGAAAGAAAATGTGCGCCCGCACTGCTCTCTCTTGCTCCTACACTGTGATACAGACAATAGGCCTGCACTGTGCTTAGATATACGGAACGTATTTGACTATGAGAGGAAGAGAGAAAGAAAATGTGCGCGCGCACTGCTTTCTCTTGCTTATATCCCCCACTCAACTCCCGTTCGCCACGTCCGATCACACTTTTCGTAACGCTTACGTCACGCGTTCGCCAGCTTACTCCCCAAGTCAAGCGGGCGTAAAGAAGTTTCACTTCAAAAAATAAAAATAAAAAATATTTAGGGTTAAATAAGTTCTAGTTAATTCAATCGTAATCACACTTAAGTATGTAGTCCATCATATTCATGATAGACGAGAGAATGCGTCCAGCACAGCTATTCACAACCATTCGATACGCTTCCGTACCGTATCAAAAATAGATAGATAGATAAAACGTTTATTCAGTGCAACAAAAGACATACTTAATACAAGTATTAAAAAAAAAACTTAAAAAAGGTGAAGCAAAAAAAAAACAAAAATTAAAAAGATAAATTGACCCATAGACACCTCGTATAAGTAAACCTATAACGGTCGATCACTACTGGGCGGTACGTGTCCCATGGTTGCACCAAATGGGGGTCCAGCTCAGCATATGCCAGGTACAATACCTGACGCTGGTATTCTGCTGTATCCCGTTAGTGACACACGGATGTCGAGAAGACACATCTGAGTTTCTACCAAATGGTACCTACATAGTGCGGCGCGTATATTATAAGGCGGTAAGTACCCACATCTTACTTGATTTAATTTTAAAACCGGCAGAAAGAAAGATTTTGAAATTTTATACTTATTAAATACTTGTGTAGTGTCTACTGGATTACTTGATTATCACAGTTATTATATGATAAGTAATGAATGACTAGTTTGTTTTTAAGCGTGTTTGTGTACGAGTTTACATGTTAGTGTATAATCAATCAATCAATCAATGTTATCGTTGAAGTCCTCTAAGCGCAGTTCACAAGTCCAAAACTCGAATTTTTTGTCAATAGACCGCTATTCTTCCGACAGCTGTTTGGTGTTGGGGGTAAGGCAAATCAGGTTATCGAAATGTGCCGTCAATATCCAGATCGACCGCGCATTTCAATCGCGTTCCTGCCGCTCCCGATCGGAGCGCAATGGATAATCCGGTGTGGACCGTGTGTAATCCGGTGTTTGTTACTCTCAGGACGGCTTTCGATCAAATCATTCTGTCAGAAAAACCTTTTAACGCTTGTACATCTCACTTGGACAAAGCCATGATGTCAGGTTGATGTTGTTTATTTCGACCTCCAAAAAGCCTTTGATCGTGTTGATAATGACGTGCTAAGGGTAGTAACATCAGCTTTTCACCAATACTACTTAAAAATGTTCGCGAGTTAATGCCAGACCGCCGACAATATGTTATACAGTTGTTTCATTTCTGAGTAGTATCAGTATCACACTGGGTCTGGCGTTACTTAGGGACCGATTTTGGGACCGTTATTTTTCGGCATTATGGTGAAACATTCACCAAACTTTCACCAAAATTCTAAAGGTTGGTAAATGTGACATGTCTTTGATTTTTTTCATTCTAGGACATGCGTTTTTAGAGCAGTGACCGTTCCACTAGCCACTGGGCCATCAGTGCTGCCCCTGGTACGAGCACTTGCAATTATGAATGTGGAGAGTGATTTGTTTGCTGCGAGATGGCACGATGGCAATGCACGTCAATATGTGTAGCAGTCACAACTCTACAACGCCACATGCGAACAACGCGTCATACTGACGTTACGCATAATCCTGCATCTCGCAAGCAGAGTTTACCGCGCAACTAGCATATATATAATGGCCCGACACGAATCATCGGGCAGTTGCCCGCCAGACACAACACCCGTCTGGTCGGAGGATCCTCCCTTTTCTATAGAGGACGAATGAACTTTACACCCTGTTCCTAATACCTCTGTGCCTGTACCGATAGCTGGTAGTCTTACGTATTGGATTATTGAACGCATAGGTCTGGGTTCCAATCTTGAGTTTGGATTTTTATTTTTCTTTTCCAACAATAATCGTTATCGGTTTTTTTATTATTCGTTTTTTATAGATTAATAAATGAGAATAATAATGTAATAATTATAATTAACGACTGTCATTCGAGGATCTATGACAGTCGTTACTGGTCGTCAGAAGCCCGAAAGTCTGACAATCAGTCTTGCCAAGGGGTATCGTATTACCCAGTAACTGGGTTGTGGAGGTCAGATAGGCAGTCGCTCCATGTAAAATGCAGGTATTCAGCTGCATCCGGTTAGACTGGAAGCCGACCCCAACATAGTTGGGAAAAGGCTAGGCAGATGATGATGAATAATGTAGTAATTATTTTATTTTTATTATTATATTGTTATTGTAATACGGGGTTCAAAATAAAAATGTTTTATAAGTGATTTCAAAATGTTTATTCGTTATAATGTTATAAACTAGAAATAAATAAACTTCTAGTCAAAACAGTTTATTTTCTTCTGACCCTAACTGTACATATACACTTTTTTTAAACGACTTCAAAAAAATGAGCAAGTTCTCAATTCGGTTGACTTTTTTTTTTAGGTTTGTTACCAGAGAACTCCGTTATTTATAAGTCGATATGCAAAATTCTTTTTTTATTTGAAAGGATATACTTTCAGATTGGTCTCATACAAATTTTATCGAACTCGGTTCAGCAGTTTGGTTTTTAAACCAAACTTACTGATAAAAATTCAAGTAAACAAAATTGGGTCGTTTGCTTTCCCGACTTTTCAGTGGTGACTTAGTGGAATTGTCAAGGTATGTATTGTGGCTATAAGTGCCGTATCTTCATATAATTAACCGACTTCAAAAAGGAAGAGGTCCTCAATTCGATTGTATTTTTTTTTGTATGTATGCTGCGCGATACCTCCGGCCATTTTAAAAATATTTTTTTTAATGGATAGGATATGCCTCAAGGGTAGTTCCAAGGGCCTGCGGGCGGAGAGCAATGGGTAGCTCACCGCCCGATCAGGACCAGGCCCGTGCCGGACGGCGCGTAAGGCCTCTGCCTCGAATCTCGCGGGCAGCGGGGCGGCGGCGGCGGCGGCGCGGGAGCGGCAGGATCTTACGCGTATAATCAAATGGACCGGCCCTCGAATACAGCGGTGCAGGAGCGGCGCGGGGGCGGGCAACGAGCGGTGCACTCCAGTAAAGCGGTGACCGCCAGCGTTGCGCGTCTGCATTGTAGGTATAGTGTTGTACATTTTTTTTGTGTCGTATCAAAATGTCTTCGGACGTGCAAGAGCTAATTATTTCGGCAATCTTTGAGAGGACACCCATATGGAACAGCAAAGATGTGAACCATAAAAATAGAAGAATAATTAACCAATTATGGGAATAAATAAAAAACGAACTGAATATTGAAGGTTCCTTCGAGATATTTGTTTTTATTCGTTCGCGAATAAAAACAAATATCTCGACAACACAACCACGAACACAACACTACACCGCTATAGTGCCGCGCGATCTGCCCGCTAGTTTGGAGAACAGGTATGCGTTGCCCGCCCCGCTGCCGCGCCGCCGCCGCCGCCGCCCCGCTGCCCGCAAAATTCGAGGCAGAGGCCTAAGTGTTCCACGCGCGCCTCCAAGAGATGTCAGCATAATCAGAGGGGCCCCTTAGGGCCGAAGCCTGCCGGGTCAGCGGGATTGTCCGAAAGGGTTACCGCTGCCCCGGAACATAAAGGGCGAAGGAAGGAACATGGGTGGGTTTTAGTCAGTAAGAGTCTGACACTCCCTTCCGCTCCACCCAGAGCGGGAGGGGTCATTTGATGATTTCCCATCCCAAAAAAAAAAAAAGGGTAGTTCCAAGTAAATTTTAATAACTTTGCGTGGGTAGTTTTTGAGCTAGCTTCAATAATTCTTATGATTGGCCACTTAGTTTATATTATTGATGTTCTAATAACATCCTGTCACTCATATTTACATAGCAAGGAGTGTTATACGAATTTGTGTGGGGTAACAACAACTTAAAAGTGAATAATAAAAACTTTCTCACAAAAAAAGAAGTCAGTGGCAAACAATGGCACCGACTTCCGAAATAATAGTAGATTATGCACCGAGGGGCTAAAGTTGTGTCTTATGTCACGGGCGTCATATTGAATCTCGAGCGCAATGAAGGATTCGGGATTTAACTCCCGAGCGCAGCGAGGGAGTTAAGAGTTTAACTCACGAGCGAAGCGAGGGAGTTAATACAAGAATCCTGAATGCAGCGAGGGATTCAAGCTAGCCCAAGGCAAAGACACCTTTAGCCCAGAGGAGGATACTCTACTTTTTACACCTACTGTGAGAAAATCATAAATCATTGGAAATATTATTAGCTTCGGTTGTAATGAATTCAGGAGTACAATCACTTTCATCACTCGACATTTTATAATACTTTGTTGATAAATTTAAAGTATAAATGCCAAAAGTTCGCGCCTTTATTGCGTCTACCAATAAGTAGCCAAGACACGACCAATTCGATTTTCAAAAAAAAAGTCTCTTCTATGGTTTTGTCGTGTATGTCTATTGATATCACTCTCATGGAAGTGGCGTTTGTGTAAGCTAAGCTTTATACAGGGCTGGTAGAATGGTTTTGGATGATTGGCTGTATGCATTTTGAATTTAGAACGTCATTGGAGACGCTCGTGAAAATAGAGTATTTTTGATAAAATGTGATAAATCCACAGCAATCTTTGCGCAGTTTACTTAAAATAAATTAACTAATGTTACAGCCAATTACTATTACGGTATTACGGCTCGGTGCGGTATTTGTTATTATTAATGCCAGTTTTAATGTTATTCCATTCCTTTTAAAAAATGGTTCGTAGTTATCTAATTATTCTTACAATATTATGTCTTCGAAAACATGGCATCGATATGAAGAAGCAGTCGTTATGATGTTGTAGGAAATCGAGAATTATCATCCACGCGTAGTAAGGGTATCGAGAATAGCTTTCCTCTTTCTGGCACCAAAGGGTGTTTGTTAGTACTATACTGCCAATTTAGCTGAGCATGTGAGATTCCAAATTCAAATCACATTATTGACCAGCGGGTCATAATGAAATCCAGTACAACATTATTGACCGGCTGTGCCCCCGGCCACTAATGACTCACTTTAGGTTAAGGTTGCTTGACATATAATTTGACATTTTCGAGCAGGTGGTGTGAAAAGTTATTTTTCCCTTTGTAGTGTATTTTTGGAAGTCGGTAGTTTTTTTTTTTACGTTTTTTGTATTTTGTGCTTCTTCGCTTTCTGTGTCCAAATAAACGCTATTATTACCCACATGTTTTTTACAACTAAATAAATAGTTGGGAAAAGGCTACGTGATAGTTACTTGTGGTCTACCTGGATCTTAATTGTTTCGTCGCGGGAAGTGACTCTTCGTTGACCGTTCCTGCATCATCCTCTTTGTGAATTCCCTGAAAAAAGTATAATAAAAGACATACTTAATAAAGTGATCCAGATACCGTTTTTTCTTTTACGCCGGAACCTTTAAAAATATTGCAAAGGTCTACAACTTAAAATAATAGATTAATTTTTCGCGCCTAAACTACACGAAGGATTTCGATAAAATTTTGCAAAGAGATAGATAGCATCCTGTATCCACTACTTTTTGTCCCGGTAGCACGTTCCCGTGGGACAATTTCCGACATCCACGCGGGCGAAGCCGCGGGCAGAAGACAGTCTCTAATAATTTATTATTACACTAGCTGTGCCCCGCGGTTTCACCCGCATAAATTTCGGTCCCGTGAGAATATCGGGATAAAAAGTATCCTATGTGTTAATCCTGGTTATAAACTATATGTGTGTCAAATTTCATCCAAATCCGCTCAGTAGTTTTGGCGTGAAAGAGTAACAAACATCCATCCATCCATCCATACAAACTTTCACGTTTATAATAGAAAGGAGAAAGAAAGAAAGAAAGAAAGAAAGAAAATACGTTTATTTGCGGCAAACATGACGCATAAAAAAGAACATAAACACAAAAAAAGTAACAAGTTGGGGGTAAGCATGCGTCACATTCACGCAAAACGGCCATCGCTCAGCATAATGCTAAGACTCTATAGGAGATAATATTAGTAGGAACTAGGATAGGATTAATACGATTAAAAAGAAATATTATATAGGTATACGTACTTGTCTAACCTGTAGGAATATACAAAATATGATTAATATGAAAAATCTTGACCTTTATGTATTTATAAATTTATTATATAACATAACCCCTGTACTCCCCGAAGAGTTAGACACAGGTGTACCTACAGGGTGGCAGGGACGCACAACCTGTTACCATGAATTTAGCGTATGATTCTAGATCCACAGCCGTCGAAATTCGTCCGTTCTTAAAAAAAACCGGTCAAGTGCGAGTCAGACTTGCGCACCGAGGATTCCGTACAAAGTAGGTAATTACAAATTTACTGTTTTCGGTTTTTTCCTTTACTTGTGCTATAAGACATTGCTTCTTGCCAAATTTCATGGTTCTAGGTCAACGGGAAGTACCCTATAGGTTTTGATTCCCTTGCGAGTGTCAAAATATACGGCATAAACGGAACATAAACGCCCGTATCTTTTGATTGCGTTGACTTACATAGAAGTTTGATTTTTTATTGTTTCAAGGGATTGCAGCCTTGAGTATTTGATATTAATTTCAACTTGATAACTTTACGCGTTCCTGAGAAAAAGGGTCTTGACAGATGGACAACCAAGTGATCTTATAAGCGTTCCGTTTTTCCTTTTGGGGTAAGGAACCCCTAAAAAACAGCTTTTCCATACATTTGAACCGAGTAGGTATTGTATAAAACCAAAGATTATTTCTCAACAAAAAAAAAATTCTACGTATGGTACTCGTACCACTCGTACCATGGCTCGTACCATTATTGTAAGGAAACCGGCATGTCCTAGAACCAAAAAATTCAATGACATGTGACATCTACCAACCCGCACTGGGCCCGCGTGGTATATTACAGCCCACTCCCTCTCGACGAGAAGAGGCCTGTGTCCCAGCAGTGGGAACATAATGCGCTGATTATGACACTTCAGCTGCTGGGGAGTTTGTTGCGCCACTTCTTCTTCCCAGCAAAAGCACTGAAGTGGTGAAGTGCGGGCGTTTTGGGGGACTGTCTTTTGTAATTTTGACGTACGAAAAGTGCTGATTCTCGGCATAATTTGAATAAATGACTTTTAATTTGATTTTGTCTCTGCTTCGAGGATAAAAGGCGTGAACAATGCGTGTTCATCATTCATCATCATTTCAGCCGATAGACGTCCACTGCTGGACATAGGCCTCCCCCAAGTGTCGCCACATTGACCGGTCCCGTGCGACTCGCATCCAGCGGATTCCCGCAACCTTCACCAGGTCATCGGTCCACCTAGTGGGAGGCCTTCCAACGCAACGTCTTCCGGTTCGCGGTCGCCACTCCAGAACTTTTCGGCCCCATCGGCCATCCGTTCTGCGAGCAATGTGCCCTGCCCACTGCCACTTAAGTTTGGCAATTCTTCGGGCTACGTCGGTAACCTTGGTTCTCTTGCGGATGTCCTCATTTCTGATTCGATCACGCAAGGAAACTCCGAGCATAGCCCTCTCCATTGCCCTTTGAGTGACTTTAAGCCTTCTGATGAGGCCCATTGCTGCTGCCCCGTGTTGCTGTGTGACAATAAAACCAACAAAAAAATCACGTCAATACCGCGTGTTCTGGCGGGTGAGTGGTCGTGGTAGTAGTGACTTCATTCTTCTCAGCAGACTGCCCTGCTTCGGGGAAATGGGTGAACAGCTCCGTCGTTTCTGATGCTTGCTTCGGACTCATATTTTCAATAATTGAATGTATTATTTTCCTGTGTGAAATAGAGAGGTTCATCAATGTCTCTTACCTCATAAATCAGAGGGGTAATTCTCGTAATTTTAAGAACGTTCACAGTCTAGGGGCAATTCTCGTAATTTTAAGAACGTTCACAGTCTGATCTCAGTCTCAATCTGTCAAAAATTCCTCTAATTTCCCTACATTTTGACAAGTTTTTGACATTTGTTTGTCGCCGAGACGAGAGTGCGACTAGATTTTGAATGTTTTAAATTACGAGAATTGGCCTTCTGATCTCAGTCTCAATCTGTCAAAAATACCTCTTTTTGACATTTGTTTGTCACCGAAATGAGACTGCTACGTTTGAGCATTTTAAAATACGAGAATTGGCCTTCTGATCTAGTTGGCGTCAGGCACCAGTTTTCTGGCATTTTTGCTGAACCTTTTTGGCGCAGCCGTGGGGCACCAATTTTCTGCTAATTTCTTACATCGGACGGAAACAAAAATTTGTTTTTCAAATTTTTATTTGTTTATATCTGATGGAACTATATTATTTTGTGTGCCTTTTAGTCTATGCTAAATAAATGTATTTTCTTTCTTTATTTTTCTTTCTACATTATGAATTCATCTTTCAATTTATTTTAGTATTTTATATTTATGATCGTATGCTGCACCGGTTGACGTCATCACGTCAACGCCGGCTGTCGCTAAAAACCAGCGGTGGGGCTCTGTTTGGCATAAGGTCGTAGCATTATGCTGAGCGATGGCCATTCTGCGTGGATGTGACGCATGAGTCAAAAAGAGTCGACCAATCACTTGGTGTTGTCTCGAAAAACCAAGAGTATCGTACTAAAATACACTGCTTTCGGCCATTTACAGCTTATATTATAAAGATTTTTCTCACCCAGCAAATTCAAAGCCCAAGTTTTTCAAGTTGTTCCGTTCAGACACAGACAGCTGCGAGTCAAACACTTTGTAGTTGTCCAAGTTCTTGATTTTTTGCGAGCTGTTCTGAACGGCTTCAGGTATTGGTTCGCCCTGCCTCCGCTTGCCGAGAGCATGGAAATATCTGGCAAATAGAACTAAATATGACTTGATCTCTGGGGTAATTGCGTAACACACTATCAGTAGCAATGGGTTTAATTTTGACAACTTAACAACATTCATGACAACCAGTCTTACTAAGCGGTATCGTATTACCCAGTAACTGGGTTGTCGAGGTCAGATAGGCAGTCGCTCCACAGGTATGTAAAATCAGTATTTTACATACCTGGATACATAACTGGATGCAGCTGAATACCAGTGTATTCAGCTGCATCCAGTTAGACTGGAAGCCGACCCCAACATAGTTGGGAAAAGGCTAGGCAGATGATGAGTTTAACAACATTCATTGCGTTATTTACGTTGTTGAGCAGACACATTTTTCGAACATATGAAGCAATGGGTTAGCAATATCCTTCAAAATGATTCAGATTGTGACTGATAGTGTGTTACGTAATCAGGGTGCTGATCTTCTCATTCGAACGAAGTTCTTTAACGGAGCTTGAGGTAAAAGTAAACTGGTAGAATTCGTCACGTGACGAAAAAGCGTTAAGTGATGAATGCGCCTCTATGCGATGTTTTACTATATAATATTAATAGTAACAGATATAATAATAGAACTTGTCTTGTGGCTAAGTAATAACAGCCGCACGGGTCGATCGATCAGGTTAAGCTACGCTTGCCGCGGTTGGTCCGTGGATGGGTGACCATCTTCACATACCAAGACCCCTCCGTGTCTCGTGGGTCACGGCTGTCATTCGTGGATCTTTGACAGTCGTTACGGGTCGTCAGAAGCCCGAAAGTCTGACAACCAGTCTTACCAAGAGGTATCGTATTACCCACTAACTGGGTTGTGGAGGTCAGATAGGCAGTCGCTCCATGTAAAATACTGGTATTCAGCTGCATCCGGTTAGACTGGAAGCCGACCCCAACATAGTTGGGAAAAGGCAGGCAGGTGATGGTGATGAGAAAGAAATAGTAGTAGATAGCGGTGAGGTCAAAATAAAAATCCAAGATGGCGATGCGATTTTTTTTTGAAATTTTCGTAGCCGCCATCTTGAATTTTCAATTTTTGTCAAATTTTTGACATTTGTTTATCGCCGAGATGAGACTGCGACTAGATTTTGAACGTTTTTGATTACGTGAATTGGCCATCTGACTGTAAACTCCACTCACATTACTTTATTTGTTTCCTTTTTGCCCTCTCTCATGTCTCCCTTAGGTGTCGGCACTTCTTGGGGTTCTGGGGAAGGAGCAGCCCCAGCAACTGTAGTGGTTGTGGGTATGATCTCGCTTACTTTCGCTTCCAGCTTTCCGTGGTAGTAATGAAGGACTTGCAAGCTTATTTCTTTAGCCGAAGTCTTTAAATCTGCCAACTGTGAACATAAAATTATTCAATTGTCAATTGAAGGTTATGCGTTAGGCGAGTAGTTTCCAAAATTGTATTGTATCTTGTACAGACGCCAGCAGGTCAAGCTACCCGAAACTGTCAAATTTTCCCAATCAACTTTGAACCTTAATGTTTTTGCGATATTAGAGTTGAAAATGTCTTAAAGAAATTTGACAGATTGTAGTAGCTTGATGTGGTGGCGTCTGTACATTGTGCCCCTGAACGAATTTTCACAGCAAAGAAAGAACGAAAATACGTTTATTTGCCGTAATCATGATGCATAAAAGGAACACAAACACAAAAAAGTAACAACTTGGGGAGAAACATGCGTCACATCCACGCAAAACGGCCATCGCTCAGCATAATGCTAAGATCCTATACGAGACCGAGTCCCAGCGCTGGTTTTCAGCAACAGCCGGCTTTGACGTAAAGACGTCAACCAGTACATTTCTTTTATAGGTTAGACTATAAGGATGGCGTTCAAAAGTATGTAAAGTAATATTATATGAGTCAACCATACGGCGGACTGGTGAGCGCTCGCCACAATTAGTTCGGCAAGAGTTCACTGCGAAAAGAGTAGGTATCTGCGCGTAGTACCTGTCGCCTGTCAAAGGTTCTAGGCATAGCGTAACAAATCATGTTATTTAAAAGACAATGACCAAAATGGTTACCAAAAAGTCTCCAAAGTACCAAAATATTATAGTAATTATTTTCATATTTTTTTTACGACATGCCGCGTCGTGGATTTAATTTTTGAACAGGGAATTTAATTTAAAGTAAAAAAGTGTTAATGATTATGCATGATCTAAAGCCGCTCATCAGTTCAATATAAAGTGTATTTGTCAAAAAGTTTGTACGATGTAACTAGATGGCGTTGCCGTCGAATTAAAACTCGCAAGCGTTGTGTGACAAGGAGTTAGTTGGGTTCGTGTGAATTTTAACAAATATAATTATCAGCTATAGAACAGTATACAGTTTGGTTATTGGTTGTTTTATTCAGACCTTCAACCCTATTAGTATACACTTATGGTCAACATTTAAGTACAGACGCCAGCAGGTCAAGCTACCCGAAACTGTCAAATTTTCCCAATCAACCTTGAACCTTAATGCTTTAGCGATAAAGTTGAAAATCTATTAAAGAAATTTGACAGATTGTAGTAGCTTGATGTGCTGGCGTCTGTACTTAGTACCATACCAGGTGTTCGGTATTTAACAAAAAGTGTTGAGAATGTTTTATTCCCTTTACATGACGCTCCGTTTCAAATGATATGATTAATATAACCTTGAATTTTGAAAGTGTCATGATCACGTCTTTCAAAACACGTAAAAAAATATAGTTTGCCGATTCTACATTAATTAAAAATAACTAGAATAAAAGAATAGAATTTTTATTTAAACGATTATAATTTTTTTAGAGCAATAATGGCCGTTCGTGTATGACATGTCAAACAAAATAACGTACCTAGTTTTCCGGTTATTTCGTTTTTTTTTTTTTGGAAATTTCCGTGATCCGGGTTTTGCTTACAAAAAGAACATTTGCAGGAGTTAATTATGATAAGTGTAGTCTATAAAAACAAAGTTTGATTTTGATGCAGCATGGTACGGGATTCTACACATCCACGAGCATTGTCATTTTAATTTATTTCTGACAATTTTATATAAGACTATCGGGATAAAAAGTATCCTATGTGTTAATCCTGGTTATAGTTATAACCCATATGTGTGCCAAATTTCATCCAAATCCGATCAGTAGTTTTAGCGTGAAAGAGTAACAAACATCCATCCATCCATCCATCCATCCATACAAACTTTCGCGTTTTCGTATTAGTAGGGAGGGAGAGGTTTTTTTTTTTTTTTTTCTGGTGGGAAATCATCAAATGACCGCTCCCGCTCTGGGTGGAGCGGAAGGGAGTGTCAGACTCTTACTGACTAAAACCCACCCATGTTCCTTCCTTCGCCCTTTATGTTCCGGGGTAGCGGTAACCCTTTCGGACAATCCCGCTGACCCGGCAGGCTTCGGCCTTGAGGGGCCCCTCGTTATGCTGACATCTCTTTGAGGCGCGCGTGGAACACTTACGCGCCGTCCGGCACGGGCCTGGTCCTGATCGGGCGGTGAGCTACCCATTGCTCTCCGCCCGCAGGCCCGCGCCTACGGTGGCCGGTAGTCGTCGCTCGACTCCCGACGCCCGGGGCGTCTCCCGCGGCGGCTGGGACGGGAGGCTCTCTCCCTCATCCATCCCGCCACCTCCTTCGCTAGCATGACTGCTTCGCAGAAGGAGGCGACTGCCTCCCACTCCCTCTCGCTCCGGACCATGGCTTGCACCAGGGCTGGGCGCGAGAGGCCGCCGCCGCTGCCGATCGCCTCTACGAGGACACAAACACGGCGGTGCTCCGCCCAAGCGGGGCAGACCTCCACCGTGTGCTCCACCGTGTCCTCTGGGCGATCCTGGCAATGGTGACACCCGGGCGTTTCCTCCCACCTGATGATGTGCAGGAAGGCTTCAAGGTATCTTTTTCGAGAGCTGAGGGTCAGGAACTTAAACGTGCTGAGTAACTGAGAGTAAGGTATGTAGGATGTTATCATACCTTATCCTGTAATATCTTCAGATAATCGGGCGTCCTCCTAAACCTCTTCAGCACAGAGTTGAAGTCCTCTCCGTACAGCTTGAAAGACTCCTGATCCACGTTGTACTTCCGATAATTATTTTGAAATAACAAACTTGGTGATACTAGAAAAATTAATTGTTGAACTTAAATACTACTATGTACAGACGCCAGCAGGTCAAGCTACCCGAAACTGTCAAATTTTCCCAATTAACCTTGAACCTTAATACTGTAGCAATAAAGTTGAAAATCTATTAAACAAATTTGACAGATTGTAGTAGCTTGATGTGCTGCTGTACATAATTATGTACGTACTAATGTGAATCGCCTAATCAGCCTATTAAGTTCCCACAGGCCTCCTCTCTGTGAGAGGGAGTGGGCCGTAATCTACTACGCTGCCCCAGTGCGGGTTGGCAGATGTCACATGTCTTCGAATTTTGGTTCTACGACATGCCGGGGTTTCCTCACGATGTTTTCCTTCACCGTTTTGAGAGCAGTGGTGATGAAATCATTTACACGAAGTAAAGTCTGTCTGGGTTGGAAACGAAAAATGTGAATTGATGCAGCTAAATACCAGTATTTAACATACATGGAAGGACTGTGTATCTGAGGTCAGATACATACCCCACAAACAGCAATCTCCTGAGGACCCGTAAATGATACCCTTTTTTTTCCTTTTTTTTTTTCATTTTTTTTTCTGTTGGGAAATCATCAAATGACCCCTCCCGCTCTGGGTGGAGCGGAAGGGAGTGTCAGACTCTTACTGACTAAAACCCACCCATGTTCCTTCCTTCCCCTTCACGTTCCGGGGTAGCGGTAACCCTTTCGGACAATCCCGCTAACCCGGCAGGCTTCGGCCCTAAGGGGCCCCTCAAATTATGCTGACAACTCTTTGAGGCGCGCGTGGAACTCTTACGCGCCGTCCTAAATGATACCCTCATTCACGGGTCGTTTGTCGGTCGTCGTCATTTGTTATCCAGGAACCTGTACCTATTGCTAATCCATTGCTTTGTGACTAACCAATGAATTTTGTTGGACTGTCAAAATGAAAGCCGTTCCTACTGTTAGTGTGTTACGCAAAAAGGGGCTTATGGCTAAGTAATAACAGCCGCATGCGTCGATCAATCAGGTTAAGCTGCGCTTGCCGCGGTTGGTCCGTGAATGGGTGACTATCTTTACATATCGAGAACCCTCTGTGCCTCGGAAAGCACGCTAAGCCGTTGGTTCCAGCGGTCATTCAAGAATCTTTGACAGTCGTTACTGGTCGTCAGAAGCCCGAAAGTCTGACCACCAGTCTTACCAAGGGGTATCGTTTTACCCAGCAGCTGGGTTGTGGAGATCGAATAGCCAGTTGCTCCATGTAAACTACTGGTATTTAGCTGCATCCGGTTAGACTGGAAGCCGACTTCAACATAGTTGGGAAAAGGTTATACAGATGTTTTTAAAGAATTGTAAATTAAATACAATACTCACCAATGGATAATACAATACATAATTTGAAAATAATTCTATACATTATTGACTTGGAGATGTATAATGTATATTTATTTCATTGCTGTAAACATTGAATTGGATTTAAAATTCACCGTTTCGAACAAAAACAGAATGTCTCAACTTTAGATATTAATAAAATGGGTGTTACAACAATAAAGTATATTTATTTTATGGTTTCGTTGGTCGTAATAAAAATTGGTTTATTTTATTGTTATATTAAACGCAGCATTTCTAGGGTTAGGCAGAGGTATACTAATCCCCCTGACCGATTTCGGTCACGGTGGCCAATATCAACGGAGAATTAGCCAGGTTCGCAGGAGATATTATAGTGCACAAATGTGTGCGCAAACACAGGAGCACTCTCTGTTCCTTTATTCTCATGGTCCGATAGGACGGCAATCCGACACGACCGGAGAGAGATCAGGCGCAGGAACAACGGCTTTACGTGCTTTCCGAGGCACGGGGGCATCACACCACCAACTTCCAAACTCCGGACTGTTACTAAGAAATTCCTAATTGAAAAACCCAACAACACTTTGCCCAACCCGGGACTTGACCCAGGACCCCACGCTCAGCAGTCGGGCTTGCGACCACTGTGCCAACGAGGCAGTCAAAGCAATCATCATCATCATAATTTCAGCCGAAAGACGTCCACTGCTGGACATGGGGAGGCCTATGTCTGTGCCAAGCACCTCCACTTCGACCGGTTCTGTGCTTCTCGCATCCAACGCGTTCCTGCGGCTTTCGCAAGGCCGTCGGTCCACCTTGTGGGCGTTCCAACGCTACGTCTTCCGGTACGCGGTCGCCACTCCAGAACCTTTCGGCCCCATCGGCCATCGGTTCTGCGAGCAATGTGCCCTACCCACTGCCACTTAAGTTTGGCATTTCTTCGAGCTATGTCGGTTACCTTGGTTCTCCTGCGGATCTCTTCATTTCTGATTCGATCACGCAGGGAAACTCCAAGCATAGTCAAAGCAATGATCCAAAATAAAACACCAGTAATAAAATGAAAAGTTTTTATTTTTCAGCCTTTATTATAAATCTTTTCTTAAGCTTCCTAAAAAACTGGACAAATGTCACATATAAACGGCTGTCAAAATTCAGAGCGTCTTTTGACACATTATAACGTTCGCACGGACATAAATATCGCGGCGGAATTTTGTCGCGGACTGGATTTTCAATTCTCGGTGTTGAGCCGAGTGTTGAAAATCCAACAGAGTGCATCCCATCCCAAAAATCCTGTTGGATGTTCAACAGACTCGGCGCTAAGCAGTGCTTTGGGCGCCATCGGTTGAGACTGATCATCTCTTAACTGCCAGGGCTTATTTTTTATCTTATATTTTGAATTGTTTCTTCATTTGTTTTTTTTTTACATTGTTCTCACATAAAGAAGCAACAAGAATAATGTACCCAGGATTTTATAATATCTTGATTTAAAAGAGTGTCCTTGGAAGTGTCTTGCCCGTTCTTCTCCATTGAGATCTACGTTTTGAAATAGGCAACTAGTTGCAACTTTCTGACTAACTGACTGACTATTTAATTTTGACAATTCAGAAGTGCCTGTAAATGATTTAATTGAAATAAATGCTTTGCGTTTGAGAATCAAATGCGCGATAAAATTCCGATGCCATATTTTTACGGCCCTGTGAACGTTGGTGTAAGGATGATTTCCACTAAACGACTCGCATCGCATCGGATCAGAAAGGATACGAACGGATGCGGCGACAGCCGATTGCGTCCGGCAGGATGTCAGCGCATACGATCGGCTCCGTACTGTGGCTTGCGAACGTATCCGTTTCTGCGCTACTCAAATAGTTTCATTCCTACCGTGTTGACGTGTCCTAATGCCGATAGGATTCGATCGGATATAAAGACAGGTGAACGGAGCCGATCGCGCCGCAGCATATTATGTACTTTCGGCTAAGATTACGTGCCGCGGAAGACGCCCGCGGTCAAGCTGCTGGGCGCGGCTTGGTAATATAGACTTTAAATACTGTGTACACGATTTAACATCGTTTAAAGATTGTAAAATCCGTTCCGATCCGGTGCGATGCGAGCCGTTTAATGGAAATCATCCTTTAGTGTCTATAAAAGTACTGGGGAAAAAATAATAATGACGGAACCTCTTTCCTAAGAAATCCTAGTTTAGTTAAACTTCAGAACGCTGATGAAAGTCGCCATCTTTTATTTCCCTGTCAACGATTTCATATCTATCGTGTACACCCCTGTCTTTCTCAATAGTAATTTCTGAATATTTGTTATCCTGTTCATTTTGTTTTTGATCCCAATCATTTTTATCCCGGTCATCTTTATAAGGCTTAATTTCTTGTTTAATCCATTGACTTTGTCTTTTATTCCAAATATTTTCTCTTTTATTCGAATCAATCTCTTTTTTATTCCAATCACTGTTTCTCTTATTCGAATCAATGTCTCTTTTATTCCAAACATCGTCTCTCTTATTCAAATAATTATCACGTTTCTTCAAATCTTTGTCTCTGTCATTCCAGCCATTATCTCTCTTTTCCCAACTATCGTCTGTCTTGTCCCAATCATTGTTTCTCGTTTGCCAATTATTGTCTCTATGGTCTGAATCATCATCATCTCTCTTATCCGAATCATAGTCTCTGCTATTAAAATCGTCGTTTTTATCCCATTGATTGTCATTCATATCTAAATTTTCATTCTCATCGTACTGTTGGTGTCTTTTATTCCATTCATGCTCCATTCTATCATACCCAATGTCTTTGTCATATCGCTGTTTATCAATTTTCTTCCAATCTTTTTCTTTTTGACTCCATCCATCGTTATTTCTATCTCTTTTCCTATCGCGTTCGTGTCTCTTTTCGTGTCTGTGTTTGAATTGTTTATTTCTATTTTCATTTCTTTCTTTATGTGTATAGCTTGAGTGCTGTTCCTTGTGATCATGGTTATTATTCGCCTTAGTTCTTAAAGCCGACTTGTCTTTCCATCCTATCAATTTATCTACCGGTACATTAATTACTGCGTTTGTATCCCAAGATCGTTCATTTGCTTTCTTATATTCCTCATTGTTCGTATCAGTGGTGCTATATATCTGTTTGTTTCCGTCATTTTTATAATCTTCATCTCTAGGGCGTACGCTGCCCTCGCTCAGCTTGTCATTGTTATTGTGATCAAGTTTAGTTATCATATACTCTTTGTAACTTCCGCTTTTTTCTTCTACTACTGTCACCGGATCATTATCCTTCTCCGCCTTAAGACGCAACTCCTGCTTTATTTGACCAAGCTCTTTTGTGTCGACTATTTTTGTTTTTTCCTCTTCGATTCTAGCTTTCTCTTTGTCTAAAGCTTTATTGTCCTGTGTTCTTTTCTCAATTTCATTGTTATTAATCTCGGACTGTTTTTCAGTGCTACCACCGTGACTTTTTGCTTCTACTCTTGGTGTATTGACTTCATTTTCAGTGCCTGATACTTCTATGTCTTCCGTGACAAGTTTGTCGTCATCGTCGTCTTCATCTGGGAAGCTAGGTCGGTATGTACGCCCGGCAGTAGTAAGTTCTTGAAGATCGTCCAATGGATTAGGGTTAGGTGTGGGGTGTGAATCAGTAAATTTCGCTGTAACAATTTATTTATTTATGTATAGTTAATTAAAACGGTACAACATCAATTAGGTACATTAATTAACATAGAGACAATAATTACGTTGACAATAATATAACTTAAAACTAACATGGAACAGTGGACTCCCTTGCATACTTTCTCTCACAGAACACCAGACATATACCTACGCATAATTTTAATCCATTCATCCGCAAACACATCACATTCAGGGTTGGCAGCCAGAAGGGCATTCAGCACCTACCAATAAATTTTGATATAGAAAAGGTAACTATTGCCCGCGACTTAGTCCACAATCTAGACTGAGAAGTAGCCTATATCCTTCACTAAGCCCAAAGCCCAAAGCAATTCTTCGGTACGTGTGTTTGTCACATAACTCCTCCTAAACGGCTGGACCGATTTGGATGAAATTTTGTGTGTATATTTCAATGGGTTCCTGGATGGTTTTAAAACAATTGGATCCGGTAGGTGGTGCTGCTTTTCCGGGCAAGACGACGTCTGCCGGGTCCGCTAGTACTGTATATAATTATATACTTAAGCTACCTATCTGTCTAATTTCATAATGATTGGTTCAGTTGTTTAGGCGAAAACAGATAACAGATAGACAGACAGATTTCGCTTATAATATTAGTAAGTATGAATTGTAGAAGTAATAAAACGTGACTTACATTTGGACAGATAATATTCCGGTTTATTTTCTACCGTACTGAATGCTTTGGCTTCAGCATTGGTCTCAGATACAACATGTTGCAAGGTAACTGGATTCAAGAGCTTCCTGAAAAGAAAATAGATACAAAAAAATATAAATACTCTTAGTAACCACTTAAAACTCGTGGCTAAACAACGAGACTGTGGATGGGTGACCGTTGATCTCATAGCCCCCTCCCTGACTTGGAAAGCACGTTCAAACCTCAACATTAGCTGGGAAATCATCAAATGACCCCTCCCGCTCTGGGTGGAGCGGAAGGGAGTGTCAGACTCTTACTGACTAAAACCCACCCATGTTCCTTCCTTCGCCCTTTATGTTCCGGGGTAGCGGTAACACTTTCGGACAATCCCGCTGCCCCGGCAGGCTTCGGCCCTGAGGGGCCCCTCGTTATGCTGACATCTCTTTGAGGCGCGCGTGGAACACTTACGCGCCGTCCGGCTCGGGCCTGGTCCTGATCGGGCGATGAGCTACCCATTGCTCTCCGCCCGCAGGCCCGCGCCTATGGTGGCCGGTAGTCGTCACTCGACTCTCAACATTAGCTTCAACTCTTCATTGACGGCTATTATAGAAGAGACTCTCTAGTCTCCTCTAATACAAGTTACTCTGTGCTCTCTAGTTTAAAATAATAGTCTATGGAAAAGACACCACAATTTTGTCAGTATGGTCCCGGCTGTCATTCGTAGATCTTTGACAGCCGTTACTATGGAATAAGTAAGTGCTAGGTCCATAGAAGTAGTAAGTCCTATAAATTTGGTACAGTCAGCCAAAAAACCCGAATGGCCGACAATCAGTCTTACCAAGGAGTATCGCGTTGCTCATTACGAGGGTTGTAGTGGTCAGATGGTAGTCGCTCTAACTAGCTGCATCAGGTTGTGATCCGGTTAGACTGGAAGACGAACTCGACACAGACACATATGGTTGATTTGCTAAAAACTGATATCAGACACTTCGCTCGAGTGAATGGTTCACTCTAGTTCACTAGCATTTCAGTTTGCTTACTCTGCAAGCTATGTCGGTAACTCCGGTTCTTTTCCGAATAATTTAATTCCTGATTTTGTCCTTCAAAGAGACTCCGAGCAAAGGTCGCTCCTTAGCGCGTATGTTCGACTGAATTTAATCTAGCTAAAACGTGGATTGACACTGGAAGCGCGGCAGGATCGCGGGTTTCCTAAAACGGATCGTGCTAAAGGATCTCCGATCCACAACCGGCGCTCCATGATCGTGGATCGTGGAGAGCCGAACCAAATATGGATCGTCCGGTGTTCACCCGGCTTTTGAATTTATTTTTGTTGATTCATTTTGACCTTAGGCGTTTCACTTCGAGTGCAAGATCGACGAAACTGTACCTAGAAACAGTCTCTGATTTCAGCTTAAGAATGAGTGGTCATGCCACAGAAACTTACGCAATATTCTTCTGCTTCTGTTTGTAGCTGAACTCTTCTAAAACCTCAGGGTTATCAATAACATGGTATCTCACGGTATCTTCTAGTTTCTCCAACTGATTCTCCGTATCCTGGTCATTTGGTACCACTACACTGGGAGGAATATTTATGGTCTCTACTGCTGGCAATTCGAACCGGCGTAACATTGAGTCTGCAAAAATGTACTTCGGTTTCAGTTTAAAGAAACTTTATTCCCAATAAAGACATAAGTCACTTACTTGAGAACACTACTAAAAATAAGGATTACAATATGTTCGTCATCAGTATTACAATTTAATAGTACCCATCCAATGTATTCATTTCTCCAGAAGTGATCGATCCGCAATTATGTGCTGGCTAAGTTGAGTTTTGAATGCATTGTAAGAGTGTAGATTTCTTATATAGGATGGTAATTTACTATAAAGCTGTGCTCCTTTAAAAGTTAGCATTTTTTTGCCATAGTTTGTTCTTGTTTTTGGTAAAACTAGCAAGCTTGCTCGCCGTGTACTGGGTTGACTAACTTGTTTATATTGAGTGAGTGTTATGTTTGAGTGAACGCTTTAGTTGAGAATATTTCTGATGAAAATGCATGTGTTGTAAATATAAAGTTGTTTTATGTTCATTATTTTACTTAACAGTTAAGCTGTGGTATGTCCACATTGGTTAGGACCTCGCTTCTCATGCACGAGGTTGTTGGTTCGAATCCTAGAACCAAAAACTCGAAGACATATGACATCTACCAACCCGCACTGAGCTCGCGTGGTAGATTACATCCCACTCCCTCTTGAAGAGAGAAGGCCTGAGTCCCAGCAGTGGGAACATTGTAGGCTGATTATTCTACTTAGATATTTTAATAAAAGTTTTTGTCTCCTTTACTATTTCACACGCTGTCTACATCTCTGTATCTATTGTCCTGTCTCCGGTGTGCTGGAAGAGATTTCTTGTGAAATAAGCATCACCTCTGTACTTATTTTTTCTGTTCTGTTGAATAATAGTTGAAGTTTAGTAAGAAATTGATGGATGTTTTCGAATGAAATTTTATTTGATAAATGAACTGTTTGTTTTCTGTAAAATAAATTAAATTTTATTCGAAAACATCCATCGGTTTCTTACTAAACTTCAACTATATTCGATGACCCTGGCTACTATCTCCTTTGCTCATATGTACTCGATGTTTTCTTTCATGTCAGTAATGTCAAAGATATTCAGCCTTCTTAGCACACTCAGCCTATAATGTTCCCACTGCTGGGACACAGGCCTCCTTTAGGTGAGAGGGAGTGGGCTGTAATTCCCCACGCGGGCCCAGCTTATGTTGATGGATGTCAAATTTCTTCGAATTTTTGGTTCTAGGACATGCCGGTTTTCACACGATGTTTTCCTTCACCGTTTTGAGAGCAGTGGAGATGAAATAATTTACACAAAGTAAAGCGCCTGTCTAGGTTCAAACCTATGACCTACTCGTTAGCCGCGGCCGTTGCCACTGGGCCACCACTGCACTAAACTTTTCTGTCTAAACCTTTAATTTAAATAAATTACTTAACTAGTTTTTAGATTGCTAATAAAGGCTATTTGAAACTGAAATTGAAATGTACGTTTATAGCACTGTCTGACCTAAACCCGCACGCTTTTCTGTGACTTAAGTAGTCCATTTTTACACAGAAAAGTGACTTAAGTGTGAGTTTAGGTCACACAAACTATAAAATAGTATACGATACGTGTGACCTATCAATCAACTCAGCCTATCGCCAGTCAGTCGCTCAGTCCACTGCTGGACATAGGCCTCTCCCAGGCTGCACCACAACACCATGTCCTCCGCCTTCCGCATCCAGTCTGTCCCAGCCACTTTCTTTAGGTCGTCCGTCCATCTAGCTGGGGGGCGTCCCACCCTACGCTTGCCGATACGCGGTCTCCACTCCAGGGGGCCTACTACGAATTGCAAAGTGCGAATGATCGGATCGGACCGACACATGGTCCAACCGAATATTATTGAAAAATGCGAAAAAAGTTCGGATCAGCTCAGTTGGGTCGGGACCATAGTCAATATTCGAAAGAGTGTAGGAGTGTAGGATCGGGACCGACCGAACCAAATAGTAACTTCGTAGCAGGAAACAGCCGAACATTCGGCCGATACCACTTCGGAGTAGACCCCCTGGACTCGTCTGCTCCACCGGCCGTCGGTCCTTCGACAAACATGATCAGCCCACTGCCACTTCAGTTTGCTTACTCTGCAAGTTATGTCGGTAACCTCACCTTGTCGTGTGACCTAAGTAGTCTATTAATTCACGGCGATTAGCACCCACGTTGTGCAATAATAGACTACTGAACTCACTTGTATCGTAACGTAGTATCGCCAAAATCTATATCTGACCACCGTAAGGACTATTCCTGCTTGCAGCGCATATTATTAGTCGACCTAAAAAGGATCCTCTTTTGTTTTACTTACGGACGCAGCTGTGGTCATCATGTGCACAGGATTTTGTTTTAAAAATTATCCGATATAAGTTTTGACGATAGTACTACTATGTAGAAGAGGCTATTACCATATCTGCCATTCCGGCCATCATTATTATAGACGCTGTTGATAAAGTCTATCATTTTAGCAATATTCGATGCTTGCCTTGCTGCGTCATCATTTGAACGCAGCGCTGACGTCATGGGTGTTGTTAGTCGTAATCTTGCTGAGATTTTAGTAAGTAGATGTGCTGTAATGAAAAAAAAGCGACAACAAAGTGAAAAATATATATTTTTTTTTTAAACGTTGCGCCACTCTAGGAATTTCTGCTGTATCGTGGGTGCTTTTAAAAACATTTAAACTCACATACACAAACAGCCAGACCCGGAACAACTACTTGTAGATCATACAAATATTTGTTGCGTGCGGGAATCGAACCCGCGACACGCAGCGCAGCAGTCAATCGCTTAACCACTGCGCCAACCGTGCCGTCATTGTATGTTAGACTTTGGTGATGTTGGTTTTTAATGCATTGCCAAATTGCCACCGTCCCTGTCATTCCTGGTTCTTTGACAGTCGTTAAGGGTCGTCAGAAGACCGAAAGTCTGTCAACCAGTCTCACCAAGGGGTATCGTGTTACCCAAAGTAACTTATAGATTGTGGAGGTCAGACGCCTATCTGACCTCCACAATCTATCAGTTATTTTGTCTGCCTAGTCATCATCATCATCAGTCCACTGCTGGACATAAGCCTCTCCTATTGCACGCCATTCAACTCGATTTTCGGCAACTCTCATCCTGCTGGTACCAGCCATCCTGCGAAGATCGTCGCTCCACCTAGCCTGAGGGCGTCCCACCTTACGTTGGGCAGTCGCTCCGTGTAAAATCCTCGTATTCAGCGGCACCAGGTTAGACTGGAAGCCGACTTCAACGTAGTTGAAAAGGCTAGGCAGATTGATTTAATATCACGCCTATATGTCAGGGGCTTTGTTAAAGTCCCATGTGATTGGTGGCTAGCCTATTGCCAAGTGTGATCAGCCTAGAGCGTGCCCACTGCTGGGACACAGGCCTCCTCTCTGTGGGAGATAGTGGACCATAATCCACCACGCGGGTCCAGTGCGGGTTGGCGTATGACACATGCGTTTCGGTTTTTGGGTTCTAGGACATGCCGGTTTCCTCACATTGGCGCCGATTCCCTTGTTCACAAACTAAACTAAATTTAAGTTGAGTGCATCTTTTTCTTTCTATTTCATTAAGAAAAGGACAGAAGATAAATATTAGTTTAGTCCTGTCAAATTAGTCAGCACCTGACGTAAATTGACGTATTTTTAGTAGCCATGTTTTTAATCACGTCTAAACTGTCTATGGAGTATCCTAATTTGACAGGACTAAACTAATATTTATCTTTTGTCCTTTTCTTAATGAAATAGAAAGAATGAGATGCACTGAACTTAAATTTAGTTTAGTTTGAGAACAAGGGAATCGGCGCCATTGTTTTCCTTCACCATTTTGAGAGCAGTGGTGATGAAATTATTTACACAGAGTAAAGCGCCTGTCTGGGTTCGAACTCACGATCTACACTCGTAAGTCGGGGCTAATACTACTGGCTCGCCGGGCCACCACTGATCTCACTCCTGGCATGTCCTAGAACCAAATCTCGAAGACATGACATCTACCAACCCGCACTGAGCTCGCGTGGTAGATTACAGCCCACTCCCTCTTGAAGAGAGAAGGCCTGAGTCCCAGCAGTGGGAACATTGTAGGCTGATTATTCTACTTAGAAATTTTAATAAAAGTTTTTGTCTCCTTTACTATTTCACACGCTGTCTACATCTCTGTATCTATTGTCCTGTCTCCAGTGTGCTGGAAGAGATTTCTTGTGAAATAAGCATCACCTATGTACTTATTTTTTCCGTTCTGTTTTTCTTGTCTATTTATATATGTGTGTAAATAAAAGGTAAAAAAATAGAAAAAAATCTCTAAAATATTATTTTAAAAAATCGCATTGATGAATCTTTTCAAACGCGATTTTGTGAAGATTGTCTTTAAACGTTTAAATTCTGACTTTTGACTTACCTATGCAACACAAATAAATAAAAAACTTCATTTTAATTTTCCATCACATCACAATTTTCGCCAACGAAAATTGTTACACTTAATCCTTATCTCATTTCTTTGAAATTAAATGAACGGCATGACAAAACAATTAGGTTTCAGAGTTCGGTACGATAATATAAATTCAAGGTCGCTCAACGAGCTATGGAACGGGCTATGCTTGGAGTCTCTCTGAGGGATCGAATCCGCAACGAGGTGATCCGGCAGAGAACCAAAGTTATCGACATAGCTCACAGAATAAGCAAGCTGAAGTGGCAATGGGCCGGCCATATTAGCCGTCGAACCGATGACCGTTGGGGTCGACGTGTTCTTGAGTGGAGACTGCGAATCGGTAAACGTAAGGTGGGACTCCCTCAGGCTAGGTGGAGCAATAATCTTCGCAGGATGGCTGGTAGCAGCTGGATGAGAGTTGCCGAAAGTCGAGTTGAATGGCATGCAATATGCTGCACTGGTTTATTTTATTTCATGTATTGATTGTTGTTTTTATTTGTGTCTAATCGTATGCTGCACTGGTTGACGTCATCACGTCAACGCTGGCTGCCGCTGAAAACCAGCGCTGAGGCTCTGTGTCGTATGGGGTCTAATCAAAAATCAAATGAAATCATATCAAATCAAGGTCTCAAGGGAAGACAAGGAGGGAAAGGAAAGAAGGAAGGAAGAGAAAGGAGGGGGAAGGGGGGGAGGGGAACCAAGGTCTTAGCATTATGCCGAGCGATGGCCGTTTTACGTAGATGTGACGCATGTTTACCCCCTACTTATTTTTTTTTTATGTTTGTGTTATTTTTTATGCGTCATGTTTGCCGCAAATAAATGTATATTTCTTTCTTTCTTTTCTTTCAATAGGAGAGGCCTATATCCAGCAGTGGACTGCTCTAAGCTGTTGATGATGACTAAACTACCGCTGCCGTGGTTACCGACTCCCATTTATATTGTTCTTGCAAATAAATAACATAATCCGCCATTTTGTACAGTCTAAGTATTATTTTAAAATGATTTATTTACTAGCTGCGCCCCGCGGTTTCACCCGCATAAGTTTCGATCCCGTGGGAATATCGGGATAAAAAGTATCCTATATGTTAATTCTTGTTATAAACCATCTGTGGGCCAAATTTCATCCAAATCCGTTCAGTAGTGTTTGCGTGAAAGAGTAACGATTACGAAGACGAACGAGTAAAGATGGATGGATGGATGGATGGATAGATGGATGGATGGATGTTTATCCATCCATCCATCCATCCATCCATCCATACAAACTTTCACGTTTAAAATATTAGTAGGATAGTTAATTAAAAGTTATGACAACAACTACATAAATTAACTAACTTCTGTCCTCGCCTTCGGTCCAGCCGTTTCGGAGATTAACCGGAACAAACAGACAGACACAAATTTTGACGTTACAAACAGACACTTTAATGTTATTCATTTGTATTGATGACGTAGGCAGGTACAGTTGCGGTCTAAAATAATTATACACTTTGCTAAACACACAGGCGGCTTTTTTCTAAAAATTTTGACTAACATTTTGAGATATATGGTTAGGCACTCGTGGCTAAGCAATAACAGCCGCACGGGTCGACCGATCAGGTTAAGCTACGCTTGCCAAGGTTGGTTCGTGGATGGGTGACCATCTTCACATACCAAGACCCCTCCGTGCCTCGGAAAGCACGTTAAGCCGTTGATCCCGGCTGTTATTTGTGGATATTTGACAGTCGTTACAGAAGCCCGAAAGTCTGACAACCAGTCTAACCAAGAGGTGGAGGAGTTGTGGAGGTCAGATAGGCAGTCGCTTCATGTAAAATACTGATATTCAGCTGCATCTGGTTAGACTGGAAGCCGACCACAACATAGTTGGGAAAGGGCAGGTGATGACGAATTCACAGGTGATTTCTTCCAAAGACGTTAACTAACGTTTTGAAATATTATGCTTATCATAATAGTGTGTGTGCACGTTTATGTTGTAGTGGTATCTACAACGCCACATGCGAACAACGCGTCATACTGACGTCACGCAAATCCTGCATCTCGCAAGCAGAGTTTACCGCGCAATTAGCATAGATACAATTTCCCAACATCAAACGTTGGGCAATTGCCCACCAGACACAACACCCGTCTGGTCGGAGGATCCTCCCTTTTCTATGGAGGATGAGTGAACTTTACACCCTGTTCCTCATACCTCCAAACTGGTGACCCCGAGTATGAACGTCAGCGCAGCCTTCGTGCAAATACTTCAGCGACGACGTTACCGCGATACCGCTACAATGTAATATCTTATAATACAATCACAACTGCTAGTATAGCGAATAAGAGCTTTTGAAATTCGCTAAATGTATGTCGCATCTTTGACTATTGATTGGTTTAGACGCTCAATTGATTTTTGTAATACCGGTGAACGCAGTGACGTCACATGTCACGTGAACGGAATCGGTTGGAGGGGTGTCGATTTTAAAGTTATAAAAGCGCGAGTCGCAAGAGAACTTGGCTCTGAACGATACTTCAGATCGGACCTCCAATCGGGATCGTTGGTTCACAGGTACCTTATTAGTATTGTTTCTACCTATTATAACCGTTATTATTTAAACTGTGCTGTGCTATTATTCAAATAAACCTTTGTGCAAGTATTTGGTATTGTTACTGTGTTACTTGAGACCTACGCCATGGAATCTCTACCTCAAGACCATACTGATGATGGGCGAGCTGCGCAGACCTCTCAGCCGTCGACATGTATTAAAAAAACCGGACGAGTACGTTTCGCGCCATGACCGTTCCATCTCAAAGCAGGCTGTGATTAACTAGGTCATAGAAAACCGTATATGTCATCAGTTAATCAGTCCGTCTGTCACAGCCAATTTGTTTTACAGACGGAAAAACACACAGAGCTACAAGTGATGCTATAAGGGTGCCATTTTGTCATTCGGATATTGCAGCATCTACATCGCCACATGTAAACTGACGTCACGCAAAATCCTGCATCGCGCAAGTAGAGTTTACCGCGCAACTAGCATATATACAACGTCCCAACATGAATCATCGGGCAGTTGCCCGCAAACACGACACGAGTCTGGTCGGAGGATCCTCCCCTATTTATGGTGGACGTGTGAACTTTACAGCCTGTTCCTCATACCTCTATACGGACGTTTGAAATCGGTAATGAGAAAAACTAAGGTAGTAAACTGAACACATTTAATATTTAATTGTAAACATTAATATTTACTTATAACACTTATATTCTCATAACGTTTGTACTTTGGCATATCTTGAATCAAAAAGTCTGTCAGTCTGTTTTAATAACGATCACTTTCGCCTACATAGTGTACATCGTGTTCTTCACGTTATCCATAAACTTTGGCAAACGCTTCTATAGATTTTACAAATCAAATCTAACAAAGAAAGTAGTACTTAAAAAGGTTTCGTTACAAAGATATTTGTAATTTCATTTAATGAAATTTTATTGAGCTATGCAGTAAGAAAGGGTCTTAATTCGGCCCATGTTGCCGCTTAGTGCAATTAAAATGATAAATCTATCAAATGCTTCGGATAAAGAGACAAAGAAGCATGCATGTCGGTTGATTTACGTCAAGGTATTTAGTTTGTATGAAAATTAACAAAAAACCAAAATTAATTAATGTGTCCATAATGAAAAATGCTTATTTCCATGGTCTGAACATCTGGTCGAAGTTTATGTATATCGTCCGGAACACGGTGTATATTGAAACGCGCAACTGGCTGGTAAATTAGAGTATCGACATTCAATACTGCATGAGTATTGATCATTACATCGAATTATATGTACAGACGCCAGCAGGTCAAGCTACCCCAAACTGTCAAATTTTCCCAATCAACCTTGAACCTTAATGATTTAGAAATAAAGTTGAAAATCTATTAAATAAATTTGACAGATTGTAGTAGCTTGATGTGCTGGCGTCTGTACAAGCGAGAAACAAAATTATTAAGCCAGTTTCATAGCAAATAGATAATACATAGCAAAATCAGTCTATACTGTTCCCACTGCTGGGACACAGACCTCCTCTCTGTGAGAGGGAATGGGCCGTAATCCACTACGCGGGTCCAGTGCGGGTTGGAAGATGTCACGTCTCCAATGTTTTTATTCTAGATCATGTCGGTTTCCTCGCGATGTTTTCCTTCACCGATTTGAGAGAAACTGCTCGCTTTGTGTAAATTGCCTGTCTGGGTTCAACTGCTTACAAATGGGCTACAACAGCTAAAGGGACAATTCTCGAATTTCTAAGAAATTTCACATTCTAATCTCAATCTGTCAAATATATTTCTGATTTACCGAATTATTTGATAAGTTTCTGACTTTGGCTGTCAGTGAGATGAGATTGCAATAAGATTTTGAACGTTTTTATTGTAATTACAAGCCTTTATTTAACTTGCAATGTTTGTATGTATGTTAGTTTGTTTAGACCAAATCTCGCAACTGAATTTTAGAACAGTTATCCCCAACCGTTTTAGCTGAAATTTTGCATACACGTTTTGTTTGGATGACCATGCATGTTTAGCTAAGTGACGTCATTCTAAAGCCAATATGGCGGACTCCCAAAGATGGCGGACTAGTCATTTCTATGCACCCCCATGTCATGGGTATCAAATAAAAGCTTGTTTTAAAAAATGTATTTTTACTAATAATTGATTAAATATAGGAATTGGCTTACTGACTTTTCTCTGGCCGTTAAAATTCGCCAACAAGTGCTTAACCACACACGCTCAGTCACGTTCCGTGACTGTACAATAATGCAGTAGACTTATTTAGTAAAAGGGACGTTTTTCGGAAGAGTTCTTCAAGAGTCATTGCTGAGGCCTGTCGTAAGTGGGTACTAGTATGACGGGCAGTGGCACTGGACCGTAGATGACCTTCACTCCGGAACCCTGAAACATGAAAATATACTATGTTAGTTTATCTAAATCTAGACTAATAAATTACAAAAAGAAAAGATTTGATTTTTTTGTATATTTGTTTGTTACGCTTTTAACGGATTTGGATGAAATTTGACACATAGATAGACCATGGTGTTTTGAGCCTGTCAGGCCACCACTGCTCTATATATACACCGGGTTACGGACGATATACATAAAGTTCGACCAGATGTTCAGACCATAGAAATAAGCATTTTTCATTATGGACACATTAATGAATTCTTATTTTTTGTTAATTTTCATACAAACTAAATACCTTGACGTAAATCACCCGATATGCATGCTTCTTTATCTCTTTATGCGAAGCATTTGATAGATTTATCATTTTAATTGCACTAAGCGGCAACATAGGCCAAATTAAGACCCTTTCTTACTGCATAGCTCAACTAAATTTCATTAAATGAAATTACAAATATCTTTGTAACGAACCTTTTTAAGTACTAGTTCCTTTGTTAGATTTAATTTGTAAAAGCTAGCTAGAGAAACGTTTCCCAAAGTTTATGGATAACGTGAAGAACACGGTGTATAAAGGGGATTGAAAATCTTTATATATACGTACTGTCGCGCCTTTTAATTTTTTTTTTTAAGTTGGTATGGATGTCACGTGATCAACTTTGAACGTTAATATCTCGGAAACGTGACGCTTTACGGGGTTTGGTCCCAATATGTTTTCTGTGTGCATTAATGTCAGGTATCAATTTATATAGGATAAACGCGTGACCGCCATTTTAAAGAAAAACAAAAAGGTGCGACAATACGTATGCCTGGGATCTCGCCCGCGTTGAGAACCTGTGATCTAGTGCATTCTTGATCGAGGAATATTAAATAAAATTAACTCACTCTCCCAAAGTTTTTATTTTCAGTCATTTCTTCTTCAAAAGTGTATGTCCTTTTCGGGTTGCAGTACTTTCCATTTGCACATTTTGCCATTTCAATTATTTTAAAGGGAGTTTTCCTATCGTCGTGTAAAAAAAACATTGGTTTTATTAGATTTTTTGTCAGTTGTTAATTTTTAGGGTTCCGTAACCAAACGGTGCCAAGGGACCCTAATACTAAGGCTCCGCTGTCCGACCGCCTGTCACAGGGTTATATCTTAGGTAGACACTTGAAATTTTCATAGTGTCTACTAATGTCATATGGCCGTTTTAATATCAAGTAATACAAAACCGTTTTTACAAAAAAAAAACGACTTCCAAACAAAAAACGGTCAAGTGCGAGTCGGACTCGCGCACCGAGGGCTCCGTACCAATTTGTAGGTTACATAACTACAAATTTTGACCGACTGACGGTTTTTTTTTGGAAGTCTTTTTTTTTATTAAAAGTTTTTTATATTGGTTCTGCGCCTGATCTCTCTTCGGTTGTGTCGGATTGCCGTTCCGTCGGACTATGAGAGTAGGGAGTGCGCCTGCGTATGAGCGCCCACTTGTGCTCTATTATAAATTTTCATTAAAACCCTCATTGGAACCTTGCACCATGGTTCTGCAGTTTCATAAGTGCCAATGTAGGTTTCAAAATCAAAATCAAAAGTCATTTTTCTAATAAGGCTGAAAATCAGAACTTTTCGAACGTCAAAATTACAAAAGACAATCCCCCAAAAACGCCCGCCCTTCACCACTTCCTAGTGCTATCGCCAGGAAGAAGAAGTGGCGCAACAAACTCCCCAGCAGCACAGCTGTCTGTTCAGTTAGAAAATCGAAAGCATACAATACAATACTAGGTATCTATGTTAAGTAATTAACATTACATAATTTTAAGTTCTGTGTCTTAGAACATAAAATTAAATTATTTGCCATATGTCAGCTAGCCACGCCAATATACCAACAAGTTTTAATGAGATAAAATATATTATATTATATAAAAAAATATAAAATATATGATAGTTTAAGTGAGATAAAATAATTTGAATTTTAATTTAGATATCAAAGACTTACGCTAGACGTGGTATTTTTGGGTCTTCCGTTCTCCGCATACGCGGGATCCATTCGCGACTGTTGACGCGTTGCCATGGATACCGTACCGTACCGTAGCTCAACATCTTGTAACCGTCATCGTTGGCAGAGACACTGAAAATATAAACAAATCAATCAATTCGTCGCCTTTTCCCAACTGTGTTGCGGTCGGCTTCCAGTCTAGATTAATGCAGCTGAACACCAGTATTTTACATGGAGTGACTGCTTACCTGACCTCGACAACCCAGTTACTGGGTAATACGATACCCCTTGGCAAGACTGGTTGGCAGACTTTAGGGCTTCTGACGACCCGTAACGACTGTCAAACATCCACGAATGACAGCCGGGACCAACGGCTTAACGTGCTATCCAAGGCACGGAGGGGTCTTGGTATGGAAAGATGGTCACCGATCCACGAACCAACCGCGTCAAGCGTAGGTTAACCTGATCGATCGAACCGTGGGGCTGTTATTTCTTAACACAATACTCCTTGGTAAGAGTAGTTGTCAGACATTCGAGCTCCTGACTACCCCTGTGGGACGCCCCTCAGCTAGATGGAGATATGACCTCAAAAAGGTGTCTGGAACCGACTGGATGCAGAAGGCGAAGGACAGGGTGTTGTGGCGCAGCCTGGGAGAGGCCTATGTCCAGCAGTGTACTATAGGCCGAATTGATTGATTGATACCTATAAAAATACATAGTAATTTCGAGAAAAAGACGTAGACAAAAAAGAAGTACATACATGATCACCAAACTGATAGCTACGAAGAAACTCAAAAGAATATGAGAACGCTCCATCTCGTGTTATTGTTGTCAAAACTGTTCCTGAACTCACAATGTACCTTATAGAGCCTCCCTCGCGTATTTATACCCTCCAAACGTATATAAATGGTAATTTCTTAGTAAGACATTCATTATTTATTAAAGCCTAAATATTAATAAGGGAGGTTTTCGTCAATTTAGAGGTTTAACGTTGAATTAAACAAAATCGGAATTAGTATTAATGAGATGGGTAGGCTCCCCATTCTCATGCCCCGTGCCGGTCGATTCTGTAAAAATCTCACTGTGAAAACTTAGGTGAAGTGAGCTTGAAGAGAGTTGTCAATAGTCAAAATCAAATGACGTCACGCAAAATCCTACATCTCGCAAGCAGAGTTTACCGCTCAACTAGCATACATACAACTTCCAGACACAACACCCGTCTGGTCGGAGGATCCTCCCTTTTCTATGAAGGATGAGTGAACTTTACACCCTGTTCCTCATACCTCTATACCTGTGTCCCAGCAGTGGGAACATTATAGGCTGATTATCTATTTATGTGCATAGCATTTGGTAACTTTCAATTAAAATCATGACTGATAAAGCGCGAAAATCACAGGTGTCTGGTATCTTTTAAGTAGTCGATAATATTGATGAAAATAACAATATCTTCGAATAATATTAGTTTTTCTGTCAGTCAGTCCGACTCAGAGCATCATCTGCCTAGCCTTTGCCCAACTATGTTGCGGTCGGCTTCCAGTCTACCCGGATGCAGCTGAATACCAGTGTTTTACATGGAACAACTGCCTCTCTGATCTCCACAACACAGTTACTGGGCATCACGGTACACCTTAGTAAGACGATTCTCAGACTTTCGGGTTCTGAGTACCAGTGACGACTATCAAAGATCTTCGAACGACAGCCGGGACCAAGATGCTTTCCGAAGCATGGAGGGGTCTTGATAAGTAGTAATGAATGTTCAAAATCAAAAGTCATTTATTCAAATTAGGCTGAGAATCAGCACTTTTCGAACGTCACCACTTCCTAGTGCTTTCGCTGGGAAGAAGAAGCGCAACAAACCCCCCAGCCCCGAACTGACCTCGGCCAGTATAGCTTTACCTGATCGATCGACCCGTGCGGCCGTTATAACTTAGCCACGAGCCCCACAGTGGGACAGTAACAGTCTTTGTTAAATACATGAATATTAACAACAAAATAACAAGCCTCACAGATTAAAATTATCACAAAATTATCATAATTGTTAAGTAGCATTATCTGTGATATATTTCTTACATGTTATCACAGATAATGCTTATCTGTGATAACGATGTAAGAGAGTAATAAAATAATCATTAGAGAATTTTATAATTACTCCGTGTTAAGATGCATAAGTCGATAGCTATATTTTTTTGTGCGTTAGCTGCTGCCTCAGGTAAACCAAATATTAATATTTTTGTTGCTTTAAACTCTTACACATATGCCCAGCGGTTTCACCGACATAAGTTCCGATCCCGTAGGGATACCGGGATAAAAAGTATCCTATGTGGTAATCCTGGTTATAAACCATCTGTGTGCCAAATTTCATCTAAATACGTTCAGTAGTTTTTGCGTGAAAGAGTAACAAACATCCATCCTCACGAACTTTCGCGTTTGTAATATTAGTAGGAAGTAGGATTGTGGTGGGCTAGTGGTAACGGCCGCGACTTACGATTTCTAGGTCGCGGGTTCGAACCCAAGTAGGCACTTTGTATAAATTATTTCATCAGCACTGCTCTCAAAACGGTGAAGGAAAACATCTTGAGAAAACTGGCATGTCCTAGAACCAAAAAATTCGAAGACATGTGACATCTACCAGCCCGCACTGGGCGTGGTAGATTATAGCCCATTCCCTCTTGAAGAGAGGAGGCCTGTGTCCCAGCAGTGGGAACATTATAGGCTGATTATGTATGTAGAGCTATAAAAATGATTTAATTTTGTCTTTGTTTACTTCCAGCTCTTCCCTATGACCCGGTCATTAGGAAGCTGGACGATGGTCTTCGGTACCAACACGTAGAGGGACCAGATGGATCTCTTCACCTGGTAGACCTGTGGGGGACCGTCAGCGATGTGGCTGAAACGGCCAGATACATCCCTGATAGGCAGAATGTGTACCATTTGTATACGAGGTAAGATACAGCTGTATGATAAACAAAAAAACCGGCCAAGTGCGTGTCGGATCACGCACAATGAAGAATTTATTCCAAGAACAAACTTAACATTGTAGTTGAAAATCATGTTCTCCCATACATTGCAACTGTAAATATAAGTTGGTCGACTATTACTCGTAAACTTGTAAAGCCTACTTATCTGTGATAGTTTTCCTTATAACTTCATTACACAGGGTGGCAGGGACATCGCCGCGCAACCGCTTACCATGGATTCAGTACATGATTCTGAGCTCCCTCCGTTGAAATTTTTCGTCGGCTTTTTCTAAATTTTTAGGTTTTTTTCTGCAATTTTTTTTTTACTGTAAACTGTATAAAATCATTATTTCTATCTAACCCAATGATATTTTTAATTGAAAAAATAGTAAATTCACTTGTTTCACTTAAAACAGCAATGTAAATAAAACTCGAAAGGACAGCGCGCGGTATCGCGGTAGGTAGCGCGCGCGCGCCATCCGCGGAGCGTTTTGATCGCGTTGTTTGCAATACATTGCGCACTCAAAAATGACAATTTTTTTTAACCGGTCATTTCCAACTTTCGTAATTTTATTTAGGGCATCAGTTGTAACCTTTTCACGACGTTTGCGCGTCGATATCCCTGCCACCCTGTACATACTACTACCGCGAACTTTTTCACATATCCAATAACAACCATTGAGCTGGCAGGAGGAGAGACACTTGACAAAAAAACGAACAAAATTTAGCATTTTAAAGCTTAATATTTCACAAACGGATGTTCGAAAGACCTATCCAACGATACCTATATCATATATGGTGTGGACCGTGAGGTAGACGAGAGAAAAAAATATCCCCACTCTACGTGTAGGGGAAGTACCCTAAAAATTTTTTTCGGACAATGATAGTGAGAGAAGAGGGACTGCAATTGTGTCTACGCACACACTTGTGCACGATAATAATCTCCCGCACCGAAGGCTCCCTTGAGACTGGCCGCCATGGCAGAAGTACGGCCTGGAGGACAACTTCTGTTTGCATGGTTACTGAAATACTGGCGCCGATTCCCTTGTTCACAAACTAAACTAAACTTAAGTTCAGTGCATCTTTTTCTTTCTATTTCATTAAGAAAAGGACAGAAGATAAATATTAGTTTAGTCCTGTCAAATTAGTCAGCGCCTGACGTAAATTGACGTATTTTTGGTAGCCATGTTTTTAATCGCATCTAATTTGTCTATGGATTATTTTAATTTGACAGGACTAAACTAATATTTATCTTCTGTCCTTTTCTTAATGAAATAGAAAGAAAAAGATGCACTGAACTTAAATTTAGTTTAGTTTGTGAACAAGGGAATCGGCGCCAATGTGTTCCTTTCTCTTTCTTTCATACTTTCTTTATTTCCTTCTCTTTTTTTTCTTTTAACATAATATTATATCTGTTTACAGGTAAGAGTGTAGCTCGCTTCATTGAATGGTTGAACTCTGTGACTGGTGCCAGCCCCACAATGTACCACATCGTGGGCCACAGTCTGGGAGGCCATCAAGCGGGAATCATTGGCAGGAATGTTGGAGGACAGATTTCTTATATCACTGGTAAGATATGCTCTCAGATTTCTTTTTTTTAAACCTTGCCCCACACTAGGAATTACTCCTGTATCGTGGATGCATTTACAAACATTTAAACTCACATACACAAACAGCCAGACCCGGAACAACTACCTGTAGGCAATACAAATATTTGTTATTTGTTCCAACCGTGTCGTCATAAGTCGTGTCGTGTCGCCATATGGAGCAGTGATGACCCAGTGGTATCAGCCCCGACTCACAAGTTGTAGGTCGTGGGCACGATCCAGACAGGCACTTTACTTTGTGTATTCAATTTCATCACCACTCGAAACTTTGAAGGAAAACATCGTGAGGAAACCGGCATGTCCTTGAACTAAAAATTCGAAGACTCACTCCTCAGGAATTAGGCTACAAAATGCAGAAAAAAAAATTCAAATCCGTCTGGTAGTTCCCGAGATTCATAATCAGCCCTTAATGTTCCCACTGCTGGGACATAAGCCTCCTCTCTTCGAGAGGGAGTATGCTGTAATCCACTACGCTGGCCCAGTGCGAGTTGGTTGATGTATGTGACATCTGCCAACTCGCGCTGGGCCCGCCCGCGTGGCGATTATGGTTTTGTTTGCATGAACTTCAGTAAAAACAAAATCATAAAGCCGTAGTCTACATGTTTGCAGTTGTTACTTGTGCAGAAACCATTAACCAAATAAATTAAAAATAGCAATAGATGCTTATAAAAAGTTACAATTATAAAGTGACAAAACCAAAATGTAATAAAGTTACAAAAACACAAAGTGACAAAACCAAAATGTAATAAAGTTACAAAAACACAAAGTGACAAAACTAAAATGTAATAAAGTTACAAAAACACAAAGTGAGAAAATCATAAAGTAACAAAGTCATCTGCATTCGCTATTTATTCGCCAAAAATGTGAACAAATATGAGTTTATGGAAAAATAACTTTAATTCCTACACAGTTCAGTTAACGTTACAACTTCAAACATTTTTATAACTTTTTCAACAGTGCTAGTCACTCTGAAATCAACCTAAATGCTATTAAAATAAAGTTGATATTTGTTTAACTTGAAATAACTTCACTTTGAAAAATTTCTTTGAATAGACTTTAAATCACTACATACGTTACTTCCAGGTTTAAAATACTTCTATCTTTTTCTTCCTATCGTAATATCAAACCACTCTTCTCCACAGCTTTAGACGCCGCATACCCTGGCTGGGTAAACAACAATGACAAGTTCAGGCCCTCTGACGGGGTCTACACTGAGGTCATCCACACAAATGCTGGTCTTCTAGGCTACATCGGCACCCTGGGAGACGTTGACTTCTATCCCAACGGCGGTATTGACATGCCTGGCTGTAATTCTCAGGAGTGTGATCATGCTAGGTGGGTTGCAGACTTTCGTATTTGAAACGATGTTTTTTAACGCGGCTTGCAATAGGAGTAAACTGGTAAAAATAGTTAGGAAAAAACTTTTTCGCAAAAAAAAAGCGACTTCCAAAAAAGGCACTACAAAGTGAAAAATAACTTTAATTTCGGAAGTCGGTGTCCTTGGGTTCGCATTTTCGTTGTTTGCCACTGACTTCCGAAATTAAAGTTATTTTTCACTTTGTAGTGTCTTTTTTGGATGTCGGTTTTATTTTTGCAAAAAAGTTTTTAATTTTTACTTTTAAGTTGTAATTTTCACCAGTAATTTTGGTTTAAAAAAACCATGTGTGGGCCTATAAAATTTGAGGGTTGCCCTCGATTTCTCCAGAATCCATTCATCAGATCCTGTCTTGGTGACTATGGGACTACTTCAGAAGTATCTCCTTTCGAACAAAAAAAGAATTTTGAAAATCGGTCCACAATTGGCGGAGTAGTCGCGTAACAAACACACAAAAAAAAACATACCGTCGAATTGAGAACCTCCTCCTTTTTTGCAGTCGGTTAAAAAAGCGTAATGCCCTCTCCATGTGACTTTCAGAGAGAGATAGTTTTCATGGTTTTCGAGAGTGCTGGAGCCGATAGTGAAGTCAAAATGAAAATCCAACATGGCGGCTGCGAAAACCTTCCAATTTTTCGTCATGGGTGTCGCTTTCATAGTTTTTGGGGGAGCCGATAACTTACATACACTAAATGGCGCTGTATCAAAAACGCGTAATAAATTCACACTTTCTCCGAAGTCGCCCGCAACCGACATAGTTGAGACAAGGCTAGGCAGATGAGCACAGCTCACATCATTATTTATTTCTAATTTCTACTTTTATGAGCTTGTTTTTTTTTTATTATAAATGGCATCTCGTACTTTACCGTGGTCGTGACTATTTAACCGGACTATCCTGTGGTTGCTTTAAGAGAACTCAAAGCCTCCAGCCAGGGTCGTAAAACTAATTAAAACTAAGCGACTACACGCCAAGGGCACCCCCTGTGGGGTACGAACTCGCTGGGGAGAGAACAGCAAAACGGGACAGGCTGGATCGAAATTTTATTATTTATGCCTTGATGAGTACGGCGTTTCCTAGGATTATATCTGAGAAGAAAGGCCGAAACAAACTCAGAGGTCACAGTCGGGGATTTAAAGCTACGGGCTCAGCTGCGGCGCGGGCTGGCACTTCAACGAGCAAGAGTCGGGGGGGAAAGTTTATCGCCCGCGTGTTATTTTACTACTGAAACTTAAAGGATCATGTGTTGTAAAAAGTTGTCGAAACCGTAGTGGTTCAAGTAAAAAAAAGCCAGGGGATCAGAGCGAAATGTGAGTGTACTATATATGTAAACCTCTGCCCAACCCTTCGGGGAAAACTGGTGTGGTGTTATTTTATATAATTTTCTTTTTGTTTTGCTGGTCATTCATATTATAATGAACATAATCCAACAAAGAAAGAAATTCAATTCAATTTTTATTCAGTAACAATTCAGATTGCGTTCGAATATAAAAAAAATAATAATCCAGCAGGAAATATTAAAATTAACATTAATAAATGTAGATACAAATATATAATAATACATTCAATAAGAAATTCAGTAACTGGGTTGTGGAGGTCAGATAGGCAGTCGCTCCGTGTAAAATACTGGTATTGAGATATTCAGCTGCATCCGGTTAGACTGGAAGCCGACCCCAACATAGTTGGGAAGAGGCTAGGCAGATGATGATGATACAATAAGAAATACATGCAGTAAGAAAAATGCGTTTAAGAAAAAAAATCATCGTAAAACTATAAAAAACAATTATTATAATGCCTAAAGGGCTTCAGCTCACCATAATGTCAGATGACAACATAAAGTGTACCACCTGATGCAGATTTTCAGCTGCAACCCACGAGAACCACCCACCACACCCAAGGGAACGTAGTTTGAAAAATCTAGGCAGTTCGATTTTTATCTATATATCTGTCTTCCAGGTCATATTTCTACCTAGGTGAGTCCCTACTGACTGGTGGTTTCACCGGACGCCGCTGTGCCTCATTCCTGACCGCCATGAACGGGAATTGCTTCCTCTGGGGAAATCTTAGGATGGGTGGCCTTGTGCCTAAGATTGGGTAAGTCAATCAGAATTAAAATATTTTATTACACACTAACTTCTGCCTGTGACTTCGTCCGTGTGAAGTTCTCGCTTAGCGTTATTTCTGACTTTTATTCTTTTTGCTCGGCTCCTTAGGGTCCCAGCGTGATGTTAAGTATGTTAAGTATGTTAAGTATGTTAGAGTTATGGCCAAGCGGCATTGTTTTTAGACGTTTTGTGCATTTTATGTACCGAACGAAACCACAGGAATCTAAAGTTAAAGTTAATTAATCATCTTATTTATGGGTACTAATGTTGTTAACAGTTGTCTTAAATGTATTAGCTTTAACTGTAAGTCGGCTAAACGGTCCGTAGATAGTATTAGGGATTTATGTAAGTGGTCTGATTTGGTGGCCCTGCAAGAGACCTGGCTACTTTCCCATGATATTCCAATGTTAGGAACAATAAGCCCTGATTTTGATTATACTGGTAAATCGGCTGTAGACACGTCTGAGGGCCTCTTGAGGGGAAGACCTCATGGTGGGGTAGCCATTCTCTGGAGGAGGGGTATCTTTGAGTCAGTATCTGTCGTTGACTGTAGTAGTCCTCGCTTAGTGGCCATCACAGCCACGTCTAAGGGTCGTACTATTCTTGTTTTCTCTGTGTATATGCCTACAAATTGTCCGGACAACTTACCTACTTTTACAGATGTGTTAAGTGAGATAAGTTCTACCATAGCAAGCTGTGATATAGAAAATGTTTTTATGCTGGGTGATTTTAATGCTCACCCTCATGAGTTGTTCTATAGAGAGCTAATGAATTTTTGTACTGACCAATCCTGGATCTGTGCGGATATAGAGAAACGGGGGGTAGATAGTGATACATACACTTTTGTAAGTGATGCTCACGGGAGTAAGAGGTGGTTGGATCACTGCTTGGTATCTGTAGCAGCTTGGGATACAATTGTAAATGTGGATGTATCCGAGGATGTTTACGTGTCGGATCATATACCTATGTGTGTAGAGTGTAATTTAGAAGTGGTGCGGCCTAAACTGTTGACTCGGAGCACCTGCCGCAATTCTGTTGTATGGGGTGAAAGAACTAAGGCGGAAACGCTTACTTACCATAATATTTGTAACAGTAAGTTGCGCGAAGTTGATTTCCCTCATGAGTTTGAGAGTTGCGGTAGTGGATCTTGCAGGTTAGCCGAACATAAAGTTGTTCTGGACAATTTGTATGGACAGATTGTAGAAATACTATGTGCAGCGGCTACGGAGTCTAAAGTTACACACGAGGGGGGTCCGAGACGGGGTAGGCGCGTGTGTGGGTGGAATGAACATGTAAGGGATGCTCATCGTGAGGCCAGATGTAGTTTTCAGGCCTGGATACGTAACAAACGTCCCTCTTCAGGTCCTGTCTATGATAAAATGCGGGAGAAGCGAAACGTTTTTAAAAGCCGGCTGAAATACTGTCAAAATAATGCTGAGCAAATTATTATGGACAGGTTAGCCGAACAGCGAGCTACTAAAAAATTTGGGGATTTCTGGAAATCCACGGGTAAGTTAGATGGGAAGCCAGGTCTCTCTGCGAGTGTGGGAGGGATGAGTGATCCCCGGGGAATTGCAAACATGTTCAAAGACCATTTTCAAGTTCGGTCCCCTCTCGGTCCCTCAATCGTGAAGGTAGGTTCTGAGCCCAGCAGTCGCGGAGTCAAACCTCTGATGCGTTTCTCAGCTAAACAAGTGAGGGTAGTCATAAATGGTATGAGTCGAGGCAAATCTCCGGGACATGATGGGCTCAGTATTGAGCACTTGAAGCATGCAGGTGTACACCTGCCGCGAGTCCTGTCTATGTTTTTCACAATGTGTATTAGTCACGCGTACTTACCTGCTAATTTGATGAAGACCATCGTGGCTCCCATTGTGAAGAACAAGACGGGTGATATCTCAGACAAGGGTAACTACCGTCCCATTTCCCTTGCGACAATAATGGCAAAGGTGTTGGACGGTATGCTTGATACTTGTTTAAATAAGTTTATTCATCTTCATGATGCGCAGTTCGGGTTTCGTCCCGGACTTTCAACTGAAAGCGCTATTTTAGGTCTCAAGCATACCGTTCAATACTATATAGATCGCAGGACGCCGGTGTACGCCTGTTTCCTTGATCTTTCCAGGGCCTTCGATCTTGTCTCGTATGATGTGCTCTGGGAGAAGATGGTAAGCAGGGGTATACCCGCGGAAATATGTGGACTATTTTGCCATTGGTACAATAATCAGACCAATCATGTGAAATGGGATGGTATGCTCTCTGAACCGTATAGGTTGGAGTGCGGGGTGAGACAAGGAGGTCTGACGTCTCCCAGGCTCTTCAACCTCTACGTAGATGACCTCATTGAGGGACTCAGCAGCATGCGTGTCGGATGCAGTGTTGATGGGGTTAGCATAAACAACATCAGCTATGCTGACGACATGGTGCTGCTGGGTCCGTCTGCAGGGGCAATCGGAGAGTTACTAAAGACTTGTGAAGCCTACGCTGCTGCACATGGATTAGTGTATAATGTTAAGAAGTGTGAATACATGGTCTTTGAGGTCGGTGGCAAATGCCGTGAAGTGGGACCCGAGCTACTTATAAACGGGTCAGTAATTAAAAGGGTATCCACTTTTAAATACCTAGGTCACTTTCTTTCCGACGACCTTAAGGACCATGTAGATATAGAGAGGGAACGCAGGGCACTCGCTGTCCGGTGCAACATGTTGGCCCGTAGATTTGCTCGGTGTACGGACCTAGTAAAAATAACAATTTTCAAGGCATACTGCCAGAGTCTATACACGAGTAATCTATGGGTCAATTACACTAAAAGGTCGCTGGATGTTCTTCGCGTTCAATATAATAATGGTTTCAGGATGTTGTTGGGACTTCCTCGCTACTGCAGCGCGTCAGAAATGTTTGCGCTTGCTCGTACCGACGGGTTCCACGCGATTATTCGCAAAAAAACAGCGTCACTCCTGAGGAGAGTGAGAGACAGTCGCAACAGCATCCTGAGAACTGTAGCGGATAGTTTCGGCTCTCCCATTGTAAAACAGTTTGTGCAGAGGGTGATTGGTACTAACACTAGATAATAAGTTGTTTTAATATTATGTTACTAACACTCTATGGATTCTTTGGTCCGAAATAAAAATTATTATTATTATTATAAGTAGCCTTTCTCAAGAACTGAGCTTTTAAATGCAAAAAAAAATTAAGAGTAAGAATATATCTATTTGCTTTAAAACATGGTACATTACGGTCTTATAAATAAATTTATGACCTTATATTTTTTGCCATGGACTGGCATACAAATATTTAAATGTTGTTTTATTTAATTTCTCTTTGGAACATAATGTTCAAGCCTGTTGGGGTTGAAACACTAGTGCACTTAGTATTTCGAGACATTGCCATGCGGTTGGTCGACTCTTCACGTGGCCAGAGGGCTGGCCTATTATTTGGATAAAGAATCAGCATTGCCGTACAACGTGGCAATGCTGCCAGCCTTTTATTTATACGTTTTCTATTGACAGCGATGCGGAAGAATTTTTTGATGCCTTTTAATTACTTCCCCTCCTTTTATATATTTGTACATATTATTATTATTTTAAGACTGTTAGCTTTATGTACATATTTAATAGGTAACCTAATAAATAGAAAATATTTAAACATGTTAAATGTTTTCAAATCAGACTGGTAGTTTCAGAGATTAGCGCGTCCAAACCAACAAAGAAATAATATTTTCTTATGTTATGTTTTCAGACAATCCGGTATTTACTTTATGGAAACCAACCCTGCCCCTCCATTTTCTCGCGGTTGAAGATATCGGAAACGAAACAAATAAATGAATCTATTTATCAAGTATTGATTTATTTCACACACGAACGGGAACCCACGCTCACGTACACCCCCCCCCCCCCCCCCCCACACACACACACACACACCCACGTACACACACCCTCCCATACACACCCTTACAAACACACACACGCACAGCACGATATAATTTAAGCATAAATAAATTATAGTTTTGATATTTTTTCAAAACACTTTTCACACTTTTTTTTTGTGTTTATGTTCTTTTTTAAGCGTCATCTTTGCCGCAAATAAACGTATTTTCTTTCTTTCTTTCTTTCTTTCTTTCTTCATACTTTTCAATTCTGTTATTGTATTTTTATTTCATTTTTATTATTTTTATTTTTTATTTTGTTTACTTCTTTTAAAATTGTAATTTGTTGCAGACAGGGTTGTCTACTCCTATGTTGACATTTAGTACCTAAGCCGAATAAAATAGGAGAGGGCGCTGATTCCTGACATACAGGTAATCCTAGTTCAGGAGTCAGAGGCTTCAAACAAGTTTTTGTAAACTACTATGTCAATAAAGAATTATTATTATTATTATTATTTAAAAACCTATTCTGACTTTTCAGGGACTTATGAGTGAACTTTACACCCTGTTCCTCATACTTCTAAATATTAGGAACTGGGTGTAAAGTTCACTCATCCTCCATAGATAAGGGAGAGTCCTCCGGGTGTCGTGTCTGGTGGGCTACTTGCCCAACGACTGATTTCGAGACGTTGCATAGATGTCGCAGATGGATTGTAGAATCCGCTGTTTTGCGAAACGCTAGTGGTTTTACAAAACAGCTCCGTTATTCATTAAACATTCATAAAACTTTGATACCTTTTAATTATTATTGTCCTTAAAATCACTGTTGTATCAACCGTCACCGGTCAACCGGTCGGACAGTGTCTGACTGTGGATATAGTCGGATATCGTGTCTTGTACAAGACACGATATTGACATGGTTTGCACCACAGAACAGATATTTATCTGTTCTGTGGTTTGCACGTGGTAAGATTCCATGGGGAATATACAGAATTGGGGCCCTGATCTGATGGAGCTGTGTCTGTTATGTTATGATAAATATTAATTATTTATGACTAACATTTCTGCGGAAAGAAACAATAATAAATATATGACGATAGGTCAGTATCGTATTGAATTAATTCTCTTATTGTTTGTCTATGGATAATTATGAATCGGAGCAAGGTGAACAAACAAATTCTCAATTCGTAAACGTTTATTTTTTATGTTTATTTTATAATTTGCGTAGGGGCTTGTGGATAAGTAACAACAGCCGCACGGGTCGACCGATCAGGTTAGGCTACGCTTACCGCGGTTGGTCCGTGGATGGGTGACCATCTATACACACCAAAAAAAAATGGTCCCGGCCATAGAAATGTAAAGAAAGTCCCGGCTGTCATTTTTGGATCTTTGAGAGTCGTTACGGGTCGTCAGAAGACCGAAAGTCTGACAACCAGTCTTACCAAGGGGTTTCATATTACCCAGTAACTGGGTTGTGGAGGCCAGGTAGGCAGTCGCTCCATGTAAAATACTACTAATAAGCTGCATCCGGTTAGACTGGAAGCCGACCCCAACATAGTTGGGAAAAGGCTTGGCAGATGATGATGATTTTATAAAATGCGTCCTATTTGTGCCGAATAAACGATATTTTGTCTTTTTTTTAATAAAAATTTCCTTCTTATTGCAACAACTGCGAGCTATGCTCGAGAGTCTCTTTGAAGGATAAAATCAGGAATGAAATTATCCGGCAAAGAACCGGAGTTACCGACATAGCTTGCAGAGTAAGCCAACTAAAGTGGCAGTGGACTGGCCATGTTTGTCGAAGGACCGATGGCCGGTGGAGCAGACGAGTCCTGGACTGGAGACCGCGTATCGCGGACGCCCCACAGCTAGATGGACGGACAACCTTAAGAAGGTGGCTGGGATGGATGCGGAAGGCGGAGGACAGGGTGTTGTGGCGCAGCCTGTGAGAGACCTATGTCCAGCAGACTGAGATAGGCTGAGTTGATTGATTGATAGCAACAACCGACACAAGAAACACGATCCAAGCTTCAATTAAATTGAAGGTACAAATGAAGTGCATCGTCGAAATGTTGTTTAAGAGGCGCAAAGATTTTTGCTGCAACTTGACTGTAAACACGTAGCGCGACTGCTAAGCGTGGGGTCCTGGGTTCGATTCCCAGGTCGGGCAGTGTTATTGGGTTTTTCAACTAGAAATTTCTCAGTAACAGCCCGGAGTTTGGAAGTTGGCGGTGCGATACCCCCGTGCCTCGGAAAGCACGTTAAGCCGTTGGTCCTGCGCCTGATCTCTCTCCGGTCGTGTCGGATTGCCGTCCCATCGGACTATGAGAGTGAGGGACGAGGGAGTGCACTTGTGTCTACGCACACACTAGTGCACATTTTTTTTTTTTAATTTTATGAACTGGTGCTTGACTGCGATCCCGCCTGATGGAAAGCAGTGATGCAATCGTAGATGGTGAAGCGCACTAATTCATTATGAGCCTATTCACTCTAGCCTTGAAGACACTTAAATTATAATCGGACGGGAAGACCGCTGCAGGCAAATTGTTCCAGTCCTTCGATGTACGCGGTATAAACGACGAGGCGAAACGCTTCGTCCAGATCGTAGCGGTGTCAACAACGTAAGGGTGGAAACTCGCCGTGCGACGGGTTGTCCGATGATGGAACGGTGATGGCGGAATTAAGTCATGTAATTCCCGCGCACACTCTCCAGAATGCATCCTGTAGAACACACTATAATATCTCCTGCGCCGAAGGGTAGTATCCGTTGAGAGTGGCCGCCGTGGCCGTAATACGGCCTGGAGGACTTTATTTATTTATTTTAACTGCGCAAATCAGACTTTAGAGTTTAATTGGCCTCTTCTGAAAAAGTTCGGGATGTAAGTAGATAAGGGATGTAAGGGTAGGTAATTTGTTCAGTTACCTACCTTAATATCTGTAAATACGATTAATAAAAGAGTTTGTTTATTGGAACGCGCTAATCTCAGGGAGAGTAGTGGTGGTCCAGTGGTAACAGCCGCGACGAACGAGTTGTAGGTCGTAGGTTCGAACCCAGACAGGCGCTTTACTTTGTCTAAATAATTACATCACCACTGCTCTCAAAACGGTGAAGGAAAACATCGTGAGGAAACCGGCATGTCCTAGAACCAAAAATATCGAAGGCATGTGACCTCCACCAACCCGCACTGGGCCCGCGTGGTGGATTATAGAATAGAATAGAGTTTTTCTTTATTAAAGTAACCAAGACCAATAAAATAAAATAAAATAAAATAAATAAAATAAAATAAAATAAAACTTACGACTATGTTAGTCGGCACAAACACTAAACAAAAACAAGGAAAACAATACAAAAAATAACTCCCTCTCGAAGAGAGGAGGCCTGTGTCCCAGCAGTGGGAACAATATAGACTGATTATGAATCTCGAGAACTCATCATCATCCGCCTAGCCTTTTCCCAACTATGTTGGGATCGGCTTCCAGTCTAACCGGATGCAGCTGAATACCAGTATTTTACATGGAGCGACTGCCTATCTGACCTCTACAACCCAGTTACTGGGTAATACGATACCCCTTGGTAAGACTGGTTGTCAGACTTTCGGGCTACTGACGACCTGTAACGACTGTCAAAGATCCACGAATGACAGCCGGGACCAACGGCTCGGGAACTACCAGACGGATTTGAATTGTTTTTTCTGTATTTGATAGCCTAATTCCTGAGGAAGGCTATTTAACATCACGCTAGAACCTTTAGGAGCCGAGCAAAAATAAAAAAGGCAAAAAAAAAACTAATTGTGCGGGCAGGAGTTGTAATGCGACAAGGTGGGTCGGGGGAACAAGAAATTTCACGCGGACGAAATCGCGGGCAGAAGCTCGTAACTCATATAAGTGTAAATGCCTTTCTAGACTGATAAAAAGGGCTTAAAGCATTTATTATAATCAGCCTATAATGTTCCCACTGCTGGGACTCAGGCATCCTCTCTGCCGGAGCAAGCGGGCCGTAATCCAATCCAATTCAATCCCGTTGGAATTCAGCTGCATCCAGTTGGACTGGAAGGCCAGTCCAATATTGTTGAAAACAGGCAGGCAGATGATTATTAAAGGCAGATTCTAAAAAAAAAATATGGCTAAGTCGAACCCTCCTCATTCAGCGTTTCTATAAAAATATTTTTCCATTGTCATGTATTTTTTTTTATTAGACTGGTCTGAGCAAAGGCCCCAAAATCCATCCATCCAGGCATCCTTTTCCAGAGTCACCTCGATCCAACCCTTGCGGTACGTGTCTAGGTCGTCTTCCACCTCTCAAACTCAAACTATTTATTTCAACTAAACCAATTACAGGTACTTTTGAATTGTCAAGGGTCGGTCAGTCAAGAAGATGAAGCTAATTGCCCATTCCAAAGCGTAGTAGGTACCTATGGAGAAGAACGGGCAAGAAACTCCATGGACACTCTTTTAAATCAAAATATGGTTACAAAGTATTAGTTACATCATTCATGTTAAAAACTATGCATGTGAGAACGACGCAGAACGTTAAAAGCGTCCGTAATGAAAAGTTTAAAACAATCGAAATATTAAATTAAATTAAATGGCAGCAAAGAGATGACCAGTCCCTTCTGACGGGGCCCGTTCACGAATATGACGCATGGATTAGCACCATTCAGCTCAACCATTTTGAAGGTAGCTAAATGATCCAACACATGCGCCACTATCAGCGAGACATTAGAGTGAGCATGACATACTCTCAGCTGCCAAGGCACATTCAAGTCAATGAAAGACGTACCCAGTAAATGGTAGCTTTATAGTATGTACATAGTACTCCCATATGTGCTCTACCTGGACCGGCCTCGGCGATGCCATCTATCCTCAAGCACCCATCGTGTGGCGTGTGGAGACTGATGCCCAGCGGTCACTATGCATGCATCTGACGTGACCGCCCAACCCCATTTCAGCTTGCAGTCCCGCTCAGCGTGGTGTTTTTTGCTAGCTGTTAATGTCTGACTGTTGGGCAAAAGGCCCCCCTACTCTCTTTCGACCTCTTTCCATCCAGAGCTACCAAGGACCAATATTTATATTCAAAATACCATATAATTATGTTTATATGTTTTTCTTCAGCACAATACGCTATTATTTCTTAAGAATTTTTCAACAACATAGACCTTTTATATACCTTTATCTAGTCAACATACCGTCGACAATAATACCCTTATATATAATCCAACGCCGACCTATATGTCAGGACGGTGTGACCTGAACTGCTGAATCTATTACGTGTCAATCCAATCCAATCATGATTGAATTAGCTTTCGAGTTCAGCTTCTTAGCCTTAATCTGTCATATTATTTGACCACAAAAACCAGTGACGACGTGATAGTATGTCAAAAGAAAATCAGGTCAAAAAACGAACGGGTGCACATTATTCTATAATCAATATTATCGGCATTTATCGAGAAATTATCAGTGAAGGTCTCGTTAAATACGTTGCAGTTGGACTTGATTATTCAATTGATTGTCTAAGCTAAAGTAATGAGGGTACTAACAGTGATTTTTCTTGGATTAACTGCAGTGTCAGGTATGTTAAATTGTTCACTTCTTCTTCGTGTCACTGGCACGGCTGTATTTTAAATCTTGTTTTCCCAAAACTTTGCCACTGTCACGGCGGTGTCGGTGGCAGCGCAGAGGTCACTTTGACTGCATGTTCTGCAGCTACCAACGCAACGGCTAAAAAGTAGACACAGCTTCAGGAGTATCGAACTGCCCAGTAGCTAGGTTGTGGAAGTCGAATGGGCAGTCGCTCCATGTAAAATACTGGTATTCAGCTGCATCCGGTTGGACTGGAAGCCGCCCCCAACATGGTTGGGAAAAGGCTAGGCAGATGATGACCCAGCGTCCGTGACGCTACTCAACACTCACGTAGCCAGAATGAGACAGTACCAGTATTTTCAGCAAGTTCAAGTTGAGTTGAGCTACACGATTGCTGACAAATGCTTGCACTGACGGGACAGGTCCACTCAATCTGTGTGTTTCTTTCCTCAAAAGACCATTTTAGACACCAATCTACATGGTCTTCACATGATCTGATCGAGATTATGTCTGGACTTTAAAAGAGACTGTGACCTCTGAGTCTGTTTCAGCCTTTCTTCTCAGAGTAATCAGATAGGAAACGCCGACCTCATCTAGTTTTTAAAATTTGATTGACGTGTTAGTGTTTGTACAAACTTCTTACAGAAATAAATACATTTATCATTAAATTATTTAGTAAAGGGTTCTACCTCACCGGGACGCCAAAATCGCACCACCAACAAAATGAATGCCTACAGCTCTATGGAGGGTACTTCACCAGCGGGGTAGTTGCGGATCACACTGACAGTAGCACTGGCTTTCATTTTGACAGTTCAACAACATTCATTGCGTTACTTACGCACACAAGCTTTTTAAAATATGAAGCAATAGATAAGCAATAAATATCCTTCAAAATTATTCAGATTGTGATTGATAGTGTCTTACGCAATGATGGTGCTGGTGTCCGCTTGGTTGCTCAACCAACCATACATTTTTGAAAGCGCGACCATAGTCATCATCTGTCTAGTCTTTTCCCAACTATGTTGGGGTCGGCGTCCAGTCTAACCGTATACAGCTGAATACCAGTATTTGACATGGAGTGACTGCCTATCTGACCTCTACAACCCAGTTACTGGGTAATACGATAACCCTTGTTAAGACTGATTGTCAGATTTTCGAGCTTCTGACTACCCGTAACGACTGCCAAAGATCCACGTATGACAGCCGGGACCAACGGCTTAACATGCTGTCCGAGGCACGGAAGGATCACCCATCCACGGACCAACCGCGACAAGCGTAGCTTAACCTGATGGATCGAATCGTGCGGCTGTTATTACTTAGCCACAAGGTGATCCATACACGAGGGCATTATGGTCATTCCGTCTGGTCTCTTCCCATCGTCGCGTGCCAGGCCGTTGGGTTCTAAAACAGCTGGCACCCCGGCGGCGACAAGAGCACGACGAATGATGTCATTAATGCTGGCGTGCCAGAACTAAACTAATACTTATCTTTTGTCCTTTTCTTTATGAAATAGAAAGAAAAAAAAAACACTGAACTTAAATTTAGTTTAGTTTGTGAACAAGGGAATCGGCGCCATTATAACACTATTCTATTTTTAGTTTATGGTTCCATTTATATATTTTGAGTACATACATGGTTTATAAAACATTTTGAATATTGGATTTTATTTGTTTTTGTTTAATTTAAGTAATTACTAATGTGTTATTTTAATTTAGAGGTATATATATGTGTCCCAACCAACTTTGTACCTACCATAATATCAGAAAATACGGTCTGGTGTCCGCAACTCCACGTCAATGCGCGTATTTTGCGTACGGGTGGGAAAATCGATTATCCGATCCGCCCCAGCCAGCAACGCCCTGATGTTACTGACCGTCTCACGTAGGGTACCTGGGTTACCGAATTACTTTGCCCTGTACGTAGCGACCACCGGGCAGTTTAGAAGCACATGTGCTGTCTCCTCATCCTCCAGGCAGGCCCTGCACAGTGAACTGTCTGTTACTCCTATGATGATTAACTACCTAGCATATCCGCCGAATAACTTTGTCTTATCTCAGCCTGAGTCGTGCCGTGCATTGCACCATGATGCCACGTCGTATCGTGTGTATGTATTTTGATCCTTAGAGATAAGTTGAAACGCCTACGTGCCTGTAGTTAATTACTTAGCTCGCTTCGATCAAATCGCAGCTTAGTTAATATTATCACTGATAAAATCATTATCCATAACCCCACTTGCCAAATAATACCAAGATTGATGTCTTGATTATGTAATTTGTTAATCCTCCTCGTGATAGCCGAGAAAGATAAACAAATCAAGTATCTTGACTTGGCTCACGAGGTTGTCGACATGTGGGATGTGGACTCAGCGATAATGACCCCGATAGTCGTGACAGCCAATGGTTTATTAGCCAAGAGCCTCGACCAACACCTCAGGAGGCTCTCGTTGGGCAGCTGGATCAAAAGCTTGATTCAGAAAGCGGTACTTCTGGACACGGCCCGCATTGTTAGGAGGTTCCTCTCTCTGGAGCCCTGACCGCCGGTAGCTTGGACCCTGTTCCCGATACCGGTGGGCTACTATTTTTATATTTTTAAATGTGTTTATATTTTTTGATATTCTAATATTTAAAAATATAATTTATATTAGTGATGCTCCGAATAGTGGTTTCACCGAATAACCGAATACCGAATAATATTCGGTTAAGTTCTTACCGAACCGAATATACTGCCGGATAATTCGGTTTCTCGTTCCATAGTTTATATTTTGCCAGATGGAGCTGAAAGCTTTAAGAAAGAAAGAAGAAAGAAAATACGTTTATTTGCGGCAAACATGACGCATAAAAAAGTAACAAGTTGGGGGTAGGCTTTGTCTTCTTGCATCATAAATTCATAATCTACCGCTGCTTGATTATGAATTTTAAATTTTGATTACAAATATTCTTGATTTATCTATGTTTAAATGTATTAGTGCCATAGTTGAGATAACAACATAGTTCATTCATTATGCATAAGTAAACCTTTCCTATAACAATATAATTGTAATTTGCTACAGGATTATTGCAATTAAAAATTACTGTTCTTTTAAAATACTTGATTTTATGTAACTATTAATGCTAGGTTGTATTTGATTACCTGTCTTTAGTTATATCTTTGTTTGAGTACCTTATAATAAACGATTTCTAATAAATATGATTGTTAGAATATGGGATCCCATTTTGCCCTAAAGGCTGATTTACAATGATCAATTAAACCGAATACATTCGGCATTTCAACCGAATGATTCGGCCGAATACGAATACCTCAAATTCTGCCGAATACCGAATATTATTTATTTATCTTTAATTCAGGCACATTACCCATAATTTTGTTAGAATTACTTAAAACTATGTTAGTATAATTAGACACACATAAACAATCAAAGCACAACCAATATAACTTAAGAATTACTAGTTATATCTATTAAGCCATCTTCTGGAGACACCCGGCAACAGTACATACACTGCGCACAGGTGCCTCATCAGGTGACCTTCAGTCTAAAAAACGAATATAAAACGAATATTCGGCGCATCTATAATTTATATGTATTTAATGAAATAAAGCAATATCCTCCCGACCGATTTCGGTCACGGTGGGCAATCTCAACGGAGATTAGCCAGGTACGCAGGAGATATTATAGTGCAGAAGTGTGTGCGTAAACACAGGTGCACTCTCTGTTCCTTTACTCTCACAGTCCGATGGGACGGCAATCCGACACGACCGGGGAGAGATCAGGGGCAGGAGCAACGGCTTTACGTGCTTTCCAAGGCACGGGGGTATTAAACCAGCAACTTCCAAGCTCCGGACTGTTACTAAGAAATTGCTAATGGAAAGCCCAATAATACTTTTGCCCACCTGGAAATCGAACTCAGGACACCACGCTCAACAGTCGCGCTTGCAACCACGAGACCAACGGAGTAGTCGAAGTCAAGATTCTTATATTTAAGTGAATTATGTACATACTTTTGACATATTTTGAGGTTTTAATAGGTTTTTATATTTTATCTATCCTTTTGATAGATTCTTTTATATTTTGTAAATGTGAGGACTTTGTAAGCCTTGTAGACTTTAGATCTGTAGACTATTTTTTTTATTTTATCAAGTACCTAGTGGTACTTGTTGACAGGCCTACGCTGTCCTCCCATACCTACTGTAATTTGAAAACATTGTAAAAGCCAATTATTTTTAAAAGAGGTACCGTGGAGTTTCTTGCCGGCTCTTCTCCATAGGAAACGACCAATTGGAACCGTGCGCCTAGCTTCTGATGTTTCATAAGTGCCCATGTTGGTTTATGTGAAGAAAATATTTTGATTTTGATATAAATTTCTTTAAACCGATCTTGGTCTTTACAGCCAAGTCCTGGGACGATGGACAGATATTCCCGAAGGTGGACAGCGTGTCCGGAAGTGAGGAGAAGCCCATCCTCCCGGACCAGTCGGCCAGATACAACCCTGATATCATGAACAGCTATCATTTGTTTACTAGGTACGTACGAGATGGCTAAGTAACAAACTCAAAATCCAAAATATGAATGAATGATTGATTGATGAATGAATGATAAATTAATGAATGATTGATGCATGAATGAATGATTGATGAATGAATTGTTAATGAATGAATGATTGATGAATGAATGGAGAATTACTGAATGAATGATACATAGCATAAGCATAGCCTAGGCTATTCCCATAATGTTCCCATTGCAGGGAAATAGGCCTCCTCTCTTGGAGAGGGAATGGGCCAGGATCCACCACGCCGGCCCAGTGCGGGTTGGTGGAGGTCTTCGATATTTTTGGTTCTACGACATGCTAGTGTTGCGCGCTACAATTAATGGTGACATTAGTTACCACTAGCGCCATCTAGTATCGAGTAGCAGAACTAATAGAGTCAAGATGCTTCTAGAACTTTCGGTACTAGAACTTTTTAGAACTATCGACTACTGGTCAATCGAGGCCGGTATGTACTCGAACATTCTAGATGTTTCTACAATAGAAGGTTCTAGAACTATCTGCGGCACTATCTAAGGCGGGGATTAGCCGCGAACGGGACAGAGTTGGATAAGCGATACAAGCGAATATATCGAAAGCGATCTTCAAGTGCGATTTTGTTTTATATTTAGTGTTTTTGAGTTGATATTAGTGTTGTTTAATTAAAGTGTAATTATTGGTAATTTATATCGGCATTTTTAATTTTCATGAACCCCGTAGCTCGTAACACTAGTTTCCTCACGATGTATTCCTTCGCCGTTTTCAGAGCAGTGGTGATGAAATAATAAACACAAAGTAAAGCGCCTGTCTACCACCATTGCTCTTATAAATAAGCAGTAGTAAAAACTAGTCAAGTGTTATTAGGGCAAAGGTCTCACCTCTTTTTCCACTTCTCTCTACCAGTTCTTGTTGTAGGAGTCCAGCTCATACCGCCATCTCCGCCTGCCGCGATGTCGTTTGCCATTAAGAGGGACCCATTGGGTGGTTTGGGTCTTATTAGTAGGAATAATCTTATTCCTTTAAAGTCACCCAAAGAAAGAAAGAAAAGAAAAAGTATGTATCCAAAGAGCAATGGAGAGGGCTATGCTTGACAGTGGGCAAGGCACATTGCTCGCAGAACAGACGGCCGAACAGTTCTGGAGTCAAGTATTAATTAAAAAAATAAAGTACCTACTCAAATATTTTTCCAGAGAGAACCCCACATTGAGTCAGCCAATTGTACTCAACAACGAAGAAATGCTGATAAAAACGAACTACGACCCCGAAAGGAGGACTATTGTACTCATCCATGGATGGCTCGACAGCGCCACAGCTCCCATCAATACTGTACTTGTTCCTGGTAAGAAACCCTTCATTATCATCCTCCTGCATAATTTAAATAAGGCGCGGTGTGACAGTGAAAAATTTTATATTTACGCAGCCGCCATCTTGGATTTTAATATTTGTATGGCAGTCCATGACGAAACATGTAAGATCATAACTTTATTTATAAGACCTTAAATACATGTTTTAAAGCAAATATTTAAATATATTCTATTCTATATGGCGAGGATTGTGAAGGTTTTATTCCACGCTTGTCCTTACCTACAGATTCGGGTGGGATACTCAACTTCAAATCAGTAGCGTTATAAATTTCTTATATTTCTTTCTTTCCTCAGCATTCTTGGAGGCTGAAGATGTGAACGTCATCGTGGTGGATTGGGCCAATGGATCTGGCACTGTTGCCTACCCTATTGCTGTCATCAATACTTCTGTTTCTGGTGAGTCAGCAAGATATCAATTTGGCATACGAGGAATGAATTTGGACAAGAAAAAATCCTAAGCAATATGGGTCAAAGATTCAAAGAAGTCAAAGTCAAAGCATTTAACATTTATTTTGGTGCAGTCTATCGGAAGTTATGCGAATGAATCACCGAAATGTATATACACATTTCGGTGATTCATTTTTATTTATATAGATAGGCATTTAAAAAGCACTTTTGAACGTCATAAATTACAATAAAATAGAATTGATTCTAGTCGCTCCTTCTCAAAGGTAGTTATCGTATGGAGAAGAATGGGCAAGAAACTCCACCGTTACTCTTTTAAAATGTTTTACAAGGCTTTGTATACATTAATTATATAATTATATGTGAAGACGATGCACCTAGAATAAAATTACTCTACCACAAAAGGTAAAAAGAACTAAAAATAAAGCAATGACATGTATGTAAATCATTTATGTGATACATGATGCTCACATATTAACAAATATTGTAAAAGTAGATGATTTTCCTAGAATTTAAACAAGTGTGTGAAGGTATAGTAGTCACAGAATGTAAACATCAATGCCATATTTTTTTTTTTAATATACAATTAATAATTAGCAACCAGTTTGATTTTGTCTAGCATAGTATAGCATACTCAAAGCGAAATCGAAAGTCGTCAATATTACGTACGACAACCCCTAAACCATAGACACAGAGAATGGACTGGAAGCACTGACCTCTAATAAACAAATACGCTGAACTAAATATACTATACGTAATTACAATAGGCTACTTGACACTTATCTAATTTCATACAATAAATGAGTATTTCTTACAGTATTTAGCTTACGAAAACGAAATATATCGATTTTAATAACAAAAAGCGTAAGATTAATTTATAAATTCAATTTAAAAAATGTGTTTTTTTTTTTTTAATTTAAATCGCCGAAAACGCTGTCGTCCATGATGTGACGTCATACAAATTGTAAACAAAACGAGTAGGTACTCGTGATTTGACGTGGTGTTATTACAAGTATAAAGATTTCGATAAAAACTCCTCAACACGTTCTTAATTTATTTGCTTTATTGAAAAACAATAATAAATTCATTATGGACGTTGGTTTCACAAAAGCAGACAGCACAAATTTGCCAAAAATTGATACATTAATGGTTGGTAATTTCTTTGCCTTGAATGATTTAAATAACCTAAAAAAGTATTTCAAAAGTAACTAAAAGTTTCTGTACTTTGGTAGGTACTTACTGATCTTCGCAAAAATAAATTTGAGTTACAGTTGATAATGATTCAGGATCCCTTTGAGCAAGTCTTAGCCATGTTTTGCGAATATTTGTTTCACTAGGCACTCTAATCCACAACTTTCCTGGGGTCTTTATCGATGTGTTTTTGCATTCTCGGACGATAATTACTGTATTTTTCATGTAAATTAGTTGAAATCATGTTTTTAAAGTAAAGTAAACGAAAATTGTCCACGTTTAAACGTGTGTGTCAAATGTTTGTTTACAATACGTATGATGTCAGAGCACAGATAATCTATGGACTAAAATGGCGGACAGCGTTTTCGCACCTACATGAAGAGTTTGTTTTTAAATTACAGTTTTGTAGTTTCATAGGTGTTGAAAAAATGTAGTAATATTTTTTTACCTTAGTAGAACAAATATGAACTATTTAGGACCTAGTTTAAAAAAGAGTCAACTAGCCTATTATTTTTTGTTCCGATTCAAAGCGAGCGTCTCAGGAACTAAAACTCACATATTGTTGCAAGTGACTATCGTTTTGTTTTGGTACGTCTCTGATGATTTAGGTCTAAATCGTGGAATAAGACTCTTTTTTGTGTATTTTGTGTTTACTACGAGATATTCAGAACATTTTTAATCCTGAGAGTATGCGTATCTTGTAAAACTCGCTATCAAAAATATTAGTTCCACGGACGCTCACGCTGTTATCAGCGCCAAAATGGCGAAAATCAAATGTCTTCATTTTGTCATCGATAGTTTAAAGTCCAGCGTACTTGATTAATATAGGTCAGTGGTTGTTACATCAGTATTTAACATTTAAAAAAACTGTTAAATAATGATGTGATTATTTTAATTGTCATTTATGTACCTTTATACTGTGATACTAAATGGTCATAGTGAATTAGGGCCCTGATCGACTCTTCATTTTCAACAACTATGACCAACATCACCATAAACCTTTCTCTCCTCAGGTGCATCAGTAGCAAAGTTTATAACCTGGCTCAACAATGTCAAAGGGTCGACACTTTCCCAATACCATATCGTGGGACATAATCTTGGGGCACATCAGGCTGGGATTGTCGGCAGGCATCTGGAGGGAAAAGTCGCTTATATCTCAGGTAAAGCAGAGGCAACTGCAGTCGTCGACAACGTACCGCTCGTGTGTAAGAGCACCGTGCTTAAATACACAGGCGGCACTTTGTCCACTGCAGCCGCCGACACTTGACGGTACATTGCATTTTTAGTTTAGATCGTTAAGGGCCGATTTTTCAATCTTCAGATTTATCAACAAAATTAATAATGTGGGTTGACATATTTTCTATTCAAAAGCTGTCAAACTGTCATTTTATTTCTCGGATTAAAGTTATCTGTCAGTTGAAAGACTTAAACGGTTTACGATTTCAATCTTGAAACATTGTTTTAATGTTTTTTTATGTCAAAATTGACATTTCATTCCATTTTTGGACGATACTTAGTTTGTCTGTGGATGGGTGACCATCTTTACATACCGAGACCCCTCCGTGCCTCGGAAAGCACGTTAAACCGTTGGTCCTGGCTGTCATTCGTGGATCTTTGACAGTCGTTACGGGTAGTCAGAAGCCCGAAAGCCTGACAACCAGTCTTACCAAGGGGTATCGTATTACCCAGTAATTGGGTTGTGGAGGTCAGATAGGCAGTCGCTTCATGTAAAGTACTGGTATTCTGCTGCATCCGGTTAGACTGGAAGCCGACCCCAACATAGTTGGGAAAAGGCAGGCAGATGATGACTTAGTTTGCTAATAATCAATCTATGCAATGAGTTGGTCATCTTGAAACTTTGGAGGGGCTCGAGGCTAATTTACACCGACATTAAAGTATTTTCTTCTTCTTCTCTTTCCAGGACTGGATCCCGCGTTGGCCGGCTGGGTGACCAACGATGACAAGTTCCAGTCTACCGATGCAGAATTCACCGAAGTTATTCATACTAACGCTGGGCGGCAGGGCTACCTGAGTCCTTTGGCAGATGCAGACTTCTACCCAAATGGGGGCATTGATATGCCAGGGTGCCTTAGTCAGGAGTGTGACTCTAATAGGTAAGATCTAGATATACAAGGCCAAACGCAAAAAGTGAGCAGACACATTTTTTCGAACATATAAAGCAGTGGATTAGCAATAATATCCTTTAAAATTATTCAGATTGAGATTAACAGTGTGTTAGTCAGTCCTGGTGCTGACTACAATACTCAATACTGCTGTAATTTCCAGGTCCTTCCATTACTTCGGCGAGTCAATCAGGAGAGGTGGCTTCTCTGGAACCCGCTGCTATACCTTCGCGTCTGCCATGGCTGGCCAATGCTTCATGTCAGGATCTCTGAAAATGGGAGGCATCACACCTAAGACTGGGTAAGCCATCCACCACCATAACCAGCAACCAGTAACCAGCTACTACTATCTACCACCCCCATAACCAGCACCACAAACCACTACTAAGACTCTGGTATACGAGTAAAAGTTCGCTAGTAAAAATCATTAAAGAAAAATCCAAATTCTACGCTAAATTTAAAAAGTATGGGAACGATTCAGACTGCCAGTCTTTTAAAATATTACGGCAACATGCATAAATAAAAATAAATAAAAAATAAAAATTATTCAAGTATAAAGTAAAGTAAAAATATGATTTACATTAATTACAATCTAGGAAAGTTAAATTCTAACTGTAATGTAGACCTACCTGATCTAGGTTTATGAAAAACCTGTGTTTCAGGCCATCAATTTACATCAAACATTTAAAAAGAAGACAACAATAAATGTATTAGAAGCTAAATTGAAAAGAAGGTATAATATTTTCAATGACTTAAACAGTTACTATTTGGATATATTATTTTAAAACTAGATTATGTAAGATATACAATAATGTTTAAATAAATTAACGAATAATATTAAAGTAGATAAAGTGGAGACTATTATTAATTAGGTAAAGGAAGAGACTTATAATAATACTAGCTTCTGCCCGCGGCTTCGCCCGCGTGGATGTCGGAAATTATCCCACGGGAACATGCTACCGAAACAAAAAGTAGCCTATACAGCCTAATAAGGCATTAAGTCAGCCTTTGTACCTTTTTTGTATGCAAAAAGTTTAAATAATTAAATCTATGTTACTCCATAACATCAGCTATCTGCCAGTGAAAGTCCCGTCAGAACCGGTCCAGCTGTTTCGAAGATTAGCCGCAACAAACAGACAAACAAAAATAAAAAAAAATGTTTTTTATATAAGTACTTAGCGTGTATATTTTCATTTTCATACGTATTTAGTCAAATCTGTTATTTTTTAAGACCCCACTTCACTCTTCAAAAGGTAGTTGTTTTTGAAAATAATGATTAAGATCTCATAATTCATTCAGAAATGAATGAATTATGAGATCTTAATCATTATTTATTATTTACGTCTACGCCTTACAAAAGTAAACCTAAGTCTTGTACCTACCTAATTAAAAAATAATAAACTCAATAACAGAAAATAAAATACCTACTGTAGCGGTATCTACAACGCCACATGCGAACAACGCGTCATACTGACGTCACGCAAATCCTGCATCTCGCAAGCAGAGTTTACCGCGCAATTAGCATAGATACAATTTCCCAACATCAAACGTTGGGCAATTGCCCGCCAGACACAACACCCGTCTGGTCGGAGGATCCTCCCTTTTCTATGGAGGATGAGTGAACTTTACACCCTGTTCCTCATACCTCCAAACTGGTGACCCCGAGTATGAACGTCAGCGCAGCCTTCGTGCAAACACTTCAGCGTGACGTCATCATCATCACTCCCGCAAGCTTTAGCGGCGAGTCACCCAGCCAGCCAGCATCCCACGGCTTCAACGGGTATCCTGACCACCATACCTGGTCATCACCCTCAGCCTCATCAGCAACCTCGGCACAGCACACTGCACTTTCAGCCGGTCAACAAGAAGAGCTTCCTCTCCTGGTCGACGCAGCAGCCAGCCTCAACCCCGCGCTGTACGACATCCGACGCACTGGAGTATAACGCAGCGCCACCCCGACTCACTGGGGACATCTTCGCAGACAGTTCCGACTCACCGCGAACTATGCGCCACCCCGACTCACTGGGGCATCTCCGCAGACAGTTCCGACTCACCGTGAACTATGCGGCAACCGGTTCCGACTCACTGGAACCTCAGCTGGCCTGGCAAGCATCGCAAGATACAAGACTCAGCCCGCTATCGACCTCCGGTCTCCGGAGGGGAGTGATGTAGCGGTATCTACAACGCCACATGCGAACAACGCGTCATACTGACGTCACGCAAATCCTGCATCTCGCAAGCAGAGTTTACCGCGCAATTAGCATAGATACAATTTCCCAACATCAAACGTTGGGCAATTGCCCGCCAGACACAACACCCGTCTGGTCGGAGGATCCTCCCTTTTCTATGGAGGATGAGTGAACTTTACACCCTGTTCCTCGTACCTCCAAACTACCTACCTAATAAACCTATTTCTGATGTTAACTAATCTAAACTCAATAAATAAGCAAAATCCCTAAAAACTAAGATATTAGTTTTTAGGGATTTTGCGATATTGTATCTTAAGATAAAATATCATAGTATCTTAGCCGTGTGCAGCGCCCCTTAGTGAACTCCACTGCGGGTGACGTAACCTACGACAAACTTATTATTTGTGGCTGGTACAGTAATCGGGTCTAGGGATCGAACCGCAAAATTAAGTTTATTTTTTATTGTATATACTTTTTCGGGATAAAAAGTACTCAATGTGGTGCCCAGGATATTAAAGAATAATTATACCAAGTTTCATCGTAATCGAACCGGTAGTTTTTGCGTGATGCCTGAACAAACAGACAGACAGACAAAATTTTTTTTAATCACATTTTTGGGTTCGGTGTCGGTCTAGTAACACCCCCTGCCATTTATTTTTTTGATATTTTCAATGTACAGAATTTTCACTTCTACAGATTTATTATAAGTATAGATTAGGGTACGTAGGCAGATTTTATTTTAAAATTTCTAGTAGTTTTTCGTGTCTGCATAATTGAGTTTTGCCAAATGTTCCTGTACTAGTGAATTACACCTATTATAACTTAAACTATAAATCTTTAGCACTGTTAAACTGGTTATACAAATAAGGTCCTAAAAATAAATAAAATCGATTCATATAACTCCTATTCACAAAAAGGGACCGAAGAAACTGCGTTGAAAACTACAGACCGATATCCAAATTATGTGTGTTTGCTAAAATATTAGAAAAAATTGTGTACAGGCAAGTTTACTCAGCCCTGAGGCTCAGTTTCAGCGAACACCAGCATGGATTCTTGGGTGGTCGGTCAACAACTACAAACCTTGTTCTCTGTAGTGACTTCTTGTCAGAGGCTATGTCTAATCGGTCCCAAATCGACGTCATATATACAGACTACGACAAAGGTTTCGACAGAATTAATAACGTCGTTCTCATGCGTAAACTTTTATCGATGAGCATTATGGGAAATCTATACCGTTGGTTTAAGTCGTATGTGGAGGACAGGTGTCAGACTGTTATTCTGAATGAGTATTAATCAAGATCAACGCGTATCCCATCTGGAGTTTCTCAAGGATCTTTATTAGGGCCGGTCTTATTCAATTTATTCATCAACGATATTAATTCCTGCTTCCTTCACTCTAAAATACTTCTTATATGCAGATGACATGAAAATTGATAACAATTTCTGCTGTTTGAAACTCATTTTTCTTATGACTAGCTGAGCCCAGCGGTTTCACCCGCATAAGTTTCGATCCCGTGGGAATATCGGGATAAAAAGTATCCTATATGTTAATCCTGGTCATAAACCATCTGTGTGCAAAATTTCATCCAAATCCGTTCAAGTAGTTTTTGTGTGAAAGATTAACTAACATCCATCCATCCATACAAACTTTCACGTTTATAATATTAGTAGGATAATGTTTATGACAGTGTTTGTATGATAAAGCTGTTACACAAAACGCTGTCTACCTTCTCGAATATATATTTTTTTTTTTTTAAACGTTGCCCCACACTAGGAATTTCTCCTGTATCGTGGTTGCGTTTACAAACATTTAAACCCACATACACAAACGGCCATACCCAGAACAACCACCTGTAGGCAATACAAATACTTCTTCCGTGCGGAATCGAATCCACGACACGCAGCGCAGCAGTCCATCGCTCAGCCACTGCGCCAACCCTGTCGTCAAATATTCTCTCTTCTATCTGTGAAAACTTGTAATTAGCCTTATTTTTGTTACTCTCAATCGTGCAAAAAGTTTTCGAAAAACTGTAAAATAAAATAAAATCGGTAGACAGTGGTGGTTTGGTGGTAACCAGGTACTACTGTATACCACCAGCATAATCACTACAAACCACTACTAACGGTAGATAGTAGTTGTCAGAGAACAGTTAACTGAATAAATATTAAATTATTCAGTTAACTGAATAAAAAAGACAATATAACAAATGTATTTTTTTCTTATTTCAGACAATCTGGCATCTTTTATCTTCGCACAAATGCTTTCCCTCCATTCTCCCGGGGATGAACGGGTAATGCCTTCGCACGTACCCAGAGTCGTTTCTTAAAATTAATCTATAATTAACTATAATTGACGAGTTAATGCTGAAAGTCCAGTCTCACCAAGGGGTATCATCGTCACCAGCCTATATCAGTCCACTGCTGGACATAGGCCTCTCCTATTGCACGCCATTCTCTCCCAACTCTCATCCAGCTGCTACCAGCCATCCTGCGAAGATCGTCGCTCCACCTAGCCTGAGGGCGTCCCACGTTACGGGTATCTTAGGGGGCACCTTGGTATCATGTTACCTAGGTACTACAAGGTTGTGAAGATCTGAGGGGAAATTCGCGTGTTTTTAAAAACGTTCGCACTATAATCTGTCTCAATCTGTCAAAAATACAATCGATTTACATTAATTTTCGACATTGATTGTGCTGAGACGAGATTGCGACTAGATATTGAACGTTTTTAATTACGCGAATTGGCCTGCCTTCGCTCCATGTAAAATACTAGTATCCAGCTGCGTCTTGTTAGACTAACTAAGACCGCTGGCAGGTGATGATGAAATTGGAAGGCTGTCGGTCAAAAATTATGATAGATTGAAAAATTTTCAATTTTGTTGGCATGTGCCAAGATCAATTTAGTTAATGATTGATTATTTTCAAGTAACGTCTCTGAGTGTGGCTGTTACAAAACATAGAAGAAAAGAATAATAAAGATCTTTGTGACTTATTATGTTGTTTTATTTCACAACTTTTCTGAAATTGATTGACTTCCATGCTGAAACTTTTTGTTTTGTAATCGTTCCAACTGATTGTAAACCTACACATGTTTTTGAAAAATAAATATATCTTATCTTATCTTATCTGCTCTCTTAGTACAGAATTCATCACTATCAGTCAGTTATCAGTCAATAGCAGTCCACTGCTGGACACAGGCCGCTCCCTGACTATATATACAAGTACGCTGGACTAAGTATACTATATGCCATGACAGTTGTTTTTTGTGCCGATTAAAAGCTCGAGCGTCTCAGGAACTAAAATTGACACATTGCCGCAAATAGCCGTTTTTTTTTTTTGGTACGTCTCTGATGAGTTAGGTCTAAATCGTGGAATAAGATTGTTTTTGTGTATTTTGCGTTTACTACGAGATATTTAGAACATTTTTATCCTGAGTGTGTGCGCATCTTGTAAAACTCGCTATCAAAAACATTAGTTCCACGGACGCTCACATTGCTGTCAGCGCCAAAATGGCTAAAATCAAATCTCTTCATTTTGTCATCGATACTATAAAGTCCAGCGTACTTGTTTATTAAAGGTCAGTGGCCTCTCCGATCACACGTCCTGACACGCCCCATTTAACTCGATTCTTGGCAACTCTCATCCAGTTTCTACCAGCCACCCTGCGAAGATCGTCGCTCAACGTAACCTGAAGGCGTCGTAGAATGCAGAGTGCAGTACTCCTTATGTCCAAAACCCCGGCAGGAATGAAGTTCATAATGAAGATCCAAGATGGCGGCGAAAATGTCAAAATGGCAAAAAAATAAATGCTATTATGCTAAATGCCTTTAAAATTTATGCAACTCCAACTTAAGCCAAAACATATTAGACTAAATGATAGTTACGCTAACCTTTGCATTATGCCAAAGTATTATTATGCAGCAGTATTATTATGCTAATAAAAGTTATGCGAAACGTTATACCAAGCTATATTATGCCTTAAAATTTTATACCAACAGGGGTATTACCGGAATAAACTGGTAGAAATCGTCACGCGACTTTTTATTTTATATAATAGAAAAAGTCAGAGTGAGAGAGAGATAGTTTTCATGGTTTTCGAGGGTGCTGAAGCCGATAGCATAATCAGCCCCACTACAGGGACACAGGCCTCCTCTCTTCGAGAGGCAGTGGACTTTAATCTACCACGCGGGCCCAGTGCGGGTTGGTAGATGTCACATGTCGTCGAATTTTCGGTTCTAGGAGATGTCGGTTTCCTCACGATGTTTTCCTTCACCGTTTTGAGAGCAGTGGTGATGAAATTATTTACACAAAGTAAAGCGCCTGTCTGGGTTCAAACTCACGACCTGCAACTCGTAAGTCGGGGTTGTTACCACTGGGCCCCCACTGCTCTACTAATAGTGATATATTACTATCTAGTACTTCCAGCATGAATAATATTTTGGCAAAATATGACTACACAAGGATAAGAAAGAGTAGCAATTATGATTGACTAGCTGCGCCCCGCGGTTTCGCCCGCATAAGTTTCGATCCCGTAGGGATATTGGGTTAAAAATCCTGTGTGGTAATCCTCGTTATAAAGTATCCGTGTGCTAAATTTCATTCAAATCCGTTCAGTAGTTTTTGCGTGAAAGAGTAACAAACATCCGTCCATCCATCCTCCGTACTATATTAGTAAGGTACCTTCCTCGCATATATTTTTTCTCCAAGTGAATTCAGATATGCTGTTTTAGGATTAATTAAACTACTCCCTGGGGACATAAAAGAAAGACATAGTTCATAATGCTACAATTAACTTTGTGTCTGAATATGCTCTTACCCATTCTCCTTTAAAATTGAATTCATGGAGTCTTTTGTCCGTTCTTCTCCATAGTAACCTACTAGGCTTTGTAACATGCAAAGAGCTTCATGTTTCTGACCTCAGTATACAGAATGACATTGAAAACTTGCGCCAACTCGAAATAGGAGGTGCAGTAACTGTTACATCCTACTATCCTACTAATCCTACTATCCTACTAATCCTACTATCCTACTAATCCTACTATCCTACTATCCTACTAATCCTACTATCCTACTAATCCTACTATCCTACTATCCTACTAATCCTACTATCCTACTAATCCTACTATCCTACTAATCCTACTATCCTACTATCCTACTAATCCTACTATCCTACTAATCCTACTATCCTACTATCCTACTAATCCTACTATCCTACTAATCCTACTGTCCTACTAATCCTACTATCCTACTAATCCTACTATCCTACTAATCCTACTAATATTTTAAATGCGAAAATTTGTATGGATGGATGAATGGATGGATGTTTGTTACTCTTGGTTCGCATGTAGCGGTGTAGATGCCGCTGCAAGCCTAATGACAAGCGTAAACTTACTATATTTGTATTAAGCCAACTAATGTCATTCGTATCGTATAGTATTTTAGTTGAGTAAATGGTTTAATTGCAATAAATGCTTCGAGCTTGAATTATTTCCCAGAAACACGCAAGAGCCATGAATGCATTGATTCCAAAGTCTCTTGCGTGTGTTAGGCTCTAACAGTATATACTAGAAATATATATAGATATGTATTACCCAAATAACAAGCTTTGAATATCAGAATGGTTACTAGTTAATTATTTACTGTGTATGAAGGTTATTATTGAAAATGGTTTGTTGGGAAAGGGTTTTATGAAGTAAAGCACAGATAGTCAAGGCTGAACATTTATTTAAATTTGGGCGTCAGTAATTAATCAGAAAACTAGTCGTCCGTTCGTAAAACTAGGTCATCATGGAGAAGAAGGACAAGAAACTCCATGGAAACAGTAAAAAGTATTCTATCATTATCTTTCTTACGTTGTCATAAATTATCGTTAATATTGGCCATAATATGACTTACACCACAACATAGTCATGATTAGCAATAATTAAGGTATAATATCAAATTACTTAACTTACGTGACATCTGGTCGATCTATTCCGGTTTCGGTTTAAAGAAACTTTATTCCCAATAAAGACATAAGTCACTTACTTTTAGTAATGTTCTCACATTACTAAAAATATAGATTACAATATGTTCGTTATCAGTATTACAATTTAATAGTAGGTACCCATCCAATGCATTCATTTCTCCAGAACTGATCGATCCGCAATTATATGCTGGCTAAGTTGTGTTTTGAATGCATTGTAAGAGTGTACATTTCTTATATAGGACGGTAATTTATTATTCCACATAACAATGGCACTAGAACTAACCAACTGAACATCTACCAAGCAACTGCCTTGATAACGTCGTTGCAATCCTTTTTTTATGTCATACATCTACCACCATTTTGAGCCAATCACAGATCATCATATATTTTGGCTTAATATCTTCTAACACAGGTAATAATAAACAAATCTTATGTAGTGAAACCGTTTTAAAACATTATAAGGTAATGAATCAATTTAATAAGAGTTGATTCGTAATTCTTAGACATCATCAAAAAGTATATCAACATCAACTGACAGTATTGTGCCAATCATGTGTAACAACCTATTATATTAAAATAGCAATTTATAATCTAAGATATACTACAAGTATAATCAAATATTACTTAATCATTTAAAGTAATAACATTTAAGTGTTTTTTACAAGTTAAGACTGTTGTTTTCTAGTCAAATTAGGTACTTCTACGTTGGTCCCAAGCTTGGAAAATGTGACAGAACAAACAATACTTTAATAATAGAATTATATCAAAATGTAATACTAACACATGCATGGCATAAATGAGTGCATGAGTGATAAATAACTTCAGGTACAGTCGATAGATATGATACGATGAATTGCATGTTACAGACCACGTGATCGGCACGTCGCTGAGCTTAATTCGCTAAGCCGTTGATAGTTAAAAATTTATATGCTTTTATTACTGGATTAATAATAGGCTGGCCGCAGATGGAGATGCTTTAAAAAATGTTATGAAGGGCGGGCTTTCTGGGGGACTGTCTTATTTATTTATTTATCTTACTACACACACACACTCACACACACTCACACACACTCACTCACTTCACTCTTTTTTTGTCTTACTTTTTCTTTCTTTCTTCTTTCTTTCTTTTATCTTTAATCCAGGCACATACATATTATGACATATTATGACATATTATGATATTATGGCATGTGGACACTGACGGTCGGGTTGGTCCACAAATTCAAGGTCGTCAGCGCGCTATGGAGCGAGCTATGTTCGGAGTCTACAGCAATCTAGTAACAGCCCGGAATTTGGCCCAGCGCCTATACATAGGCAATCCACCTTGGTGCTTTGGTAAAAACCCAGTAAATATCCAATTTTCTGGGTGTTTATCGGGTGTTTACGGGCGTTCATCGGGTTTAAACCCGGTGGGTTGCCCATCTATACCTGCGCCTGATCTCTCCCCGGTCGTGTCGGATTGCCGTCCCATCGGACTATGAGAGTAAAGGAACAGAGAGTGCTCCTGTGTTTGCACACACACTTGCGCACTATAATATCTCCTGCGTACCTGACTAATCTTCGTTGAGATTGGCCACCGTGACCGAAATCGGTCGGGACGATATTACTATTTTATTATTTAAAATTTCTCACCTTCTTTAAAAATCTCATATGTAGCAAACCTACAGTACTAATTAACGAAATAATCCCTATGTACTAACATATAAAAACAAGTACGTCTGATAAGGGACTTCACAGTTTGTTGTCAACCACAAAATGATTGGGTGTGTTATCTTGCTGGGTTTCGGATTGGCTGTAACTACAGGTATGTAACCTCAGAAGCCGTACCTGTAAGTCTCTACTCTTGAGTAGTTTGCTAAATGAAATTGATGCATTAAAATAGCCGCCCCCATGAGTGCCATTAAATCAGATCATCATCCTCACCAAACTAGCCTTTTCGCAACTATGTTGGGGTCGGCTTCCAGTCTAACCGGATGCAGCTGAATACCTCCCCAGTAACTGGGTTGTGGAAGTCACCAATCAAAAGTCAAAAGTCTGACAACCAGTCTTACCAAGGGGTATGCCCTTGGTAAGACTGGTGGTTAGACTTTCGGGCTACTGACGACCCGTAACGACTGTCAAAGATCCACGAATGACTAAACCACACTGACTAATACTGCAAGAAACTGCCTGAAAATATTACCCATTTAGAGCAAAGTAACTGACTGATGAAGGTTCACCGAACGCCAATTTTAGAGGTTTATTTCATTTGATATTAATCACAGAACAGATAAAAGTTTATCTTTTCTGTGATATTAATGAAGAAGCAAGCTTATTCTTTACCAAATTTTTTCTCAGCCCTCCCTACGGATCATGTACTCTCCAAGCCGGTCCCGGGTCCTCGCTACCAGTACATGACTGGACCTGAAGGACCTGAGCTAGCGGACATGTGGATGAAGACCAGCGACCTCCTCGCTGCTGCCAGATACAACCCTGATACCAACAATAATTATCATCTTTTTACTAGGTAAGTTATGGGGAATACTTACCAAGGAGTAACGTTTTACCCAGGGTGGTGGAGGTCAGGATAGGCAGTCGCTCCATGTAAAATACTGGTGAAGCGACATCTAAATCGCCACATGTGAACTATGCTGACGTCACGTAAAATCCTGCATTGCGCAAGCAGAGTTTACATGTATCATCGGGCAGTTGCCCACCAGACACCCATCTGGTTGGAGGATCCTCCCTTTTTTTTTTTTTTTTTTTTCTATGGAGGATGAGTGAACTTTACACCCTGTTCCTTATACCTCTATACTGGTATTCAGCTTCATCTGGTTAGACTGGAAGCCGACCCCAACAAAGTTGTGAAAAGGCACTTTGATGAATATGAGGATAAATAGCCTCTTACTTTCCCACTGCAGGATAATAGCCTCTTCTCATACAGAGAAGGACGAAACGTTTATCACCACATTCACTCACCACGCTTGCTTACTACGTGTTGTTGATTTGAGTGCTTCTATCATGTTTAAATAATATTGATACCCATCAAGTCTGCGGAGTTTCGCTAGCTAATTTAATTTGACCCTGTATACATTTTAGTGCCAGACGGTGCAATAAACTTTTAATGATAATCATGACATGTTTTTATGTGTCAATAACGAAGTAAAATTTACTTTGGCTATTGCACAATTACTGATTCAGCTTTTCAATAAAATACATTTAGTATAATTAAATATTTTTATTAATTCATGTAATAGTTTCGCAAACAGGCTAATGCACTGCAGGCAATTAACAGCTCTTTTTTACATAACATGACATCACACCTCTATTCCCCAAAGGGTAAGGCAGAGGTGTATTGTACACCCACATTCTTTCACTTCATGTCTTCCTAATTATTTGTATGTCCATCAGGTCAAACCGCTGGGCGAGTCAGCCTATTCCTTTTGGAGCTAATGGGGTACTGAACGCGTCACATTTCAACCGTAACAGGAAGACAGTCTTCCTCGTCCACGGCTGGAAAAACACCCCCACTTCTGACTTTAATGTACATTTAGTTGCTGGTAAGTAAGATGCAAGGAAGGCTAGAAGATTTTAAGTCACCCAAAGGGCAAGGTTTCCCTGCGTGATCGAATCAGAAATGAAGAGTTCCGTGGGAGAACCTAGGTAACTGACATAGCCCGAAGAATTGCCAAACTTAAGTGGCAGTGGGCAGGGCACATTGCTCGCAATACAGATGGCCGACGGGGCCGAAAGGTTCTGGAGTGGCGTCCACGTATTGGAAAACGTAGCGTCGAAAGGCCTCCCACAAGGTGGACCGACGACCTTGTGAAAGCCGCAGGAACCCGTTGGATGCGAGAAGCACAGAACCGGTCGAAGTGGAAGTGCTTGGGGGAGGCCTATGTCCAGTAGTGGACATCTTTCGGCTGAAATGATGATGATGAAGATGCAAGGAATATAGAAAAAGAAAATATAGCACTGTGTGACGTAAACCCGTACTTAAGTCACGCTTTTATGTGACTTAACTAGTCCATTTTTACACAGAAAAGCGTGACTGAAGTGCGGGTTTAGGTCACACGAGCCATAAAATACTATACGATACGAATGACATTAGTTGACTTAATACAAATATAGTAAGTTTACGCTTGACATTACGCTTGCAGCGGCATCTACACCGCTACATGCGAACTACGCATCAAACTAACGTCACGCAAAATCCTGCATCGCGCAAAAAGAGTTTACCGCGCAACTAGCCTATACATACAACGTCCCGACATCAATCGTCGACCAGTCACGACACACATCTGGTCGGAGGATCCTCCCTTTTGTATAGAAGATGCGTGAAATTTACACCTCATACCTCTATAAGCTCAATTAGTTATATTAATTTTCGATTAATAGCTTAATTTCCTTTCCAGCTTACTTAAATGCAGAAGACGTGAACGTAATAGTGGTAGATTGGAGTTTCGGCGCCGCGGGTGACTACTGGGTGGCACTCCCCAACACTATCAGATCTGGTCAGTATCTCCTGCCTGCCCTTGATCCATGTTATCGTCACCAGCCTCAAGCAGTCCTCGGCTGGGCATAGGCCTCTCCAAGCGCCCACCATTTCACTTTATCCTCGGCAACCCTCATCCAACTGCTGCAGCCACACTACGAAAATTGTCACGCATTGGATTAACCGACACAGCTTGCAGAGTAGGCAAACTGAAGTGGCAGTGGGCCATGTCAGTCGAAGGACCGATGGCCGGTGGAACAGACGAGTCCTAGAGTGGAGACTGCGTATCGCCAAGCGTAGTGTGGAGCGCCTTCCAGCTAAATGGACCGACGACCTTAAAAAGGTGACTGGGGCAAACTGGACGCAGACGGCAGAGGACAGGGCGTTGTGACACAGCCTTGGAGAGGCCTATGTTCAGCGGACTGCGATAGGCTGAGTTGATTGATCTTGTTGTTGGAATCCTACCTCACGATTGCTGACTCAAGGTCTCCACTCAAAAACAAATGGCTCCAATGAGCCAACTGCTATCGGTTCGCCGACTAATATGATTTGTTCATACACATGCAAAGAGGCTTATTATGCAGAACCCATCAACAGAGCATCGCCATTCATTAAGTACCTGGGATTTGGATTGATTTGTATTTGGGTCGGTCAAAGTATTATTGGGTTTTCCATCATGAATTTCTTTCTAATAGACCGGAGTTTGGAAGTTGGTGATGCGATACCTTCTTGGTCGCCAGCCGTAAAGCCATTGGTCCTGCGCCTGATCTCTCTCCGGTCGTGTCGGATTGCCGTCCCATCGGACTATGAGAGTAAAGGAACAGAGAGTGCTCCTGTGTTTGCGCACACACTTGTGCACTATAATATCTCCCGCACCGGAGGCTAGTCTCCGTTGACTGGCCGTCATGGACGAAATACGGTCTGAAAGACTATTACATGGGATTTTACCCTGTACGTACATATCAGCCTATCCTTCCTAGTTTCAGTCGTGAAGTTAACATTCTTTTTACCTTTTTAGGTGACCACGTAGCCAGGTACATCAACTGGCTGAACTCGGCTACCGGCGCCAACCTTGCTAACTACCACATCATAGGACACAGCCTCGGAGCGCACCAGGCGGGCGTCATCGGCCGACATCTTGGAGGAAGAGTGCCTTATATTACTGGTATGTTAGCACAACCATTCAATGCACATACAGGGTTTTTAATTAGCTAGCTAAACTCTGCAGACGCAATGGGTATCGATATCTCAACACGTTAATAAAAATTACCACACAATAACACAACAATATATACAATATACACACACACACGATATATTTTTTCTGCTCATAGGGCTTGTGGCTAAGTAATAACCGCCACACGGGTCGATCGATCAGGTTAAGCTACGCTTGCCGCGGTTGGTCCGTGGATGGGTGACCATCTTCACATTTCAAGACCCCTCCTTGCCTCGGAAAGCACGTTAAGCCGTTGGTCCCGGCTGTCATTCGTGGATCTTTGACAGTCGTTACGGGTCGTCAGTAGCCCGAAAGTCTGACAACCAGTCTTACCAAGGGGTATCGTATTACCCACGGTATTACCAAATAACTGGGTTGTGGAGGTCAGATAGGCAGTCGCTCCATGTAAAATACTGGTATTCAGCTGCATCTGGTTACCATCTACATCGCCACATGAGAACTAGGCATCAAACTAACGTCATGCAAAATCCTGCATCGCGCAAGCAGGGTTTACCACGCGACTAGCATATATATAACATGTCACCTGCCGACCTCATCTAGTTTTAAAATATGATTGACGTGTAAAAGTGTTTGTACAAAACTACTTACAAAATAAAATCATTTATCATTTACGACATCAATCATCGGGCAGTTGCCCACCAGATATGTCACCCGTCTGGTCGGATGATCCGCCCTTTTCTATGGAAGATACGTGAACTTTACACCCTGTTCCTCCTACCTCTATAAACTCTTTGTATTTCTTTTTCTTCTGCTATCTTTCTCTCCTCAGGTCTGGACCCAGCTCTTCCCGGCTGGATAACCCACGCACAAGCCTTGAGGAGTACGGACGGGATTTACACAGAGGTCATGCACACTGATGCAGGGTTCCACGGCATCACCAACACTGCAGGTGATGTGGACTTCTACCCCAATGGCGGCGCTGGTATGCCTGGCTGCGGCGACAGGAATTGTAACCACCATCGGTAAGTAGGACTTATGTGGTAGTTTTAAGAAAGAACCTATTTTAATTAAATGTTTAAATAATTGATTTTAATCATTACATCATAAAAATCTAAATTTATTCGTCGATTGTGTTACATATAAATAAACAAAAAACAAAACAACAAAATGATAGTGTTGAATTACACAGTCAAAGGTCACAAAACAACCCGCCCCTGATCGCACCCGGCGCAAAGGTGCCCCATAACACTCGCCGCATTGCCTCGCTGAATAGCGATGGCCAACCTTTGCACCAAGAACGACCCAGAGCGGGAGTCACCTATTTTAATTAGATATATGTATTACGAAATACACATTACCGTATATAGGTCCTGTATCCTAATTGCGGAACACACTATCAATCTCAATCTGAATCATTTTGAAGGATATTGCTAATTCATTGCCTCATATGTTGAAAAAAATTTCTGGTCAACAACGTAAATAACGCAATGAATGTTGTTGAACTGTCAAAATGAAAGCCATTGCTAGTGATAGTGTGTTACGCAATCACCCCGCAGATCCTTTGGTTATGTGATCACAGAGACTGTATCTACTTTAATTAGGTATATATGTAAGTTTTCTCATTTCTCTATATGTAAGTGAACCGGAATATTCTTTTTTTGAGAAATAAATGTCTTTAAACCGAAAGGAGGAGCAATTCTTGTAATTTTAAGAACGTTCACAGTCTGATCTCAGTCTCAGTCTGTCAAAAATACCTCTAATTCCCCTACATTTTTGACAAGTTTTTGACATAAATGATCGCTGAGATGAGATTGCGACTAGACTTCGAACGTTTTTATTACAGGGATTGGCCTTCAGGCATGATATACGTGTCTAAAATCGTTTGTCCTAATTATGTTAATACTAGTGTTTACGTCGATTCCCCCTTTTGGGGACACACCCCGCCACCGTGCGGCTCTTCCCTAGTATGTTAATTAACAAAACAAAACCACGGAAGGATGCAAATGCTGATATTTGTTTTAATTATCTATAGGTTAACATACAATCATGTGTATTATTATACTTATCTTGAATGCATTAAGTTACCACATCAATTAAATTAAAGCAATCAGTTGGCAAATCAATCAAGATTGCATTAATCGCTCTTATCCTTTTTTTTTTTTTCCTGGTGGGAAATCATCAAATGACCCCTCCCGCTCTGGGTGGAGCGGAAGGGAGTGTCAGACTCTTACTGACTAAAACCCACCCATGTTCCTTCCTTCGCCCTTTATGTTCCGGGGTAGCGGTAAGCCTTCCGGACAATCCCGCTGACCCGGCAGGCTTCGGCCCTTAGGGGCACCTCAAATTATGCTGACAACTCTTTAAGGCGCGCGTGGAACACTTACGCGCCGTCCGGCACGGGCCTGGTGCTGATCGGGCGGTGAGCTACCCACTGCTCTCCGCCCGCAGTCGTCACACGGCTCCCGACGCCCGGAGCGTCTCCCGCGGCGGCTGGGACGGGAGGCTCTCTCCCTCATCCATCCCGCCACCTCCTTCGCTAGCATGACTGCTTCGCAGAAGGAGGCGCCTGCCTCCCTCTCCCTCTCGTTCCGGACCATGGCTTGCACCAGGGCCGGGCGCGAGAGGCCGCCGCCGCTGCCGATCGCCTCTACGAGGACGCGGCGGTGCTCCGCCCAAGCGGGGCAGACCTCATCGCTCTTATCCTTCCGATATTGGCTTCTGCCCGTGCCTTCGTCCGCGTAAAATTTCTTGTTCTCAATCACCCCTGTCGTATCGTATCGCATCGCTTGCCCGCGCTGTTATTTCGTTTTTGCTTAGCGTTCTTTTTTACTTCTTTTTCTTTTTGCTCGGCTCCTCAGAGACCTAGCGTGATGTTAAATAGCCAATATCCTTTCTCGAGAATAGGACTACCAAATGCAATACGAATGTTTCAAATCCGACTGTTAGTTTCAGAGATCAGAGCATTCAAAAAAACAAAAAGCTTTATTATTAGTGTAGATAATTATAGATACGATGTTTGCGGAGTTTCACTAGCTAATTTAATTTGACCAACACCAACCAAACCACCCACCAAACCACACCAACCACCAACCATTAAACAAACCAACCAACCAAACCAAAACCAAACCAAACCAAACCAAAACAAAACCAAAACAAAACCATAACCCTCTTTTATCTGTTCTGTGCCATAACCAAACCATTTTACTTCAAAGTCAATTCATTTATTTATATCAGGCACATAAAAGGCACTTTTGAACGTCAAAAATTACATTAACATAGAATTGATTCTAGTCGTCCTTTCCAAAAGGTAGTTTTCACAGATTTATAAACTAAAGGGAAATATGGTATGGCTGCCCAACTGTTCGAGTCCGTAGTCGCCTTCAAAAATTACAACTACATATGCACTACAATACGAACACGCGCTCACTCACACTATAATAGTCACCACACTCAACGCGAGCCAATCGCGTAACAGCAGATCGCAACGCAGAGACACACAACTACATTGACTCGACATCGCTCCGTGTGTAGTTGCGTTCACGACTAATCAACGGCGCCCGCGTTTGTTTCTGTTTTGTGCATACATTGTTCGCACGCACCACGACCCCTTGGCATATCTCCCTTTAGTTTATAAATCTGTGGTAGTTTCCGTATGGAGAAGAATGGGCAAGAAACTCCACCGTTACTCTTTTAAAATGTTTTCCAATATTTTGCATACATTAATTATATAATAATATGTGAAGATATATTAATATGTCAAAAAGAAATTCTATGAAATTAGCAACCAGCTTGATTTGGTCTAGAATTTTGCTTCAATTTTGTTTTCGGTGTTGCCCTAGCCAATTTAATTTGGCTCTCCAATTTGAAATTTAGAAACCAATTAAAAAAATACTTACGACATAGGTACAGACGCCAGCAGGTCAAGCTACCCGAAACTGTCAAATTATCCCAATCAAACTTGAACCTTAATTCTTTAGCAATAAAGCTGAAAATCTATTAAAGAAATTTGACAGATTGTAGTAGCTTGATGTGCGGGCGTCTGTACTACCAATATTTTTTTCAGGTGTATCTTCTACATGGCTGAATCGCTGCAACGCGGCGGTTTCACAGGACGTCGATGTGCCAATTTGAACGCGGCTCTGAGTGAGAACTGCAGCGCATCTGGTACTCTAAGGATGGGTGGCACGGCTGCTAAGACTGGGTAGGTAGCCTTTAATTAGGCTTTTAATACTTACCATCTTCTTTGCCTATCAGAATACCAGCGCTGCGATATTTATTTTTTAAATGTCGAAGCATCATGCTGAGATAGGAGCCTTTTGGTCTCGTATTGGACTTTCTGTTTCATTTTTATTTTTGTTAATCCAATGACCAATGATGCTGTCAAAGATACCTGCAGGGCCATTCTGTAACCATCTCACCGTGAAAACTTAGGTGATGTGAGCGTGGAGTGAGCTGTCATTCCAACTAATGCCTAGGGATTTACACTATTGACAGCTCACTTCACCTAACTTTTCACGGCGAGATTTTTATAGAATCGATCGGCTGGAATTAGCTTTAAATGCCTTGATGGTTTTAAAAAATATTGTGACAATTACTTTACAAATTTTTGAGATATGTGTTTAATCAGTAGAGTAAGTGTTTGTTGAGATTTATCTCATAGCCGTTTTTGCAAAGTGTCTGAATTGTGTGATCCACACTTTGGGCAATAACCGTCGATCGATTCTGTCAAAAACATCACCGTGAAAAGTTAGGTGAAGTGAGCTCAGAGCTCACTTCACCTAAGTCTTCACGGTGAGATGGTTACAGAAACGCACTGCAGAAGACCCTTGAGAGTGACAATGCTTTGAGATTTGATTATTTTTGATGAAATGTACAATCAAACGTTGTCAAGAAATAAAAAAAGATTACTCAATCCAAATTCACATTTTCTAACCATGTCATCATTCCTACAGTCCATTTCTTCGGCCTTCCCCTACTCTTATAGCCATCAGATATGTAATTATGTATAGATTTATTAATATTATAATTTTTATTTTTACAGAAACTCTGGCATATTCTACTTGAGAACCAACGCCAACTCTCCTTTCTCTCAGGGCTAGGCAACAAGATCAGGATACATAAAATGACGTTATAGGTGCAAGACAGGTATTTTCCTAATTAAATTATATGATCAAACCTTTCGTTTTTTTATTCCATATAAAGTATCAGCACCCTAATTCCGTAACTCATCTCATCTGCCGAGCCTTTTCTCAACTAAGTTGGGGTCGGCTTCCAGTCTAACCGGATGCAGCTGAATACCAGTATTTACATGGAGCGACTGTTTATCTGACCTCCACAACCCAGTTACTGGGTAATACGATACCCCTTGGTAAGACTGGTTGTCAGACTTTCGAGCTACTGACGACCCGTAACGACTGTCAAAGATCCACGAATGACAGCCGGGACCAACGGCTTAACGTGCTTTCCGAGGCACGGAGGGGTCTTGATATGTGAAGATGGTCACCCATCCACGGACCAACCGCGGCAAGCATAGCTTAACCTGATCGATCGACCCGTGCAGCGGTTATTACTTAGCCACAAGGCCGCAACACACTATCAATCACAAACTGAATCATTTTGAAGGATATTAATATATAAAGTGTGTCTATTCATACAAGAAATATTTTAAGAGAAACATATATAGGTGGTGAAGAAGCCATAGAAACGAAAAAATACATTATACAAAAAAAAAATACTTGACATACTTAATAAATACTGGGGGTCTACTCCGAAGGGGTATCGGCCGAATGTTCGGCCGTTTCCTGCTACGAAGTTACTATTTGGTTCGGTCGGTCCCGATCCTACACTCCTACACTCTTTCGAATATTGACTATGGTCTCGACCCAACTGAGCCGATCCAAACTTTTTTCGCATTTTTCAATAATATTCGGTTCGGCCATGTGTCGGTCCGATCCGATCATTCGCACTTTGCAGTTCGTAGTAGACCCCCTGGCTCCTTCTTATTTTTTCACATCCATTACGCTAGAGTCTACTTAATATTTTGGACCCTCTGCCTGTAACATTAAGGTTTATTCAATTTATATGAGCTTATCAGACAAGTGCTCAAGAACTCGACGAAGAAATATAATAATAACACAGACATGCAAATTTGATCTTTATAACGTTACCATTAGGTTATATGTTATAACTACTTGTTATAATATAATTAGTGTAATAGCTTATTTTAATGATTGCGTTCAAGTAATTCTGGTCTCGTGGTCTGTGTATAAGACTGAGAAAAACAAGTTGCGAGATCAAATCCTGCGACGAAGATATTGTTTTGCTTTCAATTTAGAATGTATTCCAAAACTATTTCATGTATTGCTTGGCTTTTAGGAATGCAGGAGTGATATTATGTTATTATAGGTAGAAATAAAACCAATATATTAAATTTGATATTATATTGAGTGCAACATACAAAGTTTGGTGTTATAGAAATATTAAAAAATCACATTAACCCCGGTACTCAGAGTCGTTACTTAAAATGAATTTATCATTAAATTTAATTGACAACTATGAATAGAAAGGCATTCAGTCAAAAATATGTCAGATTGAATACATTTCCATCTTGTTGACATTTGTGTCAAGACATTCTGGTTAAGAAAAGTTATACCCCGTCCATTAGGTAAACCGTTTTTTGACAGATGTAACTAGTGATTGCCGCAACACACAATACATTGATTGGCACACGTACGGTATTATAATGTATGTAAGTAGCCATAAATAAGTTAATTCAAGTAAATATGGAATATGTACGTTCTAAGAAAGCTGTCAAAAAACGGTTAACCTAATGGTCGGAGTATAATGATGAATTAATTTTAAATATCGTCTCTGAGTGCGGCAGTAAGAGTTCTTTAAACCCCATTTTCTGAAAGCCTCATGTGTCAATCTGCTGTCAATTCTCATGGAGTCCGTTCAATTATTTTACGTCTGATTTTGCAACACTGTCCAAATCGATCTGTGTCACTGTCCAAAGTGATCTTTATTCTCGCACTAATAAGGTTGCTGTTGGGCTGCTGCCACTGACAAGTCTGTCAAAATCGTTGAGATCTCGTTACAAAAGGTGGCTGTTAGGTTGCTGCTATCAGAGGTAAAATAAATGTGAACGGGCTGTAAAGAATCTTTTGGCGCTGGAGTGACATTGATGGGGAGCGTTGTTGGTAAGCAAGCAAGCTGAAGTGGCAATGGGCCGGCCATATTAGCCGTAGAACCGATGACCGTTGTGGTAGACGTGTTCTTGAGTGCGGACCGCGAATCGGTAAACGTAAGGTCAGACGCCTTCAGGCTAGGTGGAGCGACGATCTTCGCAGGATGGCTGGTAGCAGCTGGATGAGAGTTGCCGAAAGTCGAGGTGAATGGCGTGCAATAGGAGAGGCCTATGTCCAACAGCGGACTGCTCCTGGTCAACATTTGTGAAATTGAATTGAAAAAACAAGATGGCAGGATTAGTTTTCCAATTTTCGCGCCAAAAGATTCATCTACAGCTTTCATCCGTTGTGATGGTCGTGATTGGACGAAATATCAACAACCAAACACATAAAACGATATGAGATTTGATAACAGAATAGATAAATACGCATTCAGAAACGAAGAAATATTGAACAGTAGTTTTTCGATGTTTTTTAAACAATTCACTAGGTTAGGTTAGATATTTAAACTATCTTCTTCAATCATTAAGTTTTAAATAGTATGTACAGGCGCCAGCACATCAAGCTACTACAATCTGTCAATGGACAATGCTCATGGATGTATGGAATCCCGTACCATGCTGCATCAAAGTCAAACTTTGTATTTATAGACTACACTTATCATACCAACTCCTGCAAAAGTTCTTTTAAAAAAAACCCGTGTATCGGAGATCTTTGAAAAATTCGATATAACCTAAAAACTAGGTACTTTGTTTTGTTTGACGTGTCATAACCGAACGGCCATTGTTTCTCTAAAAAAATTATAACCGTTTAAATAAAAAATATTTTCTATTTTATTCTAGTTATTTTTAATGAATGTAGAATCGGCAAAGTATAAGTTTTTTACAAGTGTTATGAAAGACGTGATCATGACACTTTCAAAATTCAAGGTTATAATAATCATATAATCTACCTTGAACCTTAATGGTTCAAGGTAGATTATATGATTGCGAAAATTTAACAGTTTCGGGTAGCTTGACCTGCTGGCGTCTGTACATAACTATTTGGAAGTCACAAAAGGTATTTACTTCGTCAATTCAAGATATTTTATTTAGGAATTATTTTACATATTATTTGGTTAAGAATTCGACACAAACAAATCATACAAACTATGTTCTATGAAAGTCAAGTTTATGAAAAATACCAGAGGGGCAATTCCAGTAATTAAAAACGTACAAAATCTAGTCGTAATCTCATCTCAGCAACAATCAATGTAAAAAACTTGTCAAATATGTAGCGAAATTAGAGGCATTTTTGACAGATTGAGACTGAGATCAGACTGAAGGTTCTTACAGTTTCGAGAATTGCCCCTCTTGTTTTTAAATGAGTACAGTTAACTAAAACGGTTAGGAAAGATAAATACAGCCAAAGATATAAATCGGTAGATTTTCCCTCACCGTACGTGAGTCACACTTTGAATCCATACTGAGAAAAGTGAGTGATGTGTGAGCACACATTATGAAATAGCGTTTAAATGACAATCAAGTCTATTCTATTCTATTTTTCTCTATGGCAATGGTGCCGATGTCGACAATTCTGCCAATGTCAGACGTGATATGAGAAAAAGTGCGAGGAAAACCAAAAAAAAAGTCAGTGCCATTGTTTCACGCGATTATTCGCAAAAAACAGTCCTGAGGAGAGTGAGAGACAGTCGCAACAGCATCCTGAGAACTGTAGCGGAGAGTTTCGGCTCTCCCATTGTAAAGCAGTTTGAGCGGAGGGTGATTTTTATTCATATGTATTTCAATTTTAATTAATTATTTTTTAGCTTGAGTACGTATATTTTTTATTATATTTGTTGATATATTGGCGTGGCTAGCTGACATATTGCAAATAATTTAATTTAATCTTCTGTGTCTTGTAATGTTAATTGCTTAACATACCTATTATTGTATACAATCAAGTATTTTCTAACTGAACAGACAGCTGTACTGCTGGGGAGTTTGTTGCGCCATTTCTTCTTCCCAGCGATAGCACTAGGAAGTGGTGAAGGGCGGGTGTTTTTGGGGGACTGTCTTTTGTAATTTTGACGTTCGAAAAGTGCTGATTCAGCCTAATTTAAATAAATGACTTTCCATTTTGATTTTCATTGGTACTAACACTGGATAATAAGTCGTTTTAATATAATGTTACTAACACTCTATGGATTCTTTGGTCCGAAATAAAAATCATTATTATTATTATATACTAGCAGCTCCCCGCGGTTTCACCCGCATAAGTTTCGATCGCGTTGGAATATCAGGATAAAAGTATCCTGTGTTAATCCTGGTTATAAACTACCTGTGTGCCAAATTATCCAAATCCGTTCAGTAGTTTTGTCGTGAAAAAGTAACAAACAAACAAACATCCATCCATCCATCCATCCATCCATCCATCCATCCAAACTTTCACCTTTATAATATAGTAGGATTATTGTGTGAGAGGTGTCAAATCGAAATAGAACCGCGACGACATGGTTGGGCGAATCTAACAATTTAAATCTTTGCATACAGCTATCGAAACCACTTTTCAATCAATTTTGTCATGTGGTGCATTAAATTAGCCTCCACAAATGGTGATATTGCAGCAGAGCAGTGGTGGCCAAGTGGCAACGGCCGCGACTTACGAGATGTAGGTCGTAGGTTCGAACCCAGACAGGCGCTTTACTTTGCGTAAATTATTTCGTCACCACTGCTCTCAAAACGGTGAAGGAAAACATCGTGAGGAAACCGACATGTCCTAGAACCAAAAATTCGAAGACGTGACAGCTGCCAACCCGCACTGGGCCCGCGTGGTGGATTACGGCCCATTCCCTATCACCGAGAGGAGGCCTGTGTCCCAGCAGTGGGAACATTATAGGCTGATTATGTAATGGTGATATTTAAACAAATATATAGTCGACATCGTAACCACTTTACCACGTTTGACAAAAACTCCCAGTAAATTGAAACTTCAATAAGTTTGAAACTATCTAACTGTCATCTTGGTTTTAAAGCAAAAATAGACCTTAACGTTTTATGACGTGCAAGCGACATTCAACCTTGGAGTGGTAAGTAATTACGAGACTAACTAAACATTATAGAAGTTATGTAATCAAAAGACTAAATAATACAGAAGATATGTAATGACACAACTATTAAACTATTAAAGCATTTATCATTGTACTTATATTTATTTTAATAACTTTTGCGAGGGACTTTAACATCACTCCTCATACATCCGCCTGCCTTTTCCCAACTATGTTGGGGTCGTCTTCCAGTCAAAGCGGATGCAGCTGAATACCAGTATTTTACATGGAGCGACTGCCTATCTGACCTCCACAACACAGTAATTGGGTAATACGATACCCTTGGTAAGACTGGTTGTCAGACTTTCGGGCTTCTGACGAGCCGTGACGACTGTCAAAGATCCACGAATGACAGCCGGGACCAACGGCTTAACGGGCTTTCTGAGGCACGGAGGGGTTTATTATGTAAAGATCTTAATTTTTGTAGTTTGAATAAGAATAATTAGTAATGATTTAATCAATAATGCGGAAATGAAGAGATCCGTAGGAGAACCAAGGTAACCGACATAGCCCGAAGAATTGCCAAACTTAAGTGGCAGTGGGCAGGGCACATTGCTCGCAGAACAGATGGCCGATGGGGCCGCAAGGTTCTGGAGTGGCGACCGCGTACCGGAAGACGTAGCGTTGGAACGCCCACAAGGTGGACCGACGACCTTGTGAAGGCCGCAGGAACCCGTTGGATGCGAGAAGCACAGAACCGGTCGAAGTGGAGGTGCTTGGGGGAGGCCTATATCCAGCAGTGGACATCTATCGGCTGAAATGATGATGATGAGGATGCAGATAAAGTCGCGAGCAAAAGTTAACGAAATAACTAATAGATTCTATTCTATATAACAACTGATCCTTTCGTGAGAGTCCCATCGGAAAAGATACAGCCGTTTTCGAGTACATATCGCACATCCAGTCATAAATAGCCCATGTTCTAACACGCCACACATTTACCAAAAGGAGGTATACAGGGAGGCAGGGACAAGGCAGGCAAACCGTTACCATGTATTCAGCACATGATTCTAGATGTAACGTAGAAATTTTACTTCGGTCATCAAAAAAAAAGTGCTATTTCATTGCATGCATTTGCGTGGTTCTTTCCTCAAAAGACCATCTCAGACATCGATCGACATGGTCTTCATATGATCTGACCAATATTATGTCTGGACTTTAAAAGAGACTGTGACCTCTGAGTTTGTTTCGGCCTTTCTTCTCAGACTAGTCAGATAGGAAACGCCGACCTCATCTAGTTTTTATAATATGATTGACGTGTAAAAGCGTTTGTACGAACCTACTTACAAAATAAAATCATTTATCATAGAAAAGTGCATACCTACGCGGTAATTTATGGAACAGTTATTTTTTTTTTTTTATAACCGACCTAATATTTGACTTGTTCTTGAGTGAAGACAAATCGGCAAACGTAAGGGAGGATGCGCTCAGGCTAGGTGGAGCGAAGATCTTCGCAGGAGTAGCAGCTAGATAAGAGTTGCCGAAAAACTAAACTAAATTTAAGTTCAGTGCATCTTTTTCTTTCTATTTCATTAAGAAAAGGACAGAAGATAAATATTAGTTTAGTCCTGTCAAATTAAGATGCTCCATAGACAGTTTAGACGTGATTAAAAACATGGCTACTAAAAATACGTCAATTTACGTCAGCGCTGACTAATTTGACAGGACTAAACTAATATTTATCTTCTGTCCTTTTCTTAATGAAATAGAAAGAAAAAGATGCACTGAACTTAAATTTAGTTTACTTCGTAAACAAGGGAATCGGCGACAGTATCGACCCTGATAATTCAAATTGTTAAAAACTGTCAAGGACTCCACGAGACAGGCTCGACCTAGTGATCACTAGCGTCAGTAGGGACTGGTCAACTCTTTGCGGCCATGGCTTTTGATTTAATTTAATATTTTAATTGTTTTTTTTTATCTTTTCATTACGGACGCTTTTAACAATTTCAATTCAAGTTCAATTGACGGAACATTTGTCAACAACATAAGTTATGCCGACGACATGGTGCTGCTGGCCCCATCGATCAGCGCCCTCAGGAAACTGTTATCGGTTTGTGAGCAATATGCGGAGGCCCAGGGCCTTAGATATAATGCAAAGAAGAGCGAGTGTCTGATGTTCAACGCAGGCACTAAAAGCTATGATGTCCCACCTATTACACTTGGGGGGACCGCTCTAGAGTGGGTCACTTCTTTCAAGTATCTGGGGCACTGGGTCACTGCTACGCAGACCGATAATAATGACATGGAGAGGGAACGTAGGGCGCTGTCAGTCAGGAGCAATATGTTGATCCGTAGGTTTGCAAAATGTTCAAATGACGTTAAGGTGACTCTGTTCAGGGCATACTGCCAATCTTTTTACACTTGCGGCCTATGGGTCGACTACACGCAGAGGGCTTACAGCGCCTTACGAGTCCAATACAATAACGCATATAGGGCACTGTTGAGGCTGCCGCGACACTGCAGTGCATCAGGGATGTTCGCTGAGGCACGTATAGATGACTTCTATGCAATCATACGTAAGCGTGTCGCTTCCCTGATGTGGCGGGTGCGGGGCAGCGCCAACAGTCTCTTAATGACTGTGGCGGATAGGACTGATGGCCTCATATTAAAACACTGGACGAGGACCCAAGTGTTGCCTGCAAACCGTGCCCAGAAATAGTGTGTCGTTGTGTTGTTACTGTGTGTGTTATTATTACTGTTATTATTACTATTATTGTGACATATTATTATTATTATTATTTCTGACATGTGTATTGATATTGGACATGTTGTTTGAATGTAATACTGAATTTATTATTATGTACTAACACTAGTTTGTAAGTAGTTTATGTTCTTACTAACTATAATATGGATTGTACTGATCTGACAAATAAATAAATTATTATTATTATTATTATTAACGTTCTGCATCGTTCTCACATGCATAATTTTTAACGTGAATGATGTAACCAATACTTTGTAACCATATTATTGTGCTTTAAAAGAGTGTCCATGGAGTTTCTTGCCCGTTCTTCTCCATAGGTACCTGCTACGCTTTGGAATGGGTAACTAGCTTCATCTTTCTGACTGACCGACCATTGACAATTCAAAAGTACAGACGCCAGCAGGTCAAGCTACCCGGAACTGTCAAATTTTCCCAACCAACCTTCAACCTTAATGCTTTAGCGATAAAGTTGAAAATATCTTATAGAAATTTGACAGATTGTAGTAGCTTGGTGTGCTGGCCTGTACCTGTAATTGTTGAAATAAATAATTTGAGATTGAGTTTGACAAGCTAAAATATAAAATTATGTTTCCCTTGTAACAATAACTAGTTATTTTCAAAACAAATAGCGTAGTCATCTCAACACCTCTCTCCCTTGATTTTGTATATATATATATAATAAGTATGTATTATCGTAATAGTATGTATGTGTATCTAACCTATTTATCTAATAGTGTACCTAGTTTTAAGAGTTTTTTTTTTATCATTGTCCCTCTCAACCAAAGCACCTGCCATCCAATCTCTTCACCACTCTTGGTTGACTGGTAGAGAATGCCAAAGGCATTAAGTCCGCCTTTGTACCTTTTTGTGCGAAAACTTTTAATAAGTAAATAAATAATTTTAGGAGTAGTTTATTTTTAATTAGTTAAAAAGAAATGTAAGAACACTATTTGGTTAATAAACGATTTATTACTATTAGAATCATGTACTGAATCCATCGTAACGGGTTGCGTATCGATTTCCGTGCTGTAATAAGTTAGAAAAAACCGAGTATTTTTTTGTTTTTGTTGTTGCAATTTCTTGCATGTCACATACAATAAAATTGAATCAACAAATGACTTGCTTCGTCCAAACACTGTCTAGAGGGTGTGCCGAAAAGGTTTAACCCCTGACCTATATTATACAAGTACGCTGGACATCATACTATCGATGACAAAACGAAGACACGAATTTTTTTATCCTGCGAGTATGCGCATCTTGTAAAACTCGCTATCAAAAATATTAGTTCCGCAGACGCTCACGTTGCTGTCAGCGCCAAAATGGCGAAAATCAAATGTCTTCATTTTGTCATCGATAGTCTGAAGTCCAGCGTACTTGTTTACTATATAGGTCAGTAGGTCAGCGCCACCTGTAGACGTCTGCAATACCAGTGGCATTGCAGATACGTTGTCATCGTTGAGACAAAGCTGAACTATCTCATTTGCCTGTAACTACCCCGGCACACATACCCTTCAACCATCGGGGTAATTGCGTAACACACTATCAGTAGCAATCAGTTAACAACATGCATTGCGTTATTTACGTTGTTGAGCAGACACATTTTTCGAACATTTGAAGCAATGGATTAGCAATATCCTTCAAAATGATTCAGATTGAGATTGATATTGTGTTACGCAATCAGGGTGCAGGACACAGCAACGCTGCTTTAATTGCATAATTTTGTATAAGTAATGTTTTTTTTTATTTCCAAGCGAAAATTTGTCTATTGTTAAGCAAAAATTTCTCTACGTAAGTAAGTATATGAATGAACATAGCTAAGGGCCGCAGCGTGTCTGAAAAAGCGCGGTTTTTACTGCCAAATAAATGTGAACATTGCCGTCATTGAAATAAAGTTGAAATTAAATAATCTCCCTCAAGCCCGGGACAGAATGAAGCGGACAGACAAAAGATTTTTTTTTTTCGGCTCTATTTTGAGAGCTACAAGGTGGATATTAGAATAGAATAGAATTTTTCTTTATTAGAGTAACTAAGACTCAAAGTACGACTTAGTTAAGTAATCTTCCTCAAGCCCAGGAGAGCATGAAGCGGACAGACATACAGTTTATTGGATTTCGACTTTATTTTGACAGCTACAAGGTTGATATTTGTTTGCCGCGCTTCGCAACGTCTGCGTAAGCCCTAATAATGTATTTATATATTATAAAAGTATTTACTAATACCCAAAAATGTCAATTTCCTATAATTTCTTATTAAAAATGTGCATTGTTAAATTTGAAAATCCTAACCTCTAAACGCTCAAACGACACTACAATCTATTCTCGGTGGTAAAGTTTGCACGACACATGCCAAATGGCTTTGCACGACACATGTCAAAGTTACTACTTTGCACGATGTGTGCAAAATCAATTACACAGCATTAAAAATTATAAAATTTAACACCCGGTAGGTGGCGCTGCGATCGAGTTCTAGGGAACAGGACAAAGCCTGTCAGGTAAACTAGTTTAAAAGATCAGTGGGTGATTATAAAAATCGGTCATGTCGTGCAAAATTTCCACGACTTGTGACTTCAGAACCTTCCTATCGCGAATAGAGGTTAGCCTAAGAGGTTAATAAAAGTGATTCTGTCGCTACAATATAGTTTAAAGTGACAGAGATAGCATGAACTTAAACTAATGAAAGAGGTTTGTTCAAGGTATGTAGGGAAACACTTGAGTTATCCGGCCGATGCCTCTGTAACAGAAAAAAAAACATTATTTAGTACGGTTGTCAGGCACGTTTTTCCCTGAGCGATCCTTTAAAGTCGCACACTGGATTTTCGGCGCTAAGCGGTGCGCCTAGAGTTGACAACCCAACAGTGTTTTTTGACGCGCTGGGATGCGCTCTGTTGGATTCTCAATGCTCGGCTCAACACTGAGATTTGAAAATCCAGTGCGCCATAAAATCCCGCCGTGATATTTTTACGTCTGTGCGAACGTGGGCTTAGGGATGGCGCAGACCAGGTGACCCAACGTGCAGCGCGGTTTCCACGGTCAAATAAATGTCAACATTGTGTCCCTTAAAATAAAATCGAAAATAAATTAGCTGCGAGACTGTCTGCTTTGATGCTCTCACGGACTAGTAGAAGTTTATTTATTTTGAACTCTATTTCAACTGACTCCAGGTTGATATTTATCTAGCAGCTTAGTCTTTAATACTCAGTACTCTTTATTGCAATGAAATTACTTCCAACATTTAAACAGGATTATATTTTCAAGTAGATGACCAGAGAAATAGCGAAAAATTGCCGAAACCATGGTAACAGGTTGCACATCGATGTCCCTGCTAACTTGCATAGGCTGGTAAATTACTTCTCTTCTATGGCTTCTCTTAAAATATTTCGTGTATGAATGCAAACACCTTATCGTGATAGTACTGACCTGGTGCCAAGTCCTGCCGTGAACAGCAGTCGCCGGCCCCTGACGAGGTACTCGGGACAGCGCACGAAGCGGAACAGAACTGACGCTGTCTCGTCAGCTCGCAGCACGTTGTGGAGAGACATTATACCCTGGAATAACATAAACACAATAAATTACAACAATAATCAAAACACGCTATAATGTTCCTACTGCTGGGACACAGGTCTCCTCTCCGTGAGAGGGAGTGGGCCGTAACCCACCACGGGGGCCCAGTGCGGGTAGGTGGATTATTGGCATAGAGTCACTACACCCTCGAATATTGACAAAGAGTGACTATACCCTCGAATATTGACAAAGAGTGAATATACCCTCGAATATTGACAAAGAGTCACTATACCCTAGAATATTGACATACCTACAATAGTCATTAAGGACAAACAACCTGGAATAATGTCATCTATCAGTTAGTTACTTTTAAATATATTACAAAACAGCTTTATATAATAAAATCCCTTTTTTTTCTATGCTGGTTTTTAATGAAAGTCGAAACGAAAGTCTGACAACCAGTCTTACCAAGGGGTATCGTATTACCCAGTAACTGGGTTGTGGAGGTCAGATAGGCAGTCGCTCCATGTAAAATACTGGTATTCAGCTGCATCCGGTTAGACTGGAAGCCGACCCCAACAGACAGTTGGGAAAAGGCTAGGCAGGCGAGGCTTAAAATATTGGACAAAGCATAGTTGCAGGAAGATAAAAAATTTCGTGCAGCACCGTACACATGATTTACGTAAAACTTCTAGAAAAATGAAGCATTAGAGAGATTTAGTGTGAGAGGCAGTTATATCTTGCTTCTCTCTCATGTAACAAAATGTGCCTAAACCTGCGACTACTGAAGGGGACCATCACGGGACACTGCTCACTAAACAAACATTTTCACACGATAGGTATAACGGATAGCCCCCTGTGCAGAGCCTGCATGGAGGCTGATGAAACCGTCGCGCATGTGCTCTTTGAGTGCACAGGCATCACCCAGAATAGGTCGGAAACCCTCGGAACACCCAGATCATACACAGATGTTCTTAACAGACCAGGAGACCTAATAAGCTTCTGGAGGGAGGTGGACTGGTTGGAATAACCACCGACGGCCGCCATGGCCCACGTACAATGGTCCACCTGAAGGAGTAAGTGCGGAAACCAATCCCATAACATAGAACATGTGCCTAAACGTGACGCATTCCTGAAATTTCTGAAAAGTTTCATTTCAAAAATAACATGAAATACACATTTACCTCTATGATAGCAGTCTGCCTCACATTCCCGACGTGCACGGTGCATTGGAACCCAGGGTAAATGACGGTTGAGTGGCGCAGTACTTGCACTGATGCCTGTGAACAATATTACTATAAATTAATATCTGGAGCTTGGCAAAAGCCGCATTGGGTCGATCAATCAAGCAGTAGATGGGACCATTTATCTTAAACCGAGACCCCTCCGTGCCTCGGAAAGCACGGTAAGCCATCGGTTCCGGCTGTCATTCTTAGATATTTGACAGTCGTTGCAGGTAGTCAGAAAGTCTGACAACCAGTCTTACAAAGGGGTATCGTATTACCCAGTAACTGTGTTGTGGAGGTCAGAGAGGCACTCGCTCCATGTACAACACTCGTATTTGAAGTAAAACACGATCTTGCTAGATAATCACTGATACATTTACATACTAGCTGCGCCCCGCGGTTTCACCCGCATAAGTTTCGATCCCGTAGGAACATCGGGATAAACAATAATCTGGGAAAACATCCATCCAACCAACCATCCATCCACCCATCCATCCATCCATCCATCCCATCCATACAAACTTTCACGTTTATAATATTAGTAGGAAGTAGGATTCAGCTGCATTCGATTAGACTGGAAGCCGACCCCAACATAGTTGGGGAAAGGCAGGCAGATGATCAATGATCATAAAAATGAACTAATTAGGACACAGGCCTCCTCTCTGTGAGAGGTAGCGGGCCGTAATCCACCACGCAGGCCCAGTGCGGGTTGGTAGATGTCACGTCATGTGTCTGTAAATTTTTGGTTCTAGGACATGCCGGTTTCCTCACGATGTTTTCCTTCACCGTTTTGAGAGCAGTTAATCATTTCTATTGCTTTAATTACCAACCTGAAAGTAAATACACCCTCTCGGATCATTCGGGTCCTCCAGCATCACTTTATCCGCGCACCCGCAGTCGTCACACTTAGTCTCATCCTCCTCTTCATCTTCATATATGTTGGTCTCGTCAACATCGTCGATGTCCTTCGTCAGACACTCCTCTGCCGTCACGATGTCTTGCAGCAAGTTCTTGTTTTTCCTTCTGACATTTTTGCGGTTTTTTGTCTTCTCTGCGAGGTTTTGTTCGATTAGCTGATTTAACTGTGGGCAAGATAATAACATACAATTTTCGAAGGATTAAGCAGAGGTTTAACTATAGTATAGAAGTATAGTGTGTGTGTGTGTGTGTGTGTGTGTGTGTGTGTGTGCGTGTGCGTGTGCGTGTGCGTGTGTGTGTGTGTGTGTGTGTGTGTGTGTGTGTGTGTGTGTGTGTGTGTGCGTGTGCGTGTGCGTGTGCGTGTGTGTGTGTGTGTGTGTACAGTATTTTTAAGTTTACTTATAACTAGCTGCGCCCCGCGGTTTCACCCGCATAAGTTTCGATCCTGTGGGAATATCGGGCTAAAAATTATCCTATATGTTAATCCTGGTTATAAACCAGCTGTGTGCCAAATTTCATCCAAATCCGTTCAGTAGTTTTTGCGTGAAAGAGTAACAAACATCCATCCATCCATCCATACAAACTTTCACGTTTATAATATTAATAGGATAATTAATAATAATAATAGTAGATTAATAATAGGTTGTTGCCAATACCTCCTGATATAGTGGTGGTGGATCGATCAGAGCGGCACGCAATGGTTGTTAACATAACCGTCCCGCATGATGAGAACCTCGTGAAAGCCGAGAAAGATAAACAAATCAAGTATCTTGACTTGGCTCGCGAGGTTGTCGACATGTGGGATGTGGACTCAGCGATCATTGTGCCGATAGTCGTGACAGCCAATGGCTTAATAGCCAAGAGCTTCGACCAACACCTGAGGAGGCTCTCGTTAGGCAGCTGGATCAAGGGCTTGATTCAGAAAACGGTACTTCTGGACACGGCTCGCATTGTCAGGAGGTTCCTCTCTCTGGAGCCCTGACCGCCGGTAGCTTGGACCGTCCCCGATACCGGTGGGCTACTATTTTTTTATATAATTAAATGTTTGTTTATCTTTTTGTTTATAAAAATATTTAAAAATATAATTTGTTAGTATTTAAATGAAATAAAGGAAATAATAGTAGGAATTTTCTACCTCATACATTGTTCACTATTTTAGGGCGTTGTTTTTTTTCTTGTTTAAGTTTACCTAGTATAATATAAGTTATATTGTATAGACCGATTTGTGAAACAAAAAAAAAATCTGCACACATATATATTATTATTCTTATTCCTTCTCTGTCCATGCTGTAAGATTGTGGAACTCACTTCCGCCTAGCATTCGTGATTTGCAAACTATTTCTCTATTTAAACGTCGACTAAAAGAGCATTACCTTTCCTCTATACCGTGAGTATTTTTATATATATATATACGTTTATATATTTTTGGTTTATGTATTTATTTAAGTATAATTATGTATTTATTTATTTTTTGCATTATATGTGTAGGTATATTTATATTTTAGGTTTAGACTTCACATATTCATATTTTTCTCTTCTTGTTCTCACACACTATTGTCTACATTTCTTTTTTACTTCTCCTTTCGCAGGTCTGCTGGAAGAAATTTCTTAAGAAATAAGCAGTACCTTTGTACTCATATTTTAAATGTCTTATCCATATGTGTTTTACTGTGTGTACATAAATAATAAAATAAATAAATAAATAAATAAATATTACTATACTTATACACACAGTTGTGTATAAGTCCCATGTAATGGGGGGCGCGGGGAGGGATAGTCTATGGCAGCGATAGTATGTAGTAGCTGTAGAGCGAACTGAGACTGTACTCTAGCTAAGTACAGTAAGCTTTTCATACAAAAATGTACCTTATACGTGTAAATTAATGTTTATATTGCGACTGTGTTTCAGACGAATAATTAAAAACACAACCAACAATAACACAACACTATACGAAGTTGATGTTACTTGCAAAAATATCAACTTTGTACTAGTGTGTATTAAGTTGAATACAAAATGACAATTACTATCGATAGTCTGAACTGAACTTTATGAGTTGGTGATAAAGTATAGAGGTATGGGGAACAGAGTGTAAAGTTCGCTCATCCTCCATAGAAAAGGGAGGATCCGCCGACCAGACGAGTGTTGTGTCTGGCGGGCAACTGCCCAACGATTGATGTTGGGAAGTTTGTATATATGCTAATTGCGCGGTAAACTCTGCTTGCGAGATGCAGGATTTGCGTGACGTCAGTATGACGCGTAGTTCGCATGTGGCGTTACAAACACGTTAGATACAAACTAATACTACAAAAAGTAATATTTCCAAAGACACATATTTCGAAAGTCTGACAACCAGTCTTACCAAGGGGTATCGTATTACCCAGTAACTGGGTTGTGGAGGTCAGACAGGCAGTCGCTCCATGTAAAATACTGGTATTCAGCTGCATCCGGTTAGACTGGAAGCCGACCCCAACATAGTTGGGAAAAGGCAGGCGGATGATGACATATTTGTTTTTTTTTTTGAGCCTATATTGTCCCACCGCTGCCTTAAGGTTCACATTTTTTTAAAACTAAATTGCAAACTCAGGACAACGACAACTGGCAATGAATGTCAACTGTCTAAGATTGTGCATTGAAGCTTAGTTTTGGTTACATATATGAGTCTTGCCTGACTGCTGGCGGAGTCCAAAGACATCCACTGCGAAGCCCCACGCTGGCGCACATTGTGTACACTTACATCTGTCGTGTCCGACTGCTGGCAGCCACAGAAGACCGGCCTCCTGGCAGCGTGCGGCGGCGGCGCCAGCAGCACCATGCCGGGGCGCGGCGCCCCGCTCAGCAGCCCCACGCTGGCGCACATTGTGTACACTTACATCTGTCGTGTCCGACTGCTGGCAGCCACAGAAGACCGGCCTCCTGGCAGCGTGCGGCGGCGGCGCCAGCAGCACCATGCCGGGGCGCGGCGCCCCGCTCAGCAGCCCCACGCTGGCGCACATTGTGTACACTTACATCTGTCGTGTCCGACTGCTGGCAGCCACAGAAGACCGGCCTCCTGGCAGCGTGCGGCGGCGGCGCCAGCAGCACCATGCCGGGGCGCGGCGCCCCGCTCAGCAGCCCCACGCTGGCGCACATTGTGTACACTTACATCTGTCGTGTCCGACTGCTGGCAGCCACAGAAGACCGGCCTCCTGGCAGCGTGCGGCGGCGGCGCCAGCAGCACCATGCCGGGGCGCGGCGCCCCGCTCAGCAGCCCCACGCTGGCGCACATTGTGTACACTTACATCTGTCGTGTCCGACTGCTGGCAGCCACAGAAGACCGGCCTCCTGGCAGCGTGCGGCGGCGGCGCCAGCAGCACCATGCCGGGGCGCGGCGCCCCGCTCAGCAGCCCCACGCTGGCGCACATTGTGTACACTTACATCTGTCGTGTCCGACTGCTGGCAGCCACAGAAGACCGGCCTCCTGGCAGCGTGCGGCGGCGGCGCCAGCAGCACCATGCCGGGGCGCGGCGCCCCGCTCAGCAGCCCCACGCTGGCGCACATTGTGTACACTTACATCTGTCGTGTCCGACTGCTGGCAGCCACAGAAGACCGGCCTCCTGGCAGCGTGCGGCGGCGGCGCCAGCAGCACCATGCCGGGGCGCGGCGCCCCGCTCAGCAGCCCCACGCTGGCGCACATTGTGTACACTTACATCTGTCGTGTCCGACTGCTGGCAGCCACAGAAGACCGGCCTCCTGGCAGCGTGCGGCGGCGGCGCCAGCAGCACCATGCCGGGGCGCGGCGCCCCGCTCAGCAGCCCCACGCTGGCGCACATTGTGTACACTTACATCTGTCGTGTCCGACTGCTGGCAGCCACAGAAGACCGGCCTCCTGGCAGCGTGCGGCGGCGGCGCCAGCAGCACCATGCCGGGGCGCGGCGCCCCGCTCAGCAGCCCCACGCTGGCGCACATTGTGTACACTTACATCTGTCGTGTCCGACTGCTGGCAGCCACAGAAGACCGGCCTCCTGGCAGCGTGCGGCGGCGGCGCCAGCAGCACCATGCCGGGGCGCGGCGCCCCGCTCAGCAGCCCCACGCTGGCGCACATTGTGTACACTTACATCTGTCGTGTCCGACTGCTGGCAGCCACAGAAGACCGGCCTCCTGGCAGCGTGCGGCGGCGGCGCCAGCAGCACCATGCCGGGGCGCGGCGCCCCGCTCAGCAGCCCCACGCTGGCGCACATTGTGTACACTTACATCTGTCGTGTCCGACTGCTGGCAGCCACAGAAGACCGGCCTCCTGGCAGCGTGCGGCGGCGGCGCCAGCAGCACCATGCCGGGGCGCGGCGCCCCGCTCAGCAGCCCCACGCTGGCGCACATTGTGTACACTTACATCTGTCGTGTCCGACTGCTGGCAGCCACAGAAGACCGGCCTCCTGGCAGCGTGCGGCGGCGGCGCCAGCAGCACCATGCCGGGGCGCGGCGCCCCGCTCAGCAGCCCCACGCTGGCGCACATTGTGTACACTTACATCTGTCGTGTCCGACTGCTGGCAGCCACAGAAGACCGGCCTCCTGGCAGCGTGCGGCGGCGGCGCCAGCAGCACCATGCCGGGGCGCGGCGCCCCGCTCAGCAGCCCCACGCTGGCGCACATTGTGTACACTTACATCTGTCGTGTCCGACTGCTGGCAGCCACAGAAGACCGGCCTCCTGGCAGCGTGCGGCGGCGGCGCCAGCAGCACCATGCCGGGGCGCGGCGCCCCGCTCAGCAGCCCCACGCTGGCGCACTGCCCCGCGCGCACGCCGCCGCACGGCGCGCGGTTGCGGTAGATGCTGCGCACGCGGCTGCGGGTGAATGAGCCGTCTTCTAGGGGACCTGTACAGGAAACAGATATTAAGGCTTCAGCCTTAGCAACTTCCTGGCAGTCATCATCAGTGTAATCAGCCCATAATGTTCCCACAGCTGGGACACAAGCCTTTTCTCGGTGTAAGAGAGTGGGCCTTAATCCACCACGCGGGCTCAGTGCGGGTTGGTAGATGTCACATGTCTTCGAATTCTTGGTTCTAGGACATGTCGGTTTCCTCACGATGTTTTCCTGCACCGTTTTGAGAGCAGTTTTGCACAAATCGTGCAAAATCATTTGCCATGTGTCGTGCAAAATACTTTACCATGTGTCGTGCAAAATCATTTGCCATGTGTCGTGCAAACTCTGCACGAATAGAAACATACTAATAAAAAAAAACTCCCTCACCAATGATAACGCTATCTCCTTCATACAGTTGTCCCCTCGCTAACAGGCCCCCGACCACCGGGCCAGAATTATCTCCGACGTGGAAGATCTCGTCGATTTGGAACTCACACGTTTCCTAAAACAATAAAATGGCAGATTAGCGCAGCACGCGCCGCAACGTAACGCATTGCAAAAATCCCCCTTCGTCATTTTCGTACATTTTCTATAAATCGACGCACACTACAGGCCGCACAGCACATTCTTGTATGAAAATGCGTTATTATTTTTTTCTTTTTAAAAAACGTTGCCCCAGACTAGGAATTTCGCCTGTATCGTGGGTGCGTTTACAAACATTTAAACTCACATACACAAACAGCCAGACCCGGAACAACTACTTGTAGGTCATACAAATATTTGTTCCGTGCGAGAATCGAACCCGCGACACGCAGTGCAGCAGTCAATCGCTTAACCACTGCGCCAATCGTGCCGCTACTGTGACAGTAATAGACTACTTAGGTCACACGTATCATATACTATTTCATAGCTCGTGTGACCTAAACCCGCACTTAAGTCACACTTTTCTGTATAAAAATGCACTAATTAAGTCACAGATAAGCATAGCTTAAGTACAGGACTGGTCTAGGTCACACAGTGCTATCCTACTTCCTACACAAACAGCCAGACCCGGAACAACTACTTGTAGGTTGTACAAATATTTGTTCCGTGCGGGAATCGAACCCGCGACACACAGCGCAGCAGTCAATCGCTTAACCACTGCGCCAACCGTGCCGTCAATACTATAATATTAATACTATAATATTATAAACGTGAAAGTTTGTATTTATGGATGGATGGATGGACGGATGTTTGTTACTCTTTCACGCAAAAACTACTAAACGGATTTGGATGAAGTTTTATAAGCAGGATTAACACATAGGATACTTTTTATCCCGATATTCCCACGGGATCAAAAATTATGCGAGCGAAACCGCGGGGCGCAGCTAGTAAATAATATTTTGAATGTTATGATTAATATGATAAAACACAACTTAAAAAGCATTCGAAAACCCCAATACACTAGATAAAAATCATTTATTTTTGTTGGCTCTTTTACCCGACTGCGGTGGAGCCCAAAAGGAGGGTAACGTTTTTAATCGAAAGATTTAATACCTTTCATTGAAGATGGTTAAAAACTACTACAACCAAAAATTTATAAAACTGGCTTTTACTACCATATATGTGTAAAAAAAAATATTTAGACCAATCCAGGATCTAAGGAAGAATCGGAGTACCTACTTACAAAAGTAAAGACAAACACAAAGTCATAAACCCCTTTTCTGAACTCTGTTTAATAAAAAAACTTTTGGAAGAAATATGTATATCAATCAAAATAAAATAAACACATTATATGGTTTTTTTTATAACTTACGTCATCAGCCCTGAGCGTAGCCACAGGCTGTGGTGGTCTTAAAGCCAATAAGTATGCATGTAGTGCACTCAGCCCGTTACCTCGAACACAGCTCACAGGAAACACTGGTATTACTTCTGATTCCACGCTGCAACAAAAACACCAGGGTTACATAACTAGGGTATACTATGTTTTGGGAAGACCAACTCTATAACGTGCAAGATAAAGTTGAAATGCCATTGCAACCGAAATTGTATAGGACCTTTTTTATTACAAACGATCATTGACCTATAATAAAAAAAAAATACGCTCAATGACAAAATGAAGACATTTGATTTTCGCCATTTTGGCGCTGACAGCAACGTGAGCGTCCGTGGAACTAATATTTTTGATAGCGAGTTTTACAAGATGCGCATACTCTCATGATAAAAATGTTCTAAATACCTCGTAGTAAACACAAAATACACAAAAAAAGTCTTATTCCTCGATTTAGACCTAAATCGTCAGAGACGTACCAAAACAAAACGATGGTCATTGCGGTAATGTGTCAATTTTAGTTCCTGAGACGCTCGAGCGGGGCGCTTTGAATCGGCACAAAAAACGACTGTCATTTCGTATAATACGTTTAGTCCAGTGTACTTGTATAATATAGGTCAGTGCAAACGATCAATCAAAAATCAACCGAGTCTTCAAAACGCCAGACTAATAGTCCTCCAGACCGTATTTCGAGCATGGCGGTCAATCTCAACCGAGACTAGCCTTCGGCGCGGGAGATATTATAGTACACAAGTCTGTGCGCAAACACAGGTGCACTCTCTCTTCCCTTCAACAATCAATTCGACAATCTGACACTTTTCCGCGCAACAGACGTGACAATAGCCAACTTTGCTTGCACTCGGCAAAAACTGCCCCCATGGGGAAAACCTTTTTTTGTATGGCCCCGAAAATATACAACAAAATACCACAGTCATTCAAAGCTATGACAAAAAATCAATTTAAAAATAAGATTCGAAATCTATTAACAGACAAGTGTTAATATAATATAAATGACTTTTTGACATGCTTGAAATTTTATATTATTTTTAAATTTTAGATACAAATTCTCGATTTGATTGTTATGTTTTTTTTAATTTTGATTCTTAGATTTTATTTAGTTCTTTTTTTGTTTTTGTAATTTGAAGCAACCATATTATACTTTTATTGATTCGAACATGTTTTTAAAATAAATGTTAAACCCTCTATATTGGTGCCCAAGATACAGGCTTGCCTGGTTTGGGGCCAATGTAAAATCTCTGTAATTTTTTAAGTTTTTATTATTTATTTCTTTTTTTTATATAATATTCGCATAAAAATTTAATAATGCATGTTAGTGAACCAGTCTTTAGTCTTTGGTTCATTGAATTAATTCTATTTTTGTTATATAAAAATATTTTGTACGCCTCGTCGGGTAAAACATGTAAGAACTTTTAACCTATATTTAAGATCTTGCATGCTTCATTTGTATGTAAACGCATGTTTAACAAATAAAGTATCTTTATCTTTCTCTCATAGTCCGATGGGACGGCAATCCGACACGACCGGAGAGAGATCTGACGCAGGACCAACGGCTTAATGTGCTTTCCGAGGCACGGGGGTAACACACCGTGGGGGGTAAACTCCGGGTTGTTACTAAGAAATTCCCAATGGAACTAGGAGCCTACGCTCAGGAGACGATGGTGATGATGGGGACTTACATAACATCTTCCTCTTTAGTATGGTCCAGCGCATCTATGATCAGCTTCTGAGGAGCCACGCAGTTTCTGGCGAGGTTCTCATCCGTAATCAGTAGTGGTTTCTGTAACAAAATATAACAATACATTACACACACATTACATACACATACAGGAAAAAGAGGGGCTTGTGGCTAAGTAATAACAGCCGCACAGCTCGATCGATCAGGTTAAGCAACGCTTGCCGCGGTTGTTCCGTGGATGGGTGACCATTTTTACACACCAGGCTTGTGGCTAAGTAATAACAGCCGCACGGCTCGATCGATCAGGTTAAGCAACGCTTGCCGCGGTTGGTCCGTGGATGGGTGACCATGTTTACACACCAAGACCCCTCCGTGAATCGGAAAGCACGTTAAGCCGTTGGTCTCGGCGGTCATTCATAGATCTTTGACAGTAGTTACGGGTCGGCAGTAGCCCGAAAGTCTGACAACCAGTCTTTCCAAGGGGTATCGTATTACCCAGTAACTGGGTTGTGGAGGTCAGATAGGCAGTCACTCCATGTAAAATACTGGTATTCAGCTGCATCCGGTTAGAATGGAAGCCAGCCCCAAAATACTTGGGAAAAGGCTAGGTAAGGTCCATTTACATTTACGTTTCCAATTTATGTTATTTCAAGTTAAACAAATATCAACTTTATTTTAATAGTAATTAAGTTAATTTCAGAGTGACTCGCACTATTGAAAAATTTATAAAAAATGTTTGATGTTATTGTGTAGGAATTAAAGTTATTTTTCCATAAAATTAAATTTGTTTACATTTTTGGCAAATATGTCGCGAATACAGATTAGTGGGTAACACGATACCCCTTGGTAAGACTGGTCGTCAAACTTTTGGGCTTCTGACTGACTGCCAAAGTACAGACGCCAGCAGGTCAAGCTACCCGAAACTGTCAAATTTTCCCAATTAACCTTGAACCGTAATGCTTTAGCGATAAAGTTGAAAATCTATTAAAGAAATTTCACAGATTGTAATAACTTGATGTGCTGGCGTCCGTACAAACATTATGTTATAAGTAAAATAGTAATGTTTTAAAGTAAATAATAAATTTGCAAAATTCTTTTTTATTTGTAAGGATTTACTTTCAGATTGGTTACTTATAAATTTCATCAAAAACGGTTCCGCAGTTTGGTTTTTAAACCAAACTTACTGGTAAAAATTACAACTTAAAAGTGAAAAATAAAAACTTTTTTCCGAAATTAAAGTTATTTTTCACTTTGTGGTGTCTTTTTTGGAAGTCAGTTCTTTTTTTTTTTTGTAAAAAAGATTTTACTGTATGAAAGTCTGATGAAATAAACTCTGATGAATTATTAAAAGTCATAGAACAAAAGTTGTTGTTTATGATGTTAGTAACACAGGGTGGCAGGGACACCGACGCGCAACCGCTTACCATGGATTCAGTACATGATTGTGGACTCCCTGCGTTGAAATTTTTGTTCGGCTTTTTCTTAATTTTTAAGTTTTTTTTTCTGCAATTTTTTTTACTGGATACTGTATAAAATCATTATTTCTATCTAACCCAATGATATTTTTAATTGAAAAAATTGTAAATTCACTTGTTTCACATAAAACAGCAATGTAAATAAAACTCGAAAGGGTAGCGCGCGCGCGCCATCCGCGGAGCGTTTTGATCGCGTTGTTTGCAATACATTGCGCACTCAAAAATGACAATTTTTTTTAACCGGTCATTTCCGAGATGAATGACTTTCGTAATTTTATTTATGGCATCAGGTGTAACCTTTTCAAGAGGGGCTTGTGGCTAATTAATAACAGCCGCATGGGTCGACCGATCAGGTTAAGCTACGCTTGCCGCGGTTGGTCCGTGGATGGGTGACCATCTTCACATATCAAGACCCCTCCGTGCCTCGGAAAGCACGTTAAGCCGTTGGTCCCAGCTGTCATTCGTGGATCTTTGACAGTCGTTACGGGTCGTCAGAAGCCCGAAAGTCTGACAACCAGTCTTACCAAGGGGTATCGTATTACCCAGTAACTGGGTTGTGGAGGTCAGATAGGCAGTCGCTCCATGTAAAATACTGGTATTCAGCTGCATCCTGTTAGACTGGAAGCCGACCCCAACATAGTTGGGAAAAGGCTAGGCAGATGATGATGAGGTGTAACCTTTTCACGACGTTTGCGCTGATGGCCCTACCACCCTGTACAGTCCTGAGAGGTTGTTCGTGTTTTACCAATAACCCTGTGGTACAGTCATACAATTTCCTACCTTATTTGCCGCAGTCAGCAGCTCAGTGAGCCTGGCTGTCAGGGTCTTCACAGCGGTGGCCGCCAGCTCACATTTGCTGATGACAGCGAAGAATGGCAGGTCCAATGCTGTCAACAGGCTTATGTGTTCCTCTGTTATCGATGTTATTCCCGCTGTCGCTGATATCTGGGGGAGAAGTGACAGTTTAGTTAGGTTTTAGAAGTTTAAAAGTCCTACTGATATTCAGGGCATATGACACTCAGAGCATAGACAAGTAATGAGGTTACGTCTGGCGCAGATTAAAAATAAATAATATTTATTTTATTGCTTTTACATAATTAAATCTATTTTATTATTTATTTATTACTGTGATTGCCCGTGACATCACAGCGGGCCCTATCAGAATACCAGCGCTGCGACATTTATTTTTAAATGTCGAAGAATCATGCTGAGATAGGAGCCTTTTGGCCTCGTATAGGACTTTCTGTTTCATTTTATTTTTTATTACTTTTTTTTATAAATATTTGTTCTATTTTTTTATTTTTAACTGTGTTTAGTTTAGTTTATAATCCTGTACGAGTCGCAATAAATACTTTTTCTTTCTTTCTTTCTATATTATAAACGCGAAAGTTTGTATGGATGGATTAGCACACAGATAGTTTATAACATATAGGATACTTTTTATCTCGATATTCCCACGGGATCGAAACTTATGCGGGTGAAACCGCGGGGCGCAGCTAATCCTACTTATATTATAAAGGCGAAAGTTTGTAAGGATGGATGGATGTTTGTTACTCTTTTACGCCAAAACTACTGAACGGATTTGGATGAAATTTGGTTCACAGGTGGTTTATAACCAGGATTAACATATAGGATACTTTTTATCCCGATATTCCCACGGGGTCGAAACTTATGCGGGTGAAACCGCGGGACGCAGCTAAGCAAAGGGGAAACTTGATGAGGGATGTTGTTGAGGGATGTAGGAGCCTGTAGTGGGGCTCTTAAGGGTTTAAAAAAAAAAATATTATCATGTATACAATCAGCCATTACAAAAGCAGCCATTTATTACAAAAAATATATATATTTGTGTCTGTTTGATCCGGCTAATCTCCGAAACGGCCGGACAGATTTTGATAAAATTTGGAATGGGGATACTTTGAACCGTGAGGAAGGACATAGGCTTTTTCGGACATACCAAGCGGGCGAAGCGGCGGACGGAAGCTAGTATTAACATTAAAAAAAAAAAACAATACTCACCACCAACATGGCATAGTGCGGTGAATAGCCGGTCAGTCCGTGCAGCGTGGTGCGCTGGTACTTGCTGTGTCCGGCCAGGTCGAGGAACGACACCAGCTTGGCACTTCTCTCGCCGATCCTCTCTGCTGTCATTAGTTCTGAGCAGCCGTAGTTCACCACGTTACCCTGCAGAGAAAAGATTTTTGTATAGTTTTCTGTTTTTTTTATTGTATTTGTTGGTATATTGGCGTGGCTAGCTGACATATGGCAAATAATTTAATTTAATGTTCAGAGTCTTGTAATGTTAATTACTTTGCATACCTAGTATTGTATACAATCAAATATTTTCTAACTAAACAGACAGCTGTGCTGCTGGGGAGTTTGTTGCGCCACTTCTTCTTCCCAGCGATAGCACTAGGAAGTGGTGAAGGGCGGGCGTTTTCGGGGGACAGTCTTTTGTAATTTTGACGTTGGAAAAGTGCTGATTCTCAGCCTAATTTGAATAAATTACTTTTGATTTTGAGAAGATTTAAGCTCGCCTTTGTACACACACTCTCTTAGCATAACCAGCCTATATTGTGCCCACTGCTGGGACCCAGGCCTCCTCTCTGTGAGAGGGAGTAGATGAACATTTTTAGTCCACGACAGTTCTATTATTTTACCCAGTAACTGTGTTGTGGAGGTCAGATAGGCAGTCGCTCCATGTAAAATACTGGTATTCAGCTGCATACGGTTAGACTGGAAGCCGACCATAGATAGACCAGCATATAAAATATTAATAGAATAAGTGAATGAATGAAAATATAAATACATAGGTATAAAATAATCAATAGGGTATAAAATAACTGTAACTAAATAACAAAGAGAATTAATAAAGCGCTCTTCCTCTCTCTACTTATTTAAAAGTTTGCTGTGCCCGACAGGGTCCATAATTGTTTATATTATTTTTATTTTATTTACCACCTGTAATTGTACAGACGCCAGCAGGTCAAGCTACCCGAAACTGTCAAATTTTCCCAATCAACCTTGAACCTTAATGCTTTAGCGAGAAAGTTGAAAATCTATTAAAGCTTAAAATGTTTATTGAGGATGATATTCTCGTAGCATGTATATTTCCTTTTTTATATTCCTGTTTGTTTCTGTCACATTTAAATTGAATTGTATTATTTTGCTTTTTGTACGCTGTATCAGTACAGCGTCCTAATAACTGGTTGCTTTAAAATATAAGTAATTATTTAAATGCTAGTTGATGGATAATTGTTTGCTGCACCGTACGACGTCATTACGTCGGCGCCGGCTGTCGCTGAAAACCAGCGCTGGGGCTCTGTCTTGCATAGGGTCGCAGCATAATGCTGAGCGATAGCCGTTTTGCGTGGATGTGACGCATGTCAACCTTTTCTTATTGTTTTTTTTGTTTTTTTTTTGTTCTTTTTTGCGTCATGTTTACCGCAAATAAACGTATTTTCTTTCTTTCTTTCTTCTATTAAAGAAATTTGACAGATTGTAATAACTTGATGTGCTGGCGTCCGTACATTATGGATTGCAATAAACGCACGCACACGCTGTCTACATCTCTGTATCTATTGTCCTGTCTCGGGTGAGCTGGAAGAGATTTCTTGTGAAATAAGCATCACCTCTGTACCTATTTTTTCTGCTCTGTTTTTCTTGTCTGTTTATATATGTGTGTACATAAATGGTAAATAAATAAATAAATAAATAAACGATTTGAGATTTGAGATTTGACCACAGCATAGTTGGGAAAGGCAGAGAGGCGAGTAGCCTCAGCACATGACACACACACACGCACACTTCCGACTTTGCAATTGCCTCGGACGGTACCGAGAGCTCCTGCGCTTACACACACATTCACAGCGTTTCTACACTTGGTAACCACAAGTAAAGCGCGCGGGGCTTCGTTAGATAAAAATACTGTACACATAATCATGATGGTGACTAACAACGAAACTACTAAAGCGGTACATTACCTGAGCATCGAACCCTAGTATCTCGTGGCTCAAAGACGAAGTTCTGCCACTCTTCACCTCGTGCAGATGTCGGAACATGTTCAAACGGGCGCTTCCTCTGCCGTTGTCTAGTTCACCTGAATGAATAGATATTAAAATAACTGTTTACATCCACTGCTATACATGGAGTACGAAAAAACTGGGGATTAGTAATAAAACATAGACAAACAGTACATACGCCTACGGGATCGAAACTTATGCGGGTGAAACCGCGGGGCGCAGCCAGTAGAGAATAAGTTATTAGCAGATATCGTGATTAACTAAGGAATTGACGTGGTTTCGAAGAAATCAGTCATTGTGAATTAGGGCCCTGCAGGTCGGCAATAACACTTGATCTACGAGAACCGACCTTACTGTGACGATATAAAGGCGCTGTCAAAGTCGGTCGTGCGTTTGACCGCGCCACGTCGTTTGCCACTCACCTTGAGTCAATACTCCTACCAACGTAGACTTGCCAGCCTCGTTGGCACCCATGACCGCTACTCTTAACTCCACACTCTGCTTAGGGTCCGGTAACTGAAACAACGACATGTTCCCTTTTATTGTAAAACGAGGTCATATCCTACTTATTGTATATATTATAAACGTGAAAGTTTGTACCGATGGATCGATGGATGTTTGTTACTCTTTCACGCCAAAACTACTGAACGGATTTGGATGAAATTTGGCACATAGTTAGTTTATAACCAGGATTAACACATAGGATACTTTTTATCCCGATATTCCCACGGGATCAAAACTTATGCGGGTGAAACCGCGGGGCGCAGCTATTTAATTAATATTATAAACGTGAAAGTTTGTATGGATGAATGGATGGATGTTTGTTACTCTTTCACGCAAAAACTACTGAACGGATTTGGATGAAATTTGGCACACAGATGGTTTATAACTAGGATTAACATATATGATACTTTTTATCCGGATATTCCCACGGGATCGCAACTTATGCGGGTGAAACCGCGAGCCCGGCGAGACGCAGCTAGTCATATCATAAAGGGCACATATCAAAATTAACTATAACGTATAACATCTACGCGGGAGATATATTGCAGGCGTGTGCGCAGACGCAGGTTCACTCTCTTCCTTCACTCTCATAGTCCGATGGGGGGGCGACCTGACACGACCGGAGAGTGATCAGGCGCAGGACCAAGACCAACGGCTTTAGGTGGTTTCTGAGGCACGGGCATGACACCGTACCATGTAAAGTTGTCAAAAAAAGGCCCGTTTCGACATTGACAGTTCTAGTAGTTAATAAAGATCAAATTCGCAAAACACGTATTCGTTTGAAACTTATTATATCAACCACCTTGTAAAAAAGATATTTATAAGAAAAATGTGTTTAATATGTGTATTTTAATTTATAATAATATCCCAAGTGAATTGAAACTATTGGAGGGTGGTGTTTTTAAAAAGAAATTGGTAGTGTGGCTACAAAAATATTGTTTCTATAGTATTAAGGAGTTTCTGGAACATAAAAATTTGTAATGTAATGATTGTTGTGTGTAATGTTTAATTAGAATAGATAAAATTTATATAAATAGTAAGTTATTCCAAAGGAATGTAAAAATAAAAATTTGCACGCTTGCATGCAGGCAGAGTACTATAACTTTTTAGGTTTTAAGAACTTACCTTTATACTACGAATGTATCTCTAGCAAATAAACATTTGATTTGATTTGATTTGATTTGATTTGATTTGATTTGTATGAAACTGACAGGTGTCAAGAACGCATTCTCAAATGTCAAAACGGGCCTTTTATTTTTTGACAACTTTCATTGGTAATTCCTCCTACCTAATATTATAACAGCGAACGAGCGTTTGTTGGTTTGCCCTTCGTTCACTCAGCAATAGACTACTTGATTTTACATAAAGACACTTTATCTGCCGAAAAGATAGGCTACTTTTTGTCCTAGAAAATTTACAATTCCTGTGGGGCGAGGCAAAAGAACCAGGAGATCGAAACCTTGGATAAAAGATAATAATAATAATAATCAAGTATCTTGACTTGGCTCACGAGGTTGTCGACATGTGGGATGTGGACTCAGCGATCATTGTGCCGATAGTCGTGACAGCCAATGGCTTAATAGCCAAGAGCCTCGACCAACATCTGAAGAGGCTCTCGTTGGGCAGCTGGATCAAGAGCTTGATTCAGAAAGCGGTACTTCTGGACACGGTTCGCATTGTCAGGAGGTTCCTCTCTCTGGAGCCCTGACCGCCGGTAGCTTGGACCCTGTTCCCGATACCGGTGGGCTACTATTTTTTATATTTTTTTTATCTTTTTGTTTATAAAAATATTTAAAAATGTAATTTGTAGGTATTTAAATGGAATAAAGGAAATAATAATAAATTTTATTGACACAAAAAGGTTACATCAAAAATAATATGAATCCCCTGGCCCCTAAACTAGTGTAAACTGTATCATAGGGACCAGGGTCTGTGACCCTGTGTGTGATGGGTTTTTGTTACCCTTACCTTCCTAACATAGACCTCAGCGACCGCTCTGTGCGGCGCCACCCTCCGAGCCGTGACGTGCGCGAGCGTGGCGCCGAGCGCCTGCGCCATCCTGCGCAGCGCCACCAGCGAGCTGCGCAGGGCGCGCGCGCGCAGCCCCACGAGCGCGCCGCAGTCGCGCACGCCCAGCACGTACACCGCGCTGCCGCCGCCTGAGCGGAGGCGCCACTTTAACTGCGGAAGAATAAACAGGTTTATGGTAAAAAATAACCGACATAAAATCAACCGCTTCGTTCTTTTAATTCTTTGATCTGATAAGTTTTAAATTATTGTTTAAAACATCAACAAACCTGTGTGACTAGATGCTGGAACCTCCGCTCGCACAGTGAAACCAGCTGTAGTTTGTACTCCACGTTGCCGAACCTGGGCTCCGGCGGCAGGCTGCCGTACACCTCGTCACCTGAGTCCTCAGGATCTGAGGTTCTGCAGGAAAATTTTAAAAAGTTAATTTTTGAAGTAAATTGCCTTTCGCGGCTTGCGTTAGGAGTTGACTGGTGCAAACCGTCACATAAGGAAAAAGCGATTTGCCCCCTCCATGCGACTTTCTCTCTCTCGCACATACTCACATTCTCTCTTTCTCTCTCACACACACACATTCACATTTTCCCTCACACAGCCTCTTTTTCGCACACTCTCTCTCTCCTCTCTCTCCACTCTCTCTCCTCTCCACTCTCTCTCCTCTCCACTTTTTTTTTTTTTTAAACGTTGTTGGTAAACTCACAAACACAAACAGCCAGACCCGGAACCACTTGTAGGTCATACAAATATTTGTTCCGTGCGGGAATCGAACCCGCGACACGCAGCGCAGCAGTCAATCGCTTAACCACTGCGCCAACCGTGCCGTCTCTCTCCTCTCTCTATCTCTCTCTCTCCTCTCCACTCTCTCTCCTCTCTCCTCTTCACTCTCTCTCCTCTCCACTCCCTCTTACTCTCTTTGTCAATTAGTATCTCATTTGCGTAAAGGTTTTCCTTCCACCACTGTACATGTAGGTACATTGGTCGAATTCTGTCTCATGAGACAATTTTTATATTTTATTTTAGAAGGGAATTTTATATATTACCTACGCTATAAAATAAAATAATAAACATTTAAAAAATACTCACGAATCGTCAATGTACTCCTCCATATCATCCGAACTATAGAAGAAATCATTCTCCAAGTCATTCGTGTCAAAATCTCCAGCCAAATACATATCATCCTTAAGTATAACCTTTTCCAGTTTGTCTATGACATTATAGACATCCCTGTCTCTGAACTTGTCTATGCCACCTTCGTTAAGTCTATTTTTCATGTTGAAATCATTTTTTAAATCGTTCACATTTTTTCCGATATTTTCGTCACAAATTTTTTGCACAGAGAGTTGATTGTTCCAGTTCTTGGTGTCCGTATCAACACCATCTGTAATCCAGGCGGAGTTGGTGATGTCTTTGGCAGGGGATATCTTGTTCTTTTTTCGCCTGTATTTTCTGCCTGAGTTCCTGCGTTTTGTTTTCTTGTCGCTGTCTGTCCTATCTGTAAAGTTTTAACATATTTTTATATCTTGAATACGTTTGAATACATAATCAGCCTATAACGGTTCCACTGCTGGGACACAGGCTTCCTCTCGGTGAGAGGGAACGGGCCGTAATCCATCACGCGGGCCCAGTGCGGGTTGGCTGATGACACATATCTTCGAATTTTTGGTTCTAGGACATGCCGGTTTCCTCACGATGTTTTCCTTCGCCGTTTTGAGAGCAGTGGTGATGAAATAATTTACACAAAGTATATAAAAGGAAACTTTTATCTAACACATTAAAGTCTTGTATAGCATTCATTCATCATGAGCAGTGGTGGCCAAGTGGTAACGGCCGCGACTTACGAGTTGTAGGTCGCAGGTTCGAACCCAGACAGGCGCTTTACGTTTGAATGTCACTGCAATTATAATGAAATCCTTATTTACAGGGTCAAATTAAACAAGCTAGCGAAACTGCAGACGTGATGGGTATCGATGTCTAAACCGGGTACCCGCGGCAGCCTGAACATGTTGCATAGGGCCCTCATATAGTGGCGGCATCTACACCGCCACATGCGAACTACGCATCAAACTGACGTCACACAAATTCCTGCATCGCGCAAGCAGAGTTTACCGCGCGACTAACATATATACAACGTCCCTACATCAATCGTCCGGCAGCCCACCAGACACAACACCCGTCTGGTCGGAGGATCCTCCCTTTTCTATGGAGGATGAGTGAACTTTACACCCTCTTCCTCATACCTCTACAATACACGACAATAAGAAGCTCACTCACCATCGTCTTTCTTGTTAATCTCAATGAAGTTCTCGATATAACTAACATCTTTAACTAGGAGATCGGTGCTGAGATCCGGTTCACAGAGGAAAGATGACTCTTCTGGCAAAGTTTCGTTCTTCACATTCGATTTGCGGCCTCTTCTGCGTCCTGAAAGAAGAAAAGAGAATGTCTAAAGAAGAATAACAGATACTGTTAGATAGTAATTGAAATACATTCTCAATTCATCTAGAAAAAAATATTGCCTATTCGAAAATTCTATTTACATTTTGGCTAAATTACATGCCGCGGTCATTTCGTGGATGGGTGACTATCCATTAAACCATTTCAAGACCCCCTCCGTGTCTCTGAAAGCACGTTATGCCGTTGGTGCCAGCTGTTACTTGTAGTTCTTTGACAGTCGTTACGGGTAGCCAGAAGCCACACAATTTGACCACCATTCTTAGCAAAGTACCCCTTGGTAAGACTGGTTGTCAGATTATCGGGACACGATACCGTGTTACCCAGTAACTGGGTTGTGAAGGTCTGATAGGCGGACGGCGCGTAAGTGTTCCACGCGCGCCTCTAAGAGTTGTCAGCATAATTTGAGGGGCCCCTTAGGGCCGAAGCCTGCCGGGTCAGCGGGATTGTCCGAAAGGGTTACCGCTACCCCAGAACATAAAGGGCAAAGGAAGGAACATGGGTGGGTTTTAGTCAGTAAGAGTCTGACACTCCCTTCCGCTCCACCCAGAGCGGGAGGGGTCATATGATGATTTCCCATCCGGAAAAAAAAATTAAAAAAAAAGGTCTGATAGGCAGTGTCTCCATGGCTGAGGCAGATTGAAGGGAAAATTGAATGGTGATGATCAAGCGACATCGATCTTGGGATGTAATAGCACCGTCACACAAAAACCGTTGTAATTCTGACGTCACTTACCCTTGGGAGCGTCAGGTTTCTTCTTGACTGTATCCTGTTCAGGTTTGTGCCTCTTTTTATTCTTCTGTTTGTTCTGGTTCCCGTCTGAAGGGTCAAATAAACTAAAGAAGGAATCCATAGCACTGTAACAAGAAAATAATTTAACTTTATCACAAATACAAGTATTAAGGGCGGGCTCGGATAGTAATTTACGGTTTTCGGATTTTTCTCCTTTTTACTTGTGCTACATGACATTGCTTCTTGCCAAATTTCATGATTAGGTCAACGGGAAGTACCCTATATTTTTTTTTTTAATTTCTGAACATAAACGCCCATATGCAGCGTATTCGGACAAATAAATGAAAATGAATTTGAATTTCCCCGTATCTTGATTGCGTTGACTTAGAAGTTTGATTTTTGCACTGCTTCAAGGGTTTGCAGGCCTGAGTATTTCAACTTGATAACTCCACGCGTTACTGAGAAAAAGGGTCTTCACCGACGGACAGACAGGCGGACAACGAAGTGATCTTATAAGGGTTCCGTTTTTCCTAAAAATGATATTTATGAGTCAGAATGAGAAAGACACGTAGGATCGATTTGTTTTTGCTATACTCCAACAATAATACGTGTAGTGTGATGTTTATAACTTCCCAAAAAAGGCGTGTCTTGATTTGTCCACTACGCGGACCCAGTGCGGGTTGGTAGATGTCACATGCACTACCCTGGCGCTGAACAAGTTATTTTTTTTTTACCAATAACACATATTTATTTACAAGTTTGGAAACTAAAATGCAAACACAGGACAGGTCAAAGATGTTACCTACATATTTTGTTGAGTACGATTCCAAAGACAGTCGCAACGAGTTAATTATTTCATAGTGTAATTATATCCACAGATGAAAGATAACGTGCCAAATTACATTACAGTGTTATCTTTAGAACTAAGACGATCTGATTGTTCAGTGTTAAAATAATATAATAGCAGACGGTGAAGTCTGCGAGGTGCGTACCTGCGTAAAGCCCGATTCAAACTATACAAGTATGGCGGCTCGGAACATGAGGCGGGTCGCTGCGCAGTAACAAATTTAAGTGTAAGCGGGGGTGAGGGGGTGAGGTACTTTTAATATTATGGTGATCAGTTTGTAAATTTTGCTATATTTTTAAAATATTTTGATGTTTGTGTTTTACTAAATATTTAAGGTGATCAGTGTGTATTTTGTGATTTTTTTTTTTATATTTTGGTGTTAAGTTTGTAATTTGTGATATTTTTTTTTAAATATTTTGGTGAACAGTTTGTAATTTGTGATATTTTGTAAATATTTTGACCCAAAACTCTTTTTTAAAGGCGATAAATAATGTACAGACGCCAGCACATCAAGCTACTACAATCTGTCAAATTTCTTTAATAGATTTTCGACTTTATCGGTAAAGCATTAAGGTTCAAGGTTGATTGGGAAAATTTTACAGTTTCGGGTAGATTGACCTGCTGGGGTCTGTACTCTCCTCTCCGAGCCAGTCTGTGTGAACGGACACTTAAGTCTTCTAACCTTAGGTATCTATAATGTGACAAGATGTTAAATATTCGCAAGTTCAGCGGCAAGTCATTGACTCGTTTGGTTTTATCAAACGACCTCGATTTACGAGTACATGCTAATGTTATGTAAATATTCTAATTTTATTTATATGTAGCAAGTACTTGGTCTGTGCCTAACGTTTTTGCACTTGAAAACGTCTGCTTGACTTCGATTATTGGGTTAATAAACAATTTAGAGGGGATCGGTCTAAATAATATATGTATTTTAAATTATTGCAATAGAGAGCAGTGATGGCCCAGTGGAATCGGCCCCGACTTACGCGTTGTAGGTCGTGAGTTCAGACCCAGGCAGGCATTTTACTTTGTGTATTTAATTTCATCATCACTGCCTTCGATCAATAATAGTACTAGATTCCCGATAAGCGCTTCAAAAACGACCCGAAAAATAAGACCACAAATACTTTTGTGGTGTTGCAAATCAAACTTTATACTTAAGCATTAAGGTTTATAATAAACTGAAGTTATAATATTATTAACCTTTTTTCTAAGAAATGTAGATGTTTACTTGTGTGCAAACGTGGCCACTTGAGCGACTTATTTTTGTTCCTGATCCTTAATCCAGTACCATTATTGATCGAAGACCACTGCTCTCAAAACGGTGAAGGAAAACATCGTGAGGAAACCGGCATGTCGTAGAACCAAAAATTCGAAGACATGTGATATCTACCAACCCGCACTACGCGTAGTGAATTACGGCCCACGCCCTCTCATAGAGAGGAGGCCTGTGTCCCAGGAGTGGGAACGTTACAGGTTGATTATGCTTAATTCATTTTGATCAAATGTTGAGTTGAGCGCCGCCATTCGAAAAAAAACTAATAATAATAATAATAAAAAAAAAAATATTGAATTTCGCTAAAACACAAGGAATCACCTTTATCTTATGATTATGTTCATTTAGCAACTCAGCATATTAATTACCTATCCAGCACCCTAATAACACACTATCAATCGGAATCTGAATCATTTTGAAGCAAATTGCTAATCCATTGCTTCATAAGTTTGAAAAATTTGTCTGCTCAACACGTAAATAACGCAATGTATGTTGTTGAACTGTCAAAATGAAACCGATTCCGATTGATAATGTTTTACGTAATTTGCCCGCTGTTTGCATCATCATCATCTCTTAGTATTGCACAATAATTCACATTTTTGGGATTCCCCGAATAGTTTTTCTAGATATAAACAGGCTGCTGACGTTTGCTTATGTAATTGCAGTGGCAGTGGGCTGGCCATGTTTGTCGAAGGACCGATGGCCGGTGGAGCAGACGAGTCCTGGAGTGGAGACCGCGTATCGGCAAGCGTAGTGTGGGACGCTCCCCAGCTAGATGGACGGACGACCTTAAGAAGGTTGCTGGGACGGACTGGATGCGGAAGGCGGAGAACAGGGTGTTGTGGCGCAGCCTGGGAGAGGCCTATGTCCAGCAGTGGACTGCGATAGGCTCAGTTCATTGTTTGCTTATGTTGGGGAAATTACCTGAGCGCGTTTTAATAGGCACTTATAGTGTTGCTAAATGGGTACAGTTTTTTTTTTTTTTTAGTGGAGTCTCGCAGTCAGCCTAGGGAGGTTGTCATCTGCTTAACCGGACTTGCTTGTGGGTGCATCAATAAATTAAGGCCTCCAGCCAGGACTTAAAAAACTAAGCAACTACACGTTAAGCGCTCCCTCTGTGGGGTACGGATCTCGGCTTGGGGCGTCGCTTTGGGACAAGCTGGATCGGATCATATTGGGTACAGAAGAAACTTATATTTATAAGAAACAGCTGATTTCTTATTTTAGTTTATTCCCCAGATAGAGACAAAAATAAAATTCTATCTGCAACATATTTTTTTTTTCAAAGTTGGCAATGCTTTAACGGTAAATTGGCGGGAATTTGGCAATCTTTGTTGTTCACTGACCGTAGCCGAATTTTTTATGAAGTATACCCATCCTTACTTTAACGCCACCGTGATGCAACAAAATACAGATGGAAAGCAGCCCAAAAACCAAGACTCTACAGTCTACATCTTATTTATAGTTGGGTAAAATCAACAGCTGATTTCTTATTCTAGTCGATTCCCCAGATATAGCAGAGACAAAAATAAAATTCTATCTGTGGCATGTTTTTTTTTCAAAGTTGGCAATGCTTTGACGGAAAATTGGCGGGAATTTGGCAATCTTTGTTGTTGTTGACCGACTGCCGCCGAATTTTTTATTATATTACTACGATGTAGGTGCCAAATTGAATTATAAAACAAAACATTATGGCTGTTTTCCTTGTAAAAATAGCAACTCAACACCATCTTCCTGTCCTAATTGTTATTAATTTGTCAATTTACTCTATCTATGAGATCATTACATGGCGGAATGTGTAACATTAAAATCAAAAGTCATTTATTCAAATTAGGCTGAGAATCAGCACTTTTCTGACGACAAAATTCCAAAAGACAGTCTCCCAAAACGCCCGCCCTTCACCACGTCCTAGTGCTTTCGCTGGGAAGAAGTGGCGCAACAGACTCCCCAGCAGCACAGCTGTCTATTCAGTTAGAAAATACTTGATTGTATACAATACTAGGTCTGTAAATTGTCAGCTAGCCACGCCAATATACCAAGAAATACAACAAAAACTATACGTAAGTACTCAAGCAAAAAAATAATTAATTCAAATTAAAAATGTAATTAAAAACTTAGTAGGTACCTAAATAAAAGCCTTCAGGCGTAAAGGGCATCTTTTGTACCTACCACATTTTATGCAAATAAACGAATTTGATTTAAGTATCCCATGTAGAACCGATAACCGTTGGGGTATAAGTGTTCTTGAGTGGAGACCGCGAATCGGTAAACGTAAGGTGGGGACGCCCTCAGGCTAGGTGGACCGACGAACTTCGCAGGGTGGCTGGTAGCAGCTGGATGAGAGTTGCCGAAAATCGAGTTAATGGCGTGCAATAGGAGAGGCCTGCTATGTCCAGCAGTGGACTGCTATAGGCTAATGTTGATTATGTTACTTGTGGTCAGCGCAATAAATTTTCTTCTTCCTCCCCTGTCAACCGTCACGTCACGCCATCATTCACTCCCCTCTCTTTCAGTCTTCACACAATCCATCCATTTTTTTCTTTGACCTTCCTCCCCTTACAAAAATAGCAACTAAGATGTTAGTAAAAAATTTAATTTGCATGTCTACATAAGGGCCGGCCCAGACCGAGCTGCAAAAAATTCTCCGGTATAGAACACACGCCAAGGGAAATCATTTATTGCATGCTTTTTGTATTTTAGTAGTGACTAGCTGTGCCCGCGACTTCTATTAAGTTGGTTTTCATGTTTTTCGCGGTACGATAGCCTATATTTTTTTAAATAAAATTACTCCATATAACATCAGCTATCTGACAGTGAAAACCCGGTCAAAATCGGTCGTATCAGCAGTGGACTACGATAGGCTGAGTCTATCTATTTATCAATGAAAAACTGCTCGAGCAATAGGCTACTCTTATCTGCGCTGATTAGGTACGTAATACGTACGTAAGTGAAAGGAATGCAATGACTCTCACTAAATAGTACCTACGGGCGTAAACGTCATAATTACGAGCTCATGATTTTCTTAATTAAACATACAAGACGCTTTTTTAATAACATTTTTATTTCAACGTTTTATTGGGTGTTTTTTCCTAAAGGAAGCTCAGGAGCTGCCCGGAGTCTGGATTTGTACCAGGAAAGTCGATATTTGTGTAATGTAAATTGGAAACAAATGTTTGAATATAAACTTGACTTATTAAAATGACAGTGCATCATAAATAAAAGAAGGAAAACAACAATCTACATTTCAATTTTCCTTATAATAAATGTCCCTTCAAAACAGCCCAGATATCATTTTGTTTTTTATTTATAGTATATCCAGATATCATATCCTTATGATATCATATATTTTTATGATATCCAGATATCATTTTATTTTCCTCTACTGACCTCGTAGGTCTAGTGGTCGCAAACGCTACTACTGAGCAGGAGGTCCTTGGTTCGATTCCCAGGACGGGCTGGAGTGTTTTAAAGTTTTTCTGTTAGGAATTTCTCAAAAGCAGCCCGAAGTCTGCATATGTTCCTGGCTGAATTTAATATAATTTACTAATTGTACATGTCATAGAAACACAAATTCGAAGACATGTGACATCCACCAACCCGCACTGGGCCCGCGTGGTGGATTATGGTCCACTTTCTCTCACAGAGAGGAGGCCTGTGTCCCGGATTGGTAGATGTCACGTCTACAAATTTTTGTTTCTAGGACACGCTGGTTTCCTCACGATGTTTTCCTGCACCGTTTTGAGAGCAGTGGTGATGAAATTATTTACATACAGTAAAGTGTCTGCCTGGGTTCTGACTTATGTCTTAGAACCAAAAATTCAAAGACATGTGTCATTCACCAACTCCCAACCTATTCCCTCTCACAGAGAGGAGGCCTGTGTCCCAGCAGTGGGAACATTATAGGCTGGTTATGTACTTACTAATTGCATGAATTATTCAAGCTAATTAATTTATTTCTTAAAATAATCATTAAACATTTGCACACCGACATTAAAGGCATAATAAGATATCAGTGTAATCAATCTTAAGAATGTTCAGTCCCTTTCTATGTTCTATGTTACGGGTTTGGTTTCCACACTTAGTCCTTCAGGTGGACCATTGGCAAAATGTCAAATTTACACCCATATTTTGCTAGCTATGTTTAAGTCCCGTGTAATAGGGGGCTAATCATACCCAAAAAGCAGACAGCACACTGCGCGTTCAATATAACAATGCCTTCAGGGCGCTGCTGAGGCTTCCGCCGTACTGTAGTGCGTCAGGGATGTTCGCTGATGCGCACACAGACGATTATTTCGCGATCATGCTCAAAAAGGTGGCATCAGTGATGCGCAGGGTGAGGGGTTTTTTCAGAAAGGTTGGAAGGGCCTACAATGGATAGGTTTATCAGGCTACAGTCAGACATGGGACGTGATAAATCTTCCTCTAATTGGTGGCTGTGTTTCTCTTTTTGTTTTTGTACTCATGTGTGCCTAAAGAAGTGGTCTACTAACATAGTTTTTAAGTTTTGGTAAAACTAACACGCTATGGGCCAATGACGCCTGATAATAAACGATTTTTATTTTATTTATTATTTATAGGAGGCGAGACTATTGCCATCAAAATTATTTATTACTATTAAATCATATATTTATAACTGGCAATTAAATATATTCAATTATATATTTATAACTGGCAACATCTGAGTGTACTATAGATACACCTCTGCCTAACCCAACGAGGACAACACGGGTGATGTTATGTAGTTTATTTCCCTTATTAATACAGTACTTAGTTTTTATCAGATTCGTATAAATGCCTGTATTATCTGATATTGTTGAGTGAGTAGATTGTATACAAATATAAATAGCTTTTAGTTTACTGTGACCCATACCTATTGCTGTAATCTATGGTTGCCACACTTTGTATGTATGCAAAATATTAGAAAATATTTTAAAAGAGTAACATTGGAGTTTCTTGCCATTCTTCTCCATACGAAAACTATCATTTGGAAGGGGCGACTAGAATCAATTATATTTTACTGTAATTTTTGACATTCAAAAGTGCCTTTTATGTGCCTATTCGAAATAAATGCTTTGACTTGGGATGGGTCTTGAGAAAGACCGATTCGTGCCATCGTGGTGAAAGGATTAATCACCTAGACTCTCTCTCTCTCCCATCCCAAACGGTTCTTTTAAGAGCCAATCCCCGGACCTTAACCACTCCAGCCCTTTGTGTTATATCAATAATGCTTTGACTTTGGTAAGGATGACTTTTCGATGTTGCTATGCAAAGATTTGCAATCAGCAACAGTACTAGAAACAAACTCTCATATATTATTAGTATAGACAAAGGACTGTATTTCTGTAAGTATATTTGTACAAACACTTTTATACATACATAAATATACATAATCAGCCTATAATGTTCCCACTGCTGGGACACAAGCCTCCTCTCAGTAAGAGGGAGTGGGCCGTAATCGCCCACGCGAGCCCAGTGCGGTTTGGTAGATGTCACATGTCTTCGAATTTTTGGTTATAGGACATGCCGGTTTCCTTCACCGTTTCGAGAGCAGTGGCGGTGAAATTATTTACACAACATAAAGCGCCTTCTTAGGTTCGAAACTGTGACCTACAACTCCACAACACTCGCCTTTACCACTGCACTCGCCACACACTTTTATATGTCAATGATATAAAATGTAAAAATAATTTCCATTGTTTTCCGACCGTACATACCTAATGTATTTTAATATAAAATGTTTTTACTACTTAAATAACAAATAATAAATAGGGAATGTTTTTATCAAAGTTGTAAAACCACAATTTTACAATATAATAAAGCTGAAGAATTTGTTTATTTGTTTGAACACTCTAATCTCTGAAACTCGCAGTCGGATTTGAAAAATTATTTTTGTATTTGATAGCCCAAATCTCGAGAAGGGCTATAAGCTATTTATCATATTGCTAGAACCCTTAGAAGCCGAGAAAAAACCAAAATGTCGGAAAGAACGCAAAGCAAAAACATAGTAACAGTGCGGGCGATGCAACTGGGTGGATCAAAGGAACAAGAAATTTCACACGGATGAATTCACAAGCACTTCTGCTCACAACTTCATCCGCTAGCAGGTAATATTTTTATCAAAGTTGTAAACCCACTTAACATTATGTATAGAAATGACTCACTCGAGAATATGTTATAAAAATAATAATTGTGCAATATTGTCAGTTGGATAATTAATTTTTTATCACTACAAGGTTTTTTTATGTGTATGAAACAAGTTATGTACATGTATGTGTATGACCAGATGTATGAATGTAAATGAGGTAAGGTAAGTATCATTGCAGGTGGCGTTCTGTAGTTTCTGCCTACCCTCATGGGAAGGTGTGGGTTTACGTTTGTAAGTTGTGTACACTTTCATAGACTATTTTCTAATTCTTACATAGTGGTATGTCAGTATTTACTTACTTACATAGCAATAATAATGCCCTGACATGTTTTGTGGTCAAATTATGAGTAATAAGTTATAAATAAATGTTAAACAAAAAAAAAGGGGCAGAAAATTAAAATCTGTTTTTTAAGACAGCAATTTATAATCTTTCAGAATGTAAGTACTTAAAATGAGCGGGAAAATAAAAATTTTAGATTGTGATTTGCAAACTCTTTGTTTCTATTTTTTTTTTTTTTTTAATGCAGGTATGTTGTTTCTGGAGCATAATAATATAAATTTGCTTGTCACTGTTAAAAGTAAAGCAATTGCCTTTCTTCTATGCAACAATTACATCCTTATTCCTCTCTCTTTCATAATCATATCCTCAAGGTCTTATGAAAGATAACCCGCGAAATATAATAAACATAAATATAAACAGTAGTCGGTCATGAAAAAGCAAACCCACGACCATAGAAAAAGTGAAAATCAATTCACTTTTATTGTTTTTTTAATCTACATTTTTAATAAATTATAATAGTGCAAAGGTACTCACGCAAACAGCTGTTATGATATCCAAGGTCACTGCTTTACTAGCTTGTTGCCAACGCAAGTTCTCAGACTATTGTGAGTCAACAAACACAAACAGAGGAACACAGCCAAATTATTTACAGTGACGTAAAATTACGATTTGTTACAACTGAATAAATATTATTGTACAACACATTGGTAGTCATACGCGACGGTCTCTACGCGATTAAACGTAACGTCACACGATAAGGAACTTATGTTATTAAAGAGAAATGTATAATGCTTTTGTTTTAATTCCGATCAGATTATTTCGTTACGGTTGCGAAAATTTCGTCATGAATTGCATTTCACTGGACATTTTGACACAACCATAACATCATTTGTTTTTGAGATGGCAAGGATTCTTTGAATTAGAGAGCCGTTCAGAAACATATGATCGTAATAATAATGAGAACTTTTAAATAAAACTGGTTCTGAAAATCCTTTCACTGTAGTAATTACACAATAAATAACATAAACGGTTAAGAACAGGCATATTTAGGTAAGCAGTGATACTAAAACACATGCAAAATTCATTACTTTGAATTAGTAAAATCATAACCACGATAAATGATTTCATTTCAGGACACACCTTATAATGAAGTTGCCATCTTAAAAGTAAATATTTTATAAAGCTTGTTTTCATATAAGAAATTATTTAAGTAAAAAATAAGCAATCAGGACAATATTACAACATACTTGGTAAAGCATTTAACTATAGACAGTAATCATAGCAGACACACACGTATAATTTCCAGTCCCTAAAAGAAAGTACAGCGTTAGAACAAACATTGCCCTAACGTCTATACTAAGCTTTTACGTAAACCTGTGAAATTTACTGTCAACTGTCAATTAAATGTCAATGTCAAATTCAAATTGGCGGAAAATCGCAGATCAGTCAGAAAAACAAAATAAAAGTTAAAACATGTCTATCCAAGTGGAAAATAACTTAAAAAAAGATGAAAACACAGAATTATTTGAACAAAGAGCTCACTACATGGCTTGCTCAATTGCATCTGACGGCCCTGCGAACTCAAACCAATATTTTGAACCCTACGTTGCTGACGAAAATGGAGGTAAACAAAACAATGAAAACTTTTGTTTACTAACCTATCACGGTTGTATCTCCAAAAACGGAACAGAGATGTATAGTACATAAATTACGCAAATTATGTTAAACTAGCTTCTGCCCGCGACTTTGTCCGCGTGAAATGGTCCACTTGAAGGACTAAGTGCGTAAACCAAACCTTTTGGTTTTTGGTCTATGTTATTATCATTTTTGACAATTTTTTTTACAGAATTAACAGCATCATTTCGTGGATACCCTTTGACTGGCAAAAAAACAAGTGTACCAGAAGGTTACACAGCTATTGTGGTCACAGAAGCAAAGAGACCACTTGCTGAAGATGCAGAGAGGAAGTTTCAGGTGATTATTTAGTTATAGCCTAACCTTTACTCCCTAACGTGATAAGCAGAGGTTTATAGTTAACCCGCATTTCACCAATATGTTTAAGTCCTAAGTAATAGGCGATAGGGCAAGCCTATTGCCGTCAATCGGATACAAATCCAGAAAAGCAGGGGGTCTACTCTGAAGTGGTATCGGCCGAATGTTCGGCCGTTTTCTGCTACGAACTTACTATTTGATTCGGTCGGTCACGATCCTATACTCCTACACTCTTTCGAATATTGACTATGGTCCCGACCCAACTGAGCCAATCCGAACTTTTTTCGCATTTTTCAATAATATTCGGTTCGGCCATGTGTCGGTCCGATCCGATCATTCGCACTTTGCACTTCGTAGTAGACCCCCAGTTACTGAGAATTTTTTTTAAAAGCAAATCTAATCAATTAATCAAACTAGGCTGAGAATCAGCACTATTTGAATGTCAAAATTACACGAGACAGTCTTAGCAACTCCAGCTCTTCACCACATCCTAGTGCTTTAGCTGGGAAGATGAAGTGGCACAACAAACTCCCCAGCAGCACAGCTGTCTATTCAGTTAGAAGAACTTGATTCTATTCAATAGTATGAAAATACCTCAGACCTGCGAAGCAGTCATAATCAATACATCTCTCAATTCTCTCATTATTGTATCTTGAAGGTGACTGGTGGTTTCAAAGAATTCACAAATTGGAACTGGGATAAAAAGCCGTCGGAAAATGATAAAATCATTGGAGCATTAGATTGGATACAGATAGCTGACGCTGTAAGTACTTACTTTGTTTGAATGCATTCATCATGGAACCATGGTGGCTGTAGTAAACTCCTCAATCAAATTGGCTAGCCTTTTCCCAACTATGTTGGAGTTGGCTTCAAAGAAACAATGGATGGACTGTGTGTCAGATGATGTTAATAACCCTGTTGGCATAAAATTTTAAGGCATAACGTTTTCGCATAACTTTTATAAGCATAATAATACTGCTGCATAATAATACTTTTGGCATAATGCAAAGGGTAGCATAACTTTCATTTAGTCTAATATGTTTTGGCTTAAGTTGGAGTTGTATAAACTTTTAAAGGCATTTAGCATAATAGTATTTAGGCATACAATTATTAGGTATGATGTTTCCTGATATTTACTACTGTTATTGAATCATATGGGTTAGGTTAGGTTAGAATAGTGACCATTAACTAGGGGGTCTACTACAAACTGCAAAGTGCGAATGATCGGATCGGACCAACACATGACCGAACCGAATATTATTGAAAAAAAAGTTTGGATCGGCTCAGTTGGGTCGGGACCATAGTCAATATTCGAAAGAGTGTAGGAGTGTAGGATCGGGACCGACCGAACCAAATAGTAACTTTGCAGCAGGAAACGGCCGAACATTCGGCCGATACCACTTCGGAGTAGACCCCCTGATCCCCTCTATTGTTGGTGTTGTAGTTTAGGTTAGAATGCGTTTTTAACATTATGCTTTATAAAATCATGCTTCGTTATTATTAGGCTAGCAGTATTTATGGCAAAACATTTATGCCTAATAATATTATGCGTAATGATCATTATGCTGAATTTCGTTATGCCAATGTAAATTATGATAATATATTTTATGCTTATCATTAGTAAACCCCAGATGATATGGTTAGAAAGGAGGTGACTACCGAGATGACGACCGATAGAGAAGTATGGAAGAAGACATGTTCCGCTGACCACAAATAAATTGGGATAAGGGCAGGAGACTGATGATAATGTTGGGGTCGACTTCCGGTCAACTGCCTATCTGACCTCCACAACCCAGTTACTGGGTAACACAATACCCATTGCTAAGACTGATTGTCATGCTTTGCTGCTCCAACTATTGTTTCTCTGATCTGCCCCTACTCCACATAGCCATCCACATTCATACTCAAAACTTTCCTCACAACCATACCTGCCTTATATTAAAACTAGCAGCGCCCCGCGGTTTTACCCGCATAAGTGTCGATACCGTGGGAATATCGGGATAAAAAGTATCCTATATGTTATTCTGATGTATAAGCTATATTACTGTAAAGTTACATCAAAATCCGTTCAGTAGTTTTTGCGGGAAAGAGTAACAAACATCCATCCATCCTCACAAACTTTCGCCTTTATAAGATTATAGTGCGATTATTTCTTTTTTTTTTGCAGTTACATGGCAATGACGATGACTAGAGTAAGGATTCATCATTATTTCAGCCGAGAGACGTCCACTGCAGGACATAGGCGTCCTCCAAGCACGGCCACTTCGGCCGGTTCTGTGCTTCTCGCAATCAACTGATTCCTTGCTGCCTTCACAAGGTTATTCATCGGTCCACCTTGTGGGAGGTCTTTCATCGCTACGTTATCTGGTACGCAGTTGCCACTCTAGCACATTTCGGCCCCATCGACCATCTGCATAGCTATTTACAACCATTAGACAGGTTGTCGAATCGAAAATGACAGATTTTCAATTACTAATTTGCATTGCCCCCGACAGCAAGCAGCTGTCGAAAGAATAACGGCTGTCTATTTGATTGAAACTGACAAAAATTTCGGATTTTAGTTTTGTGAACAGCGATTACAGGACTCTTTTGATAACATTGAGGTTTGATTCGGCACGAAAGCGTATCTAATGGTTGTGAATAGCTACATTGTTCTGCCACTTAAGTTTGGGAATTCCTTGGGCTATATCGGTTACCTTGGTTCTCCGTAGTAAGGATTTAAAACTATGAATTATAATATAGGGTGTAAGAATAAAAACTATATTCAACAAATGTTATTTATTTTTAAAAAAAACTTTTTAATTAAACCTATTTATATTCCATACTCATCCCGTTTGTAAGCCCAGATCTCGCAGACGATTTTTTTCAGTGCAGGGGATTTTCAACGCTCTGCTTAACGCCGAGAGTTGAAAATCTAACAGTGTGTTTTGACGCTCTGGGATGCACTGTTGGATTCTCAATCCTCGGCTCAGCACAGAGAGTTGAAAATCCAGTGCGCGATAAAATCCCACCCCCGACTATCTACGCCCGTGGAAACGAGCTAAAATTAAGATAAGTATGGAAAAGTGAACACTTATGGAAACTTATAAAATAAAATAGCACACTTCGGCATTGCACAAAATAAAGAAAATTCTTCAGTACCTACACATTATAATCAAAACACTTTTGTTATAAAATTTATTAGATTTTTTTTTTTGCGGAATTATCAGAGCTTAGACAAATTACGTTGAAATAAAAAGAGGGTGTGTAGTTATGAGTATGACCATACGATAGAAGTGAAAACTTACGACTGGAGACGAGCATACCCGATTCAGTGTCACCGACCGAACGACTGGAGCCGAGTATACCCGATTCAGCGTCACTGACCGACTGGAGCCGAGTATACCCGATTCAGCGTCACTAACCGACTGGAGCCGAGTATAACCGATTCAGCGTCACTAACCCGAGCGTGAAGGTTCAGTAAGAGCGCCAAGTGCGCCTAAAGAAGTTACCACTTCAAAAACTATTTCACACAATTCAAGAAAAGTCTGGGGGTCTACTCTGAAGTGGTCTGAAGCGGCCGAACATTCGGCCGTTTCCTGCTACGAAGTTACTATTTGGTTCGGTCGGTCCCGATCCTACACTCCTACACTCTTTCGAATATTGACTATGGTCCCGACCCAACTGAGCCGATCCGAACTTTTTTCGCATTTTTCAATAATATTCGGTTCGGCCATGTGTCGGTCCGATCCGATTATTCGCACTTTGCACTTCGTAGTAGACCCCCTGAACTAGTCCGTTCACATTTATTTTATTTCTGACAACAGCAACCTAATAGCAACCCTATGGAATGAGAATAAAGACCACAATGATTTGATGAAGAGCAAAATCACAGGTAAAATAACTTTGAAAGGACTGTAAAAAGGACCGACGCACATCAAGCTAGCCGAAACTGTCAAATTTTCCCAATCAACCTTGAACCTAATGCTTTGGAAATAAAGTTGAAAATCTATTAAAGAAATTTGACAGATTGTAGTAGCTTGATGTGCTGGCGTCTGTACATAGGTACTTTTAACACAATTTTCTTCTTACATTATCTTTTAAGCATATAAGGATATATATATATAATCAAAATTCGTATCTACTTAGAATGTTCCGTAGTAACAATGTGTTTTATTAAGAAATATTCACAATATTCTAATACTGATATAATTTCGAAATTGGGAACGAGAATGTTATCCCTGTGTCGTATGTACGGACGCCAGCACATCAAGTCACTACAATCTGTCAAATTTCTTTAATAGATTTTCAACTTTATCGCTAAAGCATTAAGGTTCAAGGTTGATTGGGAAAATTTGACAGTTTCGGGTAGCTTGACCTGCTGGCGTCTGTACAAACTTTATGGCGGGTCTGAACTGCGCAGTACCTACCCCCACCCCTCTGTCACGTGAATTTGTTACTGTGCAGGTAAACAAGTACGCTGGACTTCATACTATCGATGACGAAATGAAGACATTTGATTTTCGCCATTTTGGCGCTGACAACCACGTGAGCGTCCGTGGAACTAATATTTTTGATAGTGAGTTAGACATGATAGAAATGTTCTAAATATCTCGTAAAGACACAAAATACGCAAAAGTCTTTATCCAGGATTTAGGCCTAAATCGTCAGAGACGTACCAAGACAACACGACGGCCATTTGCAACAATGTGTCAATTTTAGTTCTCGAGACGCTCGAGCTTAAAATCAGCACAAAAATCAACTGTCATTTCGTATAGTATATTTAGTCAAGCTTACTTGTTTATTAGGTCAGTGGCTAGCATTGATCAACACGCTTGAGCACTGCGTGTTGGAGATTCACTATAGATATATTTTCCTATATAACATCAGGCCTGTAACCCCCTAAGGGTCAGGCAGAGGTGTACCCACATTTTGCCAGTTACTATTGAGAAATTCCCGATGGAAAAACCCAAGGAAACTTTGCCCGACCTGAGAATTGAACCAGGACTTCATACTCAGCAGCAGTGATTGCGACCACTAAACCAACGACGCGTCACATTAGGTATACATAATAATATAATTAGATAAAATAGTAATGTATAACTACCTATATTCAAATTGTATTTATATTTCAAATTGACGTCATAACAAGTTAAACAAATATCAACTTTATTTTAATTGGTAATTAAGTTGATTTCAGAGTGACTAGCACTATTGAAAAAATTTTAAAAATGTTTTAAGTTGTAGTGTAAACTGAACTTTATTGTGTGTGGAATTAAAGTTATTTTTCCACAAACTCATATTTGTTTACATTTTTTGCGAATATGTCCTGGTTGCTGAGTACAAAGAAACATATACTTGAGTTCCGAATCTTAGATAGTACAAGTCTACCGGAATCTCGTGGCAAATGGGGAAATAAAAATTTGTTGTGTGCAATACTGGGGAAATTAGATTAAACGATCTTGATACTGGCGCCGATTCCCTTATTCAAAAACTAAAGTTAAGTTCAGTGCATCTTTTTCTTTCTATTTCATTAAGAAAAGGACAGAAGATAAATATTAGTTTAGTCCTGTCAAAGTCAGCGCCTGACGTAAATTGACGTATTTTTAGTAGCCATGTTTTTAATCACGTCTAAGCTGTTTAAGGAGTATCTTAATTTGAAAGGACTAAACTAATATTTTATCTTCTGTCCTTTTCTTAATTAAATAGAAAGAAAAAGATGCACTGAACTTAAATTTAGTTTAGTTTGTGAACAAGGGAATCGGCGCCAATGTTTAATTTTTATTTATGTCTTTATTATGTAATGAACATAAAGTATATTAGGCATGTGTATGAAGAATGTTGTTATACATCTGGTTCTTAACATAGGACATGTCATGCAAAATAAATCAATTGTACATTACTTTATGTACAGACGCCAGCAGGTCAAGCTACCCGAAACTGTCAAATTTTCTCAATCAACCTTGAACCATAATGCTTTAGCGATAAAGTTGAAAATCTATTAAAGAAATTTGACAGATTGTAGTAACTTGATGTGCTGGCGTCCATACTAATTTATTACACAGCTCAACAAAGTTTAAAAAAAAATGTTCTAAAGTTTATTTTATTATTTTTCTATTCATTATGATCAAAAATAAAGGAAAAATACCCATAATTCTTAAAGTTTGCTTTTGTAGTAGTTATGATAATAATATAGAGTCACCAAAAAAAAGAAGTAAAGTATGAATTTTCTAGATTAACCGTTCTCCTGGATACAAAGGCAAACTTTTTCAGGCCATATATTTATATTGTACCTTACTATGGATAAATCTACCGAAATTTCATACTCTCTTATCTAAGACAATAATACATGTCACGTGAACGGAATCGGTTGGAAGGGTGTAGATTTAAAATTATAAAAGCGCGAGTCGCAAGAGAACTTGGCTTGGAACGATACTTCAGATCGGACCTCCAATCGGGATCGTTGGTTCACAGGTACCTTATTACTATTGTCTCTAACTATTATAACCGTTATTATTTAAACTGTGCTGTGCTATTATTCAAATAAACCTTTGTGCAAGTATTTGGTATTGTTACTGTGTTACTTGAGACCTACGCCATGGAATCTCTACCTCAAGACCATACTGATGATGGGCGAGCTGCGCAGACCTCTCAGCCGTCGACATATATCATTTAAATCATACTAATAACTTAACACCTCATTCACTTTCAAATCAAAGATTGAGTTTGATTTACGCCTTTTTCCCTTATTTTAGGATACAACAAACAAAACTTCTCGCTTGAGTTCGAAGTGGCTTTTTCGACATTTTCACAAAAACAACAAATTATCAAGATTTTACAAAATCAGCACGAGTAGTGGTGGCCTAGTAAGCCACGAATTACGAGTTGAATGTCGTGGGTTCGGACCCAAACAGGCTCTTTACTTTGTGTAAATTATTTCATCACCACTGCTCTCAAAACGGTGAAGGAAAACATCGTGAGGAAACAGGCATGTCCTAGAACCAAAAATTCGAAGACATGTGACATCTACCAACCCGCACTGGGCCCGCCTGGTGGATTACGGCCCACTCCCTCTCACAGAGAGGAGGTCTGTCCCAGCAGTGGGAACGTTATAGGCTGACCATTACAAAATCTCAGCAGCGGTTGACAAATCTCGTAACTTGATCTGACAGGTGAAAATTGACATTGCCATATGAAAATCACAATATTTTTATTTATTTTTAGTGCCATGAGATTCCGGTAGACCTATAACATGTTTAGGCACTACAAACCCAATGGTGTACATAATAAAGTTAAGATTCCATTGCAACCACCACTATTGACCTATATATTCCGAACTAGCTTTCGCCCGCGTTGAGGTCGTAAATTACACACGCCAGCAGGTCAAGCTACCCGAAACTGTCAAATTTTCCCAATCAACCTTGAACCTAATGCTTTAGCGATAAAGTTGAAAATCTATCAAAGAAATTTGACAGACTCTAATAGCCTGATGTGCTGGTGTCTGTTCTACCAGGATAAAAAGTACCAAGGCAGGGTCTACCTGCATGCCAAACATCCAAATACATTCAGCCGTTAAGGAGTAAAATAGTGAATAATCGGCAACTCCCGAATTCCCCTCAAAGTTTTTTTTTTATTTAGGCCTACGCTGTCCCACTCCTGGGCAAAGGCCTCCACTCCTTCCATCTTTCGCGAGCCCGCGCGTCCTTCTTCCAATTTTGACGGAACTATCCAGCTCGTCCCGCCATCTCCTACGTGGTCTGCCGCGACCTCGCCTCGCTGTCTCAGGGCACCAATTCTGAGCTATTTGGGCCCACAGTTTGTCCGGCATGCGGCAGACATGTCCTGCCCAGTCTCATTTAAGTTGGGCAGCCTTTTGAGCCACGTCAGCTGTCTTTGTTTTGGAGCGCAGTATTGTGTTTCGAACACAATCCGTTAACTTAACGCCTAGTATACTGCGCTCCATTGCTCGTTGGTAGACCTTGAAGCGGTAGCTTATGTGGTAATGTATATTATTTAAGATTCAGAATTTATAAAACGGGAATTGAACTACAAATAAAATTGAAGTGTCTGTTTGTAATGTCAAAATAACAGCATTTTACTACATATGAAAGTATATAAAAAACATATAACAAAAAAAATTCTGTCTGTCCGTTTGTTCCGGCTATTAACGGCTGGACCGATTTTGATGATATTTGGCATGGGGTTGCTTTGAACACTGGGGAAGCACATAGGCTTTATATCGATATACCACGCGAGCGAAGCCGCGGGCGGAAGCTAGTTACTAATATTATTGAAAAATTTAAGTTTTCGACCGCTCTATCCTCTGCCTCATTTGGTTTTTAATCTCCAGCCGTCTTAAATACTCTTTTTTACTAATCATAATTACTCTAGTAAACCCTTTCTTCTTCTTTTTCCCTCTTTTTTGTATAGCCTGGGTTACCTCTACCGTATCTTCTCCTTTATCCGACTCTGCAGTATTTCCGTTAGTAATCTCATCATGGTGAACGATATTATGCATACCAAAGTCGAAACGGTTTTCCAAATCTTTAAAATCATTGACATTTTCACGACTCATCTTGTTGAAAATCTTCAAAAACTGCCAGAACTCTATGTCGCCTCCTTTGATGTTCTTGTGGTAGAATTCTATCAGCTCTCTGTCACATTTGTGATTATTTTTCACGGGGTTCGGGTCGGCGAAACGATGCGCCACTTCGTCGGTTTTATTTTCTTTTTTACCGATCCTTTCTAACTTACGGTTTTTTTTCTCGACATTGATTTTACCGCTATTTTCGTTAGTAACATCACTATTATTATTCCCGCCATATTTTTTTCTGTTGTTTTTTTTGTTGACATGACTATATTTACCGTTTATGCCAATTAAGATCTTGTTCTTCCACACCTTAGGTTTAAATCGCTTTGGGTTCACTTCGTGCTTTCTGTTATGTAGTTTCAACGCGCTCATTGTGAGACAGATCTTGTCGCATCCTTCACAGGGGTAAAGTATTTTCAAGCCTTTTTTCTTAGCAATAATACTCAAGCTTCTAATTTGTTCCAAGTAATTATCTCCTATGGTTTTCAAAACCTGATAATCTTCCTCAGAGAACTCTGGCAATAGAAACTCATTGTTAATATCAACTTTTTGCTTTTCCACCATCCAATCTCCGCCCTTTTTGACCAACTTCGTCGTTCCCAGAAATATGTTTTTCGATTTCCGATTTTTTTCGTCGATCTTCATCGATGCGATTTTGTTTAGATTGCTTATACTTGGTATAACTTCTAGGTCACAGTCTTTGTCGATCTCGAAGACGTATTTCGATCCGTTCTGCGTGTCCCTTTCTTTAATCCGTCCGTAAGGTATGTCCAAAGTTATTTTGTGAACGAGTTTTATATGTCTTGTGATCGTTAGGTTGGTAACATAGCCGCAGAATGGGCATTTTTTGAGCATTTTTTCGTTGCATATATCGAAGTGCTGTTTGCAGTGGATTTTTAAGTCTGTTTTCGTTTTGAAGAGCTGAAAAAGAAAGTTGTAAATAGAATATTTTCAAATACATAACAATGGAAACAATTACCTCATTTTTTGAAGTATTATGGAACCTAACGAGGAGCGCATGGCTAAATATAACAGCCGCACGGGTCGATCCAAGGTTAAGCTAAGCTTGCAGCGGTCAGTTTGTGGATGGATGACTAGGTATCCATTACATATCGAGACCCCCTGTACCTTGGAAAGCACGTAAAGCCGATGGTCCCAACTATCATTCGTAAATCTTTGACAGTCGTTACAGGTAGTCAGAAGCTCAAAAGTCTGACAACCAGTGTTACCAAGGGGTATCGTGTTACCCAGTAACTGGGTTGTGGAGGTCAGATAAGCAGTCGCTCCATGTTAAATAGGAAAAGGCACTTTTGCACGTCAAAAATGACAGGACAAAAGGATAATTAAATCTATTTGCCCCTTCAAAAAGGTGGTTTCGTTTTGAGAATGTGCAAGAAACTATAATTACTGTTTTAAAAAGAGCAGCAGCCTTTTAGTGTTCCTATAATGTAATTTAGTTTTTTAGTGTTACTACATATAATGTAATTTAGTTTTTTAGTGTTACTACATATAATGTAATTTAGTTTTTTAGTGTTACTATATTGTAATTTAGTTCTTTAGTGTTACTATAATGTAATTTAGTTTTTTAGTGTTACTATATTGTAATTTAGTTTTTTAGTATTACTACATATAATGTAGGTAATTTAGTTTTTTAGTGTTACTACATATAATGTAATTTAGTTTTTTAGTGTTACTATAATGTAATTTAGTTTTTTAGTGTTACTATAGTGTAATTTAGTTTTTTAGTATTACTATAATGTAATTTAATTTAGTTTCAATCTGTTTCTTTGTGTATTTACATTGGAACACTACTTGTTGTTGTGATCTTGTTGTCCTAACTGTAATCATCCACAGTTCTTTTATTTTTCGTTGCTTGTATATATAGTATGTATGTATTTATGTATCTATAATATTGGATATGTATATATTTGTGTATCGTATGTGTATTGTATACATAATATTTGCACGAACGACAGTCCCATTTTATGTCCAGGAAAATCACTGTCCATTCTAAGGTTGCCTGGAAGAGATCACAGTAATGCGCTAAGGACGCCCATTGTATATTTTGTAGTGTATAATGTATTTTTTATGCTGTGTATTTTTGTGGTGTACAATAAAGTATATGTATATAAATAAATAAATAATTGTAATAAGGTATGATGGGGTTGACATATCCTTATTGGACAAAAACCCCTTTCAAATTTAAAAAAAAATATAGATACAAAAAAAAACCTTACCTTAAAACATATATAACACTGATGCGTATTAAACTTCAGTTTTCCATTCGGATTGGTTTCTTCATCACTATCACCTTCACAATCACTGTCTTTATAATCGAGATCTTTCTCATCATCATCATTATTAATTTCATCATTTAATATCTCATCACCATTGTTTTCAGCAATTTCTTCATCATTTATAATGTCATCACGATTTTTGTCAGCATTTTCTTCATCATTAATTATTCTATCACCATTTCCGTCAGCAGTCTCATCGTCATTCATTCTATCATCACCAATTTCATCATTGACATTAATCTTTTCACCATTTTCTTTTTCTGAGACAATCTTTTGTTTGTTGCCATCATCAGTTCCTTCATTATTTATTTTATCTCCATCAGTATGGGTGTCTTTATCATAATTGGCATCTTTTTCTGATTTAGTCGTTTCATTATTATTTTCTGGTTTTTTAAAGTATCTAATGGATTTTTGTTCTGAAATAGATAAAATACGTGTTTATTTAGTAATCAGAGGAGGAGGTTTGGCAGAGGTGTGTCTACAAGGTTAGTTTTCAAAGACCAGCCAAATTTTAGGGCGAAAGAAAGAAAAAAATCGTTTATTTGCGGTAAACATGACATAAAACACAAAAAAAAAAGAAATGGTTGGGGGAACATGCATCGTGGGTGGTGGTACAGACCGTCAGACTGAACAATTTTCTCCATGGGACCAACATCGTAATCGCGAATAAAAGTTCAGCAGTCCCATACCTTCAGGTCGAGTAGGCATTAAAGTTTCTAGTGAAGGTTCCATGGAGAAAGTTGTTAAAAGGAAAGATAAAGTATTTATTGCGACTCGTACAGGATTATAAACTAAACTAAACACAGTTAAAAATAAAAGTAAAACATACAGCCCACCAGACCACACACCCACACCCACCACCACCCACCACCCTACCACACCCCCACCCCACCCCACGCCCTACCACACCCTTAAATTTGGCTGGTCTTTGAAAATAAACCCTGGAAGTCTACTACGAAGTACAAAGTGCGAAAGATCGGATCGGACCGACACATGGCCGAACCGAATATTATTGAAAAATGCGAAAAAGTTCGGATCGGCTCAGTTGGGTCGGGACCATAGTCAATATTCGAAAGAGTGTAGGAGTGTAGGATCGGGACCGACCGAACCAAATAGTAACTTCGTAGCAGGAAACGGCGGAACATTCGGCCGATACCACTTCGGAGTAGACCTCCTGTATAGTAAACCTACATTTCACCAGTTATGTTAAAGTCCCATGTAATAGGGGGCGAGCCTATTGCCAACAACCGGGCACAAAATCAGACTCCGGGCTGCTACTTAGAAATTCCAGATGGAAAAACAGTAGTGAAAGAAGAAAGAAAGAAAGAAAATACGTTTATTCGCGGTTAACATGACGCAAAAAAGAACATAAAAAACAAAAAAAACAATACGAAAAGGTTGACATGCGTCACATCCACGCAAAACGGCTATCGCTCAGCATTATGCTGCGACCCTATGCAAGACAGAGCCCCAGCGCTGGTTTTCAGCGACAGCCGGCGCCGACGTAATGACGTCGTACGCGTGAGTGCTATTTCTGTTAATATCTCACCGTGAAAACTTAGGCGAAGTTAACTTGATACGAGTCATTCCACCTGACGCTAGCGATTGACACTATTGACAGCTCACTTCACCTACATTATTATGGTGAGATTTTTACAGAATAGATCGGCAGGACAGGTGTTTAGTACCCGCAACGGCACAACGGCATGCGTGTATGACCAGATGTATGAATGTAAACCAAGCAAAAGAAAGACCTGAAAGAGTTGGCAGCATAATTTGAGGGGCCCATTAGGGCGGAAACCTGCCGGGTCAGCGGGATTGTCCGAAAGGGTTACCGCTACCCCGGAACATAAAGGGCGAAGGAAGGAACATGGGTGGGTTTTAGTCAGTAAGAGTCTGACACTCCCTTCCGCTCCACCCAGAGCGGGAGGGGTCATTTGATGATTACCCACCAGAAAAAAAAAAAAAGCTAAAGGAGTATGTAAGGATCGCAGCAGGTTCTGTAGTTTCTGCCTACCCACATGGGAAGATGTGAGTTTATGTATGTGTGCCACTTACCTATAATAATCAAGTACACTGGACTTCATACCATCGATGACAAAATGAAGACATTTGATTTCCGCCATTTTGGCGCTGACAGCAACGTGAGCGGCCGTGGAACTAATGTTTTTGATAGCGAGTTTTACAAGATGCGAATACTCTGATGATAAAAATGTTCTAAATATTTCGTAGTAAACACAAAATACACAAAAAAGTCTTATTCCTCTTCATCAGAGACGTATTAGTACAAAACGACGGCCATTTGCGGCAATGTGTCAATTTTAGTTCCTGAGACGCTCGAGCGGGGCGCTTTGAATCGGCACAAAAAAACAACTGTCATTTTATATAGTATATTTAATAGTCCAGCGTACTTGTATAGTACATCAGTGATGTGTGTAATCTGCATTCACGACTTACTTGCCAAAAAATGTAAACAATTATGAGTTTATGGAAAAATAACTTTAACTCCTACACAATAAAGTTCAGTTTACGCTACAACTTCAAACGTTTTCAATAGTGCTAGTCACTGTGAAATCAACTTAATTACCATTAATATAAAGTTGATAGTTGTTTAACTTGAAATAACATTAATTTGAATAGACTGGTTTACGTACCTTTTCTAACCCCCCCGCTGTTCGCCGTCTTGATGCGTCGATTGTATTGTCTGCGTAGTTTCTCCAACACCACCCACTGATTGCGTACTCTCGCCTGAACTAGGAGTTTCTCTAAACGCTTTTCAACGCGTTTCTTTTTCTCCTCATCAACTATTTGTTTTGGCGGTTCTGAGGAAAAAAACTTATTAATTACTCCCCGATTTTTAAAGGACAGACAGAAAATTACTTTTCTTAGGGCTGATTTTTCTAACGCCAGATAATTGTATCAGAGGAATAATTTTTGTTTTTGATAATTCTTCCATACAAAAACTGTCACACGTCAATTTTATTCTGCGAATAAAAATTAACTGTGGATTGGAAAATCGGCCCTTAAGGCATTGACTGCCACCGCGGTCACCGGTGTCCGGCAACAATAGATTTTCTATTGTGTCTGTTATCTGGTAGTCAGTGTTAAAAAAAAAATAGGTTGCTAGCTTCTGCTAGTTTTCGCTTCTACTTTAACATAAAATATATCCTACTGACTTTGCGGCTTCGCTCGTGTGGATGTCGGAAAATAGCTCAGAGGAACGTACTACCGGGATTAAACCCTATGTGTTAATCCAGGTAATAAACTGGGTATCTGTGTGTCAAATTTCCCCCGAATCTGTTCAGTCGTTTTTGCGCCAATCCGGAACATCATAGGCAGTCCCTCTATGTAATTCTGGTATTCAGCTGCATCCGTTTAGACTGTACCCCAACATAGTTCAGGAAAAGGCAGGCAGATGATGAGATTGACTTACCAAGTTCTTTCGCAGGCTTCTTACTCAATACTCAAATCTTTATTGCATTCCTTATGTGTTACATAGATGGTATGTACAAGGTAAAAGATATAGATCTAGATCTAAGGCCAGATCTTTTTCTGTCACAAACAGAGGAGGTCTCATTAATTGTACCTATTAATAGCCCGGTACACAAACATTTGACTAATACCAAGCGTATGGAGAGTTTTAAAAATTGCATTTGGCTCCATACCAACTTTGTGTAATGCAATCACAGCGATTCGGTTCTCTTTATCACCCCACTCCATTTTAATATCGCAAAATATTGTACAATGTATTGGCGCCAAAATTAGAAAACTCAATGAACAATCGTATAAAAATGACAGATTCCAAATTCAAATGTAATATCTTTCTTATTTTTAATTGTAACAGTATTTATGGCCAGACTGTGTATATGGACCCTGTCGGGCACAGCAAAATTTAAGAGAGAGAAAATGAGCTAAGTGGCAAATCAAAATTCAAACAATTAAATATTATTAGATGTGCTTAATTGTGTGTATAATTATTTGTCTTCAGAAGAAGTCATCAAACACGTCCGTCATACTATCAGACTTCGTGATGTGTTCTCTGATAGCACCTTCTTTGAGTAAGCGATGGTGTCCGTATGTCCAACAGTGGGACTGCTATAGGTGAAATATGATGATAACTTCAAAATATCATCTGCCTACCTTTTCCAAACTATATTCTGGTCAGCTTCCTGTCTAACCGGATGCAACTTATTACTAGTATTTTACATGGAGCGACTGCCTATCTGACCTCCACAACCCAGTTACTGGCTAGCAGGATACCATTTAACCCCCGTTTTTTTTATAACTACAAAATAACTTACCAAGCTCTTTCTCAGGTTTCTTCAGCACATGTCCAATGAAGAAGTCGTCGAACACGTCCGTCATACTATCACGTTCTATCAGACTTCGTGATATGTCCTCTGATAGCACCTTCTTTGAATAGGTGATGGTGTCGGAGTCTATGTTGAAGTTCTCGGGACTGGTCGGCCGTAGCGTGCGCATGGTGATGGGTTCGGGGCAGGTCGGCTGGAGGGAAAACAGTGGTGTTTCTGCTGGGGTATCTGAAAAGGGTGATCACACAGTTACAGCGCATTTAGATGAGGACCGTAGAGGCGATACGAGACTCGTAGGTGAAGCTCGCCAGGCGATTTTCGCACTTATGTCTTAATAACACTCTAGTGAGAAAGAGCTGAGGGAAGAGCTGATTCACCTTCACGTCGATATTCGTATCATTTTTTACGTTGATAGATAAATACATAGATTAAACGTTTATTCAGTGCAACAAAAGACACAATACAAGTATTAAAAAAAACATAAAAAAGGTGAAGCAAAAAAATACAAAGATTAAAAAGATAAATTGACCCATAGACACGTCGTATAAGTAAATCTATAGGTAACGGTCGATCGCTACTGGGCGGTGTGTGTGTGACGTTGGCACTATTATTTTTATTATATACAGAGATAAATTAAAATCGCTAGCGAAACTTTATACATGTGATGGGTATATCGATATCTAAACATGATAAAGCAGAAAAGAAATAAATTTGATGACTTTTTTGTGGGGTCACTGGCCGCAGTTAGTGTAGTCACATGAAACATCAGTTTAAAAAACAGTATTTTTTTGTGAGCGTCAGGATGGCTGGACCAAACGAGATATGTCCTTGAGACCATGTGCACTATTTAATACCTATTTGCTACTATTTACTACCTATAGTGAAATATTTGCTACCTTTTCGTTAAGAAATTTATCAAAGAAATAAAGTGGTCACCCTTTCTGACGTCAGGTTGGCTGACCACTTCCAAGTTCTCATAGTTTTAGCGTTGTATTAACCGCGTTGTTAATGTAAATATTACACATACATATATGTAAATATTACACTAACATAATATGGAATTACTACTACTATACTATATACACAACACGACACAAAAAAGCCGTTTTCAGCAAAAATCTTTTAGGTATGGCACCCAAAATCTATAATAAATTACCTAAACAAATCATAGCTATTACGAATACAGATCTGTTCAAAAAATGTTTAAGCGAATTTCTGGCTGCAAAATGTTATTATTCAATTAACGATTATTTAAATGAAAGATACTAGACCTGCTACATCAGATTTATTTTATTTTATTTTATTATTTTAGCAAAACCTTGACTTTGAAGTAAATTATATTATTAAAATCCTAGTTATAATTAGGTGACATGTAATCATTTTTTATTATTAATTTTATATTTTATATTATTCTGACATTAACATCTCTTTTGCTACTATTATATTATTTGATTTTATTATTTTGAATTTGCAAAGAAACTGATATTGATGACTGATGTGTACCTACCTACCTACTCAAATTCGTTCCGTTTATTTTATATTTTTTTTATATTTTATGTGACATCTTAATAATTTGTGACAATAATGTAAATTTAATTTCTATAATACAACTATTGTATGCCCTAAGGGCGGGACATAGCTGATCTCAATTTTATTATTTAAGACCTGTATTATGTACCTACCTATGATCCACAATAAAGATATTGATTGATTGATTGAATTGTATTGTTGCGCGCCACAATTAATGCCTGACACATGGTGACATTAGTTACCACTTGCGCCATCTAGTATCGAGTAGCAGAACTAATACAGTCAAGAAAAATTTCGATGCTAGAACTTTCTAGAACTATCGACATCTGGTCAGTCGGGGCCGGTATGTACTCGAACATTCTAGATGTTTCTACAATAGAAGATTCCAGAACTATCTGCGGCACTATATAAGACTCGATCTCTCGACGACGGGGGTAGAGTTGGATAAGCGATACAAGTGAATACATCGAAAGCGATCTTCAAGTGCGACTTAAGTGCAATTGTGTTTTATAATTAGTGTGTTTGAGTTGTTATTAGTGTTGTTTAATTAAAGTGTATTTTTTGATAACTTATATCGGCAGTTTTTAATTGTCACGAACCCCGAAGCTCGTAATAATACGCATAAACGTAACTATAAATATAATATATACCTAATTACATATAAATGTAAGCACAAATAAATAAATGACTTTTGATTTGATTTGATCTTACCATCAATTTCATGTTTTTGTATTTCCACTTCGTACATAAAGTCTGGAGGGTCACCCATCTCTTCGATTTCTTCCAAAGGTTCTTCTTTTACTACAACTTTAGGTTTTTTCCTAGAAATAAACAAGTTTTTCTCATGTTACTGTGTCGTGTAGTATACAAGTACATTATATTAGAGGATTAACTGCCCCGCTAACTCTGCTGCTTGCAGAGTAAGCAAACTGAAGTGGCAGTGGGCTGGCCATGTTTGTCGAAGGACCGATGGCCGGTGGAGCAGACGAGTCCTGGGGGTCTACTACGAAGTGCAAAGAGCGAATGTTCGGATCGGACCGACACATGGCCGGACCGAATATTATTGAAAAATGCGAAAAATTTCGGATCGGCTGTTAGGTCGGGACCATAGTCAATATTCGAAAGAGTGTAGGATCGGGACCGACCGAACCAAATAGTAACTTCGTAGCTGGAAACTTCCACTCCACTTCGGAGTAGACCCCCTGGAGTGGAGACCGCGTATCGGCAAGCGTAGTGTGGGACTCCCCCCAGCTAGATGGACGGACGACCTAAAGAAAGTGGCTGGGACAGACTGGATGCAGAAGGTGGAGGACAGGGTGTTGTGGTGCAGCCTGGGAGAGGCCTATGTCCAGCAGTGGACTGCGATAGGCTGAGATGATTCGAGTCTCTTGCACTGACAGTATTTTTCTAAGGTTATATATTTTTGCTTACTTTTTATCCAGTATAGTGTATTTCAGATTGTGGTGACTCAAATAATGTTCCTTTAACGTTTGATATTTAAAATAATCCTTTTTGCATATTTGACATTTTGTGTCCTGAAACAAAAACACGTTCAGATTTAAAATAAATAAATATTTACCACTAAACGCACGACGCCATCGCGGCAGGCCGAGACGAAGATGGAGGGACGAGCTTGACTCCTACCGTAGGGACTGGCCGGCACTCGCAAAAGACAGAATTGTGTAGAAAAGGGAGAGGGAGGCCAATACAGGCTAGTAACATTACATTAAAAATATTTGAACCGACCTCAAAAAAGAGGTTAAGCTTTTTTTTTTTGTAAGCCCTTATTGTGTCCCACTGCTGGGCAAGGGCCGAAGTTATGCATACGATCTATTTTTTTTTATGTGACAAAAATCCAAATCAACTAAACTCGCCTATGTCTCAGATAATGATCATGTTAGACCAGAAACTCAATGGCATACACAACAAAGTTCAAATTCCATTGCAAACAATTTAGGATCCTTTCTTACAAATGGTCACACAAAAATCAACTTTGAATACATAACGCTAAGTAGATAGTAGAGTGCCAAACTAGAAAAAAATTTCTACGTATGAAGAGTAATTGTTATTATACTAGCCGCGCCCCGCGCTTTCACCCGCATAAGTTTCGATCCCGTGGGAATATCGGGATAAAAGTATCCTATGTGTTAATCCTGGTTATAAACTATCTGTGTGCCAAATCCATTATAGAGGTATGAGGAACAGGGCGTAAAGTTCACTCATCCTCCATAGAAAAGGGAGGATCCTCCGACCAGACGGGTGTTGTGTCTGGCGGGCAACTGCCCAACGATTGATGTTGGGAAATTGTATCTATGCGAATTGCGCGGTAAACTCTACTTGCGAGATGCAGGATTTGCGTGACGTCAGTATGACGCGTTGTTCGCATGTGGCGTTGTAGATACCGCTACACGATCCATCCGTACAAACTTTCGCGTTTATAATATTAGTAGGATAGAATATTTTTTTTTTTTATATACTACTTTTTTATATATACAGCGTGTAACGGAAAGGGTGTATACATACCAAGGGCACGGCTTCTTTGGATGATAACAAACGATATTGGAAGGGTTTCAACTCAAAATAAAATACTCTAAAAATTGATACCAAATTTTCGGTATCTTGGGTTTCTTAAATTCAAATCATAACAAACGTATCACCGCACTACGTAGGTCAATGACTTCCACGTTAATGGCCAATATTACGAAAAATCTCTTCCGTAATTCTGCGCGCCCAGTATCGTCTACCGCATTCTTTGTCGGCCCGAACCGCCGAAATAAAATCGTCGCCGCCAAAGGTTTTCGCGCCTAATTCTGTACGCCTAGTAGCTTACAGACTATTACAGCTGCGGTTCTTTGTGACCGCCCGCCGCGTGCCGACACGCGCGCGCGCAATAAACCAAACATACCTACCTACTATACCGTGATGTAAAAATTAATGCGTAATTATTGATTAATGATATTAATGTATTACTCGTTAATATCAAGCCAGAAATTGCACGTAAAAACTGAGATAACAAAACTTACGTAAAAAATCGAAACAAAGTTTAGGTAGGTTAAAAACTAGTTTCATCCCTTATTATTACTTATTACCGAGTAAACAGTAAAATCTTAAAGCTTTGCTTAATTTAGTAAATTGACTTACATTTTTAAAGATGGGGTTCGGTGTACACACGTAAGTACCAAAACCGCTCGCTTGTTCAAGGACACCTAAACATTGCGTTGCATGTCTGGTGTTAATGTCGTTATGGCGGCCTCAATCCGCACTTTCATTAGGTCCACAATGGACCTAACTGCACCACTACCACTGCACTGCACTACCTACGTTTTTAAACACCCACAACAAAAAGTCTAACGGGGTTAGGTCTGGGGATCGCGGAGGTCAAGCCACGCTTCTACTACCACGCCCAACCCACTGAGATGATTACCATCTTCTGCTCCGACACATATCAACATTTCGTAATATTCGCTATTACTTAACGACACTTTGCAAACACAACAAAAAAGTCAATTAGGTGTAGCCGCACTGAACTGATGCGCGTATCACAGGGATAGAAACAAGCGCACTAGAAGCGGGTCAGGAGTCGACTGACGAGCAAAACAATAACAATAAAACTCCTCTTCCCTGCTATCCTGGTACCTATTTTGTTTACACACATTATGATGCTTCGTTGTGTGTGTAACGACGTAATTAGGGTTCTGTACGACACAATTTTCAATTCGGCAATAACAATTCCTGTTACTCATGCGGTCTTAGTACTTTATTAATTTTTTTCCACAGTTAGATGTAGTTTTGCGACATTTTTTATTGACTTCGTTTGAATTAGACTAAAGGACTAGACGTCTCAAACCAATAAAACCCATGTACCACTCAAACTGCACCGACAGACCGTGAACTTCCGATAATTCTTTCGGTTAGTCCTACAGACAAAAATTATGCGTGCGTGCTATTATTTTGTAATTAAAAAACTTACCGTCTTACGAATTTTCGATCAGGTCACGTGTCCTGACGCGAGTTTAACATTTTTTACCCATTACAAAAAAAGTGTTCAACGCCGCTAAAGAAGTTTTCACTTCAAAAAACTATTAACTTGTTAATAGTTTTCATCATAATTATTTAAAAATAGTGACCTTCTTTTAAAAATTATGAACGGAACCCACTGTGATTTTATTTGTACTAGGAGAAGAATAAGTTGCGAAGAGGTGAATTGAAATGAAGTTTTGGGTTCAGTTGGACATAAATTGTTACTACTAAATCCTTTTTCTATTCTAAGTTCTAATGGCCAATAATAATGTTTATTCAAGCAATTAATTCCTGGATGCACGTAAGGATTCGATTTTTATGATCAATTCAATGATACGAGCTGACGATTTTTCGAAACAACTCCTGGATCGTATGTGTAAAAAATATTATGATAAGGGCACACAATAGTTGAAGTTCATATTTTAGTGATTTTAACCGACTACATCTGTACCATCTGAATGAAAGTCGTAGAATTACGCCGGAAAGGTTATCAATTATTATTTATTAAAAGTTTAGACGTACAATCGCGGACTTTTCCGGTGAATCACCCTAAAGACTATAATCGCTTGGCATCCAACGTTCGAACGCAAGACTAGCCCCGCCCCCTACGCACATACGCACAAATATCTGTGTTTCTACTGTCAGCATTGTTGTATTTGTGCGCGTGAGTTAAAATACTGTGTAAGGTATTCTTCATTCATTATTTGTTTTTACTTTTGTTATTGATGCGAGGCGAAAGTCAGTTTGGCTTCGATAATGTATTGGGATAGCATATTGAGTAAAAGGTTATAGAGGAAAATGATTATAGTTTATTTGTTACGACATATTATTATAATAAAGTGCGTAACATAATTTAATTTATTATATACGACTTTTTGGACGATTGACTATTTAATCAACTAAATTAGAAGTTCCATTCGGAAAGAGTGTTAAAACTGCTAGATTTACTAACTGCACTTTTATGAGTATTATATCACATAAAATCAAGGGCTTAAGTATTTGCCATCTACATTTAAAATTCAGTCTTATTGCTTTGAGATAAGAGTGTTTTTATCTTGATAATTTTAGTTGTTGTTTGTTGATTCGCATAACCGGCTTTACTATTGAATTACAGCAATAGGACAAGTTTTTAGTAGAGGGCGTATATTATACTAGTGCACAAAAGCGTTATTTGTTTTTTGTAACAGGAAATCGTCGCAAGAATTATAATAATTTACGCAGCACATGCCACTGAAACAGTCTAATTATTTATTTTTCCATATTTGTCCATAAATTGATATTTATGGATAAAGTCGGAAAATAAATATTTAAACAATTTCGGGGCTTTTTTTTCTTATGTGACATCCCTTTTTCTAATTGTGCAAAACGTATGAAAAATCCGTGCACTAGATCTTAGATCTTAGATCATCCCGAATGAATACAAAAATAAAACCACATCGTGTTAGGATCATAAGTATATTTTCACATAACTTATCCATCAATGGGAATGGACCCGTGATTTTAATAATAACATTTAAAAATATAAATATGTAGATCATTTTACAAATAGTTGTTTTTATCGTTCTATTCTTATATTTACATTGAGATCACATGTAATCAGGAATATTAAACTGTAGAGTACACAAATAAATATTTACTTCAAAATTGTTTACTTACTATGTAGTATCTACTTTATAGTTTTTTAAAATAGACGTTACACCAGTACATAAACTTACACTAATTTGAGAAACATTATGGCATACTAAATCATTTTTATTTTTATAATAAAACGAAGAGCATTACTTATCAGTTATGATTACAAAAGAAAACAGTCTAATACATAATCCACATTACAAGAAACTACAGAAATAATCAAAGAATTTTGTACCATAAATATCAAATCAATAAAACTAGGAATATGGACACTAAAATCATGTCTACAATGCCATAACAAATAAAATATTATAAAATTGTTTATAAATGAAACATAACACCATTTTTATAGTTAAACTAATTTAAATTTAAAGATAAATGGTCAAGAAATGACAAACAACACTTATTGATCTAAGTTTTTATCTTCATTTAATACTCGGTTGTAATGCTTTGAAATAAGATTGCTTTTATCGTGACTAATTTTATTGGTTTCGCCTAACCGGCTTAACTTTTGAGTAATAGAACAATAGGATAAGCCGTGTGTATGTAAATATAACTTGAACAAACCCGAAACTCAATTTCGTAGTAAAAGATTAGAACAAAGTATTTAGGAAGCAATGTAAGGCAATAAATCATTTTAATCCTTTGTCCATGAGGTTTTAAAAATTGCGGCATATTTTGACAACCAAACTATCTTATCTTATATTTATGATCCCTTGGCAAAAATTGTGAACAAAGGGCGTCGGCATGCTTTTGTTGAACTTCCCACGTTTTGAAACAATAGGTAACCAATTTCTTTGTTTCTCTAATATTATGTTGTGAATTGCGTGCCTAATTCAGTTTTGTTTACTACTCATAAATATCATAAGCATAACGGTTTAATTTAATTTTTATTATTATTTAAATTATAATAAATTTAATATTTATTATAATTTAAATTATATTCAAAGTCCGACTCTGCAACTGCCAGATACACCACAACACCAAAACAGAAATAAATAAATACAGCCACATAAGTAACAGTACTTGTTATTTACATAAAAAAAATCCTAGTAAAAAACAAATATAAAATAATATAATATAATAATATTAGATATAGAGGTAAGATTGTTTTTTTTTGTTATCATTTAAATCAAAAACTACTAGACTGATTTCAAAAATTCGTTTACCATTATAAAACTATATTATCACTGAGCTGAGTAACAAAGGCTATATAACATCACGCTGCGACCCACGGGACACAGGACCGCGGCGGGCAGCAATTTTTTTTTAATATTTCGTCATAGCTCCGCCCGCGTCTATAACAGCGTCGAGTCTATTTCTCATGGAGCTCACAAGGACTTGACACAAGTTCGACCCTCGAATGGAGTTCCACACCTCGTCACAATGAGAGACGAGCGCAGGCTTATTTCTTTCGTTCCTAAAATCCCATCTTTGAACCATTATGGCCCATAGGTGTTCGATGGGATTTAGGTCTGGAGACCTAGAGGGCCAAGCGACAGTCCTAATGTCCGGTTGCTGGACGAGCCAATTTTGCACAACTTGCGCGCGGTGTATCGGGCAGTTGTCTTGAAAAAAATAAAAATGTGGGACCTCATCCCTCGGATACACCGTGCGCACAGTAGGCAACATCACCTGGTCCAGCAACTCGGCATGTGACTGACCATTAGCCCTCCTGTCAATATACACCAATTCGCCTGGCCCGTCAGCGCTCATCCAACCCCACATATTAACAACGATTCGGCCGGATTCGTGATTGGAACTCACGTTTCGAGGCTCGTACCGTGTGTTATTAACACGCCACAAATTCCGACGGCCATGTTGGCTAGATTTGAATGACTTTTCGTCGGAAAATATGGCGTGCAAGAAGTCAAAATCCCTGTAATCCCGAGCAAAGCGTACTCTCGCTTGTTTTAGCGCGTCGTTGAGCACAATTTTTTTGGCCGGCCGTCTGTGGTGCACTCCCGCCGCATGTAGCGCTCTCCTTACAGTTCTCACATTGCACTCTTATTCCGCAGCGAACCTCGAGGTTCTGGTAAAAGGGTCTTGCTGATATACGGCCCGCATGTGCGCCACTCGGCTCTCGGTAACGATGCGCGGACGCGGGGCACGAGGGGCGTCGTCATATGACCCTTCAGCAGCATCTCTGTTGATCCAACGTCGCACAGTATTTCTCTGTAAAAAAAATGTAGCTTTATATTGGTCTCTTTCAAGAACTGTTTTACTTAAATATCTTTACTCGCTAACAATAAGAAGACATCTAAATGTGTAATGATTAAAAAATGGCGGCACTTGTAACAATCAATTGAAAAGCCCGAAATCGAGTGCAAAGAGTCTATTTTACAAGTTCAAAATGGTGAAAATAAGGCTCATAAAAATATTTGCGATAGCTCATTGCATCCGGAATGACGTTTAAAAATGTATCGGTTTCTTGACCAATATCAATAGAACACACCAAAAATCATTTTTTTATTACGTTTTTGAAAGATTTAATTATATATTTGTTAGTTTAAAAAAAACGGTTTCATCCGCATATTTGGTTACTGCTTCACCCTGTATACTATTTCTTATAAACCAGGTTATTACATACAAAAAGAATTGTTCCAATTCGACTCCAGTGGTTCCAGTGATTAGCTCGTTTAAACAAACAAGCTTCAGCTTTATTATATGAGTACTACCTATTTTTACAGTTTGGGCTACCAGTTTCGGGTTCTGTTACCCGAAACTGGCTTTTTTACAGTGAAGTATAAGTAATTTAATTATATTTTAAACTAGCTGCCCGCCGCGGTTTCACCCGCGTCTTTGGTTAGTGCTCCACTCTCGTGGGGTCGTAGCGTGATGTTATATAGCCAATGTCACTCTGGAAAAACGTAGCTATCAGTAAAAAAAAAATTGCAATCAGATCTGTACTTTCAGAGATTACCTCCTACAAACAAACTAACAAACTTGCTTCTTTATTTTATTAGTATAGATAAGTTTACTAGCGAAATTAACTTCTTATATAATTATACAATTGAAGCAAAACTTGCCGATACATTTCTGTTTATTTTAAGTTTGACAAACATTCTTAGGATATCCGTTTTTTTCGGCTACAAAGGCGACTCAGCGATAGATAAAAACTATGTGAGAAACATCTATTAACATCCTAACATCGAAAAAACGCCCAGCTAAACTGTGCTGTAAATATTGCATGTTAAGGTATAGATTAAATCAAAATTGCGACAGCAACAAAATACAATGTGCGGTGCCACATTTGAAGTCTGTTTTAGTCCGTGAGGCGTTAGATATCTAGTACTATTGTTGATATAACTATCGAAGGTGAGGAACAAAAAATATTATTCACAGAGTTTTCAGAAATAACAAAAAAAAATTATTCTGATTTTCTTTCTGCATACTATGATAAAATGCACTCATAAATACAAAATGATCACGCAAATAAATCGATGGTAAAAGTAACCTATCAGATTATATTCTTGAAAAGTTCTTTAATTACATTAATTTTACAATTTCGAACCGTTATAGTTATGAAGTGTCTTCTAGTGTTAGTAAATTAAAAATATGATTTTATACAGGATTATTTTGAAAACACTAATAAATAACATCCCAGGACTATATTGCTAACATTAGATTTTTTTTCTATGTTTTCTTTAGTTCTATGAATTTTTACAAAACTTTGTATTTATGATTTTAATTCAGAAGTCAGTTAAGAAGTTTTTATTATTTTGTCTTTTGTTAATTTTTAGATTTTTACTAACGCACTGTTTGTTCAGTTATCTAGTATGTATTCTTTTGGTATCGTGTAACAATTTTGTTTTCTGTTTGACTGATTAAAATATAAATATTGAAAGATAAGAAATTGTTCTGCGAATATTGTTTTACTTTAATTATTAAAATGTCAATGTCAATGTAAACGGCATCAAGTAGTCCGCAACTTTAAATTTATTATAATAATAATATAAGAAATATTATAAAGAGGAAAGATTTTCTTTTTTGTTTGTATCGAGTGTCTCAAAAAATACTGGACCAATTTTGAAAATTCTTTCACCATTAGAAATCTACATCATTATCGAGTAACATAGGCTTTGTAACATCACACTACGACCTACAGTTTTGTTGTAGGAAAAGTTTTGTTTCTTTGTTTGCTTAAACGAGTTAAACTCTAGAACTACCAGTCGGGTTGAAAGAATTACTTTTGTATATGATAGCGCAAATCGCGGGGAATAGCAAGATAATGATAAAAATAGGTAGGTAATGTTAATTATGAAAACATTAAAACATACAGAATAATAACAAACAAAATATTTAACAATTTCGACTTACCGTAACATTTAATTCCTGCGATATTTGTGAAATATTCAACCCCTGGTTGTGTAGAACCAAAATTTGGTTGCGTTCTTCTCTTAATAAATTTCGGGGCATTGTTTAAGTCCATTAAAACACAGCACGGGTCAGCAGGAAGGAAATCAACAGTCCAATAAAACAGAGCACGGGTCAGCAGAAGAGCAATCAATCAATGGAAAAATTCACAGAGAGGCGTGTTGACAACAAGCGAATGCAAATTGCAACTGAATGGTGACTAGCGTGACTGATCGGGTGAAGTGTCATAAAACACACATACACACATATTTTGAGAATGCCCTGTTATTTGCCAAAATTATTTTTGAGCCCCGCCCACTAGTCTCATTAGCGAATTACAGGGAAGTTGACCGGTTATGCCACGATGCGTAGTTCAAAGTATTTTGTTTGCTAAGTGATTCACCGTTTTTGTCCCCGATAGTACCTACCTGAGTGGCAACTGTAAACAAAATAAAGGTGTGTTAAATGGGGTTTAAAATTTTTTTGTTTACGATTTTTGAATGAATATTTAGAAGATCGATTCAAGAGCACCGGATTCGATCTGTGAATCGAATAAAACATCGATTTAAAGCAAAACATCGTTCATCCTTATGGCCACCAAAACAAAAGGTTAAGAATAACGTTAGGAAATTTACAGGAATATTGTTTTTGAATTAGGTATTTACTGTGTTGTAGGTACGATGGTAAGGTGGGTGGAAGATTACTATGTAGATAATAATTATCTAAAAAGTAATCTTCTACAAAAGGGCAACTAAGGAAAAATCCAACAAGTGTGTAAATGATACGTGACAATGCAAGCAGGTATCTAAATATTATTTCGTTAAATTTTGATACTAATTTAATATAATTAATTGTATTGTAGCTAGTTCACAAACATAATCAAAGTTTAGGAAAAGTCAGTAATAATATTTTGTAAACAAAAAATAAACATGCGGAACCTTTTATTCAGAATTACCAGGAGTAAGAGGTTTATTTTTACTTACAAATAGTTCGATGACACCGATCAGCTGACTTAGTGCTAGTGATGTGCTTATTTCAATTTTAAAAGTTTGGTTTCTGGTATCAATGTATTAAAAAATCTCGTAACTTCCGAACATGTAGAGATAGGATTAAAATACCCTTCCAATATCGTTTGATGTCGTCCAAAGAAGCCGTGTCCTTGGTATGTATATACCCTTTCCGTCTGTATAAAACTTACTTTTTCAGTGCCATGTCCATATTTCAGATGCTGTATGATACCTCTCCTGCTGTACGTGACCATATCACAGATGTCACACAGATACTCTCTAGACTTGGGATAGGGACCGTGGGCGTTCTTTATATGTTGAGCGAGGTAGATTTTGGCTGAAAACCTGTAACAAAAGCTTGTGGCTAAGAAATAACAGCCACACGGTTCGATCGACCAGGTTATGCTACGCTTGCCGCGGTTGGTCCGTGGGTGGGTGACCATCTTCACATACCAAGACCCCTCCGTGCCTCGGAAAGCACGTTAAGCTGTTGGTCCCGGCTGTCATTCATGGATCTTTGACAGTCGTTACGGGTCGTCAGTAGCCCGAAAGTCTGACAACCAGTGTTACCAAGGGGTATCGTATTACCCAGTAACTGGGTTGTGGAGGTCAGGTAGACAGTCGCTCCATGTAAAATGCTGGTACTCAGCTGCATTCGGTTAGTCTGGAAGCCGACCCCAACATAGTTTGGAACAGGCTAGGCAAATTATGATGTTGACGATAAGTATATGTACAGACGCCAGCAGGTCAATCTACCCGAAACTGTCAAATTTTCCTAATCAACCTTGAACCTTACAGCTTTAGAGATAAAGTTGAAAATTTATTAAAGAAATTTGACTGTACTTACAATTGCCCACAATAGTGACACTGCACGCGACATCCATTCAGGATATGTCTGGTGAGTCTGAACTTGCGAGGGAAGCGTCTGTTGCAGCTGGTACACACGTGTTGGTTCTCTGGGTAGTGGATTACGAGGTGACGTTTGAGATCGCTCTGTAAGAAAAAATGAGGTTTTAATTAAAACAGTTGGGTGAAGGGTTAAAGGTTAAACATTCCGAGAGTAAGCAGTGGTGGCCCAGTGGTAACAGCCGCGACTTACGAGTTGTAGGTCGTAGGTTCGAACCCAGACAGGCACTTTACTTTGTGTAAATTATTTCATCACCACTGCTCTCAAAACGGTGAAGGAAAACATCGTGAGGAAACCGGCAAGTCCTAGAACCAAATATTCGAAGACATGTGACGAGGGTATAGTCACTCTTTGTCAATATTCGAGGGTATAGTGACTCTTTGTCAATATTCGAGGGTATAGTGACGCTTTGTCAATATTCGAGGGTATAGTGACGCTTTGTCAATATCCGAGGGTATAGTGACTCTTTGTCAATATTCGAGGGTATAGTCACTCTTTGTCAATATTCGAGGGTATAGTCACTCTTTGTCAATATTCGAGGGTATAGTCACTCTTTGTCAATATTCGAGGGTATAGTGACTCTTTGTCAATATTCGAGGGTATAGTGACTCTTTGTCAATATTCGAGGGTATAGTGACTCTATGCCAATAATCCACCAACCCGCACTGGGCCCGCGTGGTGGATCACGGCACACTCCCTCTCATAGAGAGGAGGCCTGTGTCCCAGCAGTGGGAACTTTATAGGTTGATTATGTATTCAGAGTTATTATTTCAAACATCTATGCAACAAAATGTAAGAAAAAAAATATGGGGGTCTACTCCGAAGTGGTATCGGCCGAATGTTCGACCGTTTCCTGCTACGAAGTTACTATTTGTTTCGGTCGGTCCCGATCCTACACCCCTACACTCTTTCGAATATTGACTAAGGTCCTGACTCAACTCAGCCGATACGAATTTTTTTCGCATTTTTCAATAATGTTCGGCCATGTGTCGGTCCGATCCGATCATTCGCACTTTGCACTTCGTAGTAGACCCCCAGGTTGTCATTGTCACGTGATCAACTTTGAACGTTAATATCACGGAAACGTGATGCTTATACATTATGGATTGATAAAGCATCGACTCTTGCGTATTATCAAACAGTTTTACACCATTTTATTTTTGGAACGAATTTCTTCAACGGAGCTTGCAGTAGGAGTAACATGTGAGAAATCGCCACGTAACGAAAAAAAAACGTAAAAAAAATCATTCAAGATGGCGGCTGCAAAAAATTTAATTTTTTTTTTCTATGTTTCTAGGGTGCTGTAGCCAATAGTGAGCTAAAAATAAAATTCCAAGATGGGCGCTGCAAAAATGTCCGTCATGGGTATCGTTTTCATGGTTTTGAGAGGGTGCTGAAGCCGGTAGTGAGCTCAAAATGAAAATCCAAGATGCTGGCTACCAAAACGTAAAAAATATCGTCATTTTGAAATTTCCGCAGCCGAAATCTTGGTTGTTATTTTGAACTCCGTTCCTGCCGTGGGACACCCCACCTTTCTTCCCCCCCACTTTCCTTTCATTCTTACCTTATCCTTAAACCTCTTCCCACAAGGTTTGTAGCTACATTTGTAAGGCTTTACGTCTATATGTCGTCTCATATGCGCCTGTAAGTTGTTCTTAGTAGACAGACGGCCGCATATCTCACACTTTACACGATTTGTTTTTTTGTGGACTGCGTTCTGAAAAGAAATGTCAAATTCATTTAGGGTCAGTTCACACCGAGACGCGACGCGACGCGACGCTGCGCGCACACTTTAAAAGAGTGACTCAAAATATACTTTATTTTCTACACGAAAAGGTACACATTGCATTGTGGGCGGCGCGCGGCGCAGCGCGAAATCACTAGCCTCTTCCAGTATCGTCGCGTCGCGTCGCGTCTCGGTGTGAACTGACCCTTATTCACCAGCAGCCTAATTGCGTGACACATTTTCGGCAAATGATTGAGATTAATTGGTTTCGTTTCGACAGCTTTTTGATTCATTTTACGATTTTCGTATTGCGTAACTCCACTGTCATGTAATAGCAACAGCTGTTGGTTTGAAACGCTAAAGAGTGAACGATATCTGCTTAAGGAAATCGTAATTTGAAACAAAAAGCGATCGAAACGAAACCAATTAATCTCAATCATTTGCCGAAAATGGTTACGCAATTAGGCTGCAGGTTCATAAGGTGTTAGTTAATAAAACCATAAAATCCTACTGATATTATAAATGCGAAAGTTTGTGAGGATGGATGGATGTTTGTTACTCTTTCACGCAAAAACTACTGAACGGATTTGGATGAAATTTGGCATACAGATTATACCAGCCAGGATTAACACATAGGATACGATTTTGAGGTTTTTTATATTTCCACGGGATCGGAACTTATGCGGGTGAAACCGGGAGGCGATATGCGTTTATAATGAGTTATGAACCAGTACCGCTCCGACACAGCAAATAACTTGTCATTAAAGTTAGGATTTTAAATCAACTGCATTAAAGTAAATTTTATGATGACGATACAGAATAGTGGGGAGCTTGTGGTTCAGTAATAACAGTCGCACGGGTCGATCGATCAGGTTAGGCTACGCTTGCCGCGATTGGTCCGTGGATGGGTGACCATCTTCACATACTAAGACCCCTCCGTGCATCAGAAAGCATGTTAAGCCGTTGGTCCCGGCTGTCATTAGTGGATGTCTTTGACAGTCGTTACGTGTCGTCAGTAGGCCGATAGTCGAGGGGTATTACCGAGGGGTATCGTATTTCCCAGTAACTGGGTGGTGGAGGTTAGATAGGCAGTCGCTCCATGTAAAATACAGAGGGTCTACTCCGAAGTGGTATCGGCCGAGTGTTCGGCCGTTTCCTGCTACGAAGTTACTATTCGGTTCGGTCGGTCCCGATCCTACACTCCTACACTCTTTCGAATATTGACTATAGTCCCGACCCAACTGAGCCGATCCGAACTTTTTTCGCATTTTTCAATAATATTCGGTTCAGCCATGTGTCGGTCCGATCCGATCATTCGCACTTTGCACTTCGTAGTAGAGCCCCTGGTATTCCAGGAGGGAAGCCAGACAGAATCAAAAGTAAAATTTTATACTTACAACATGCATAGTGAGTGTGCCTTTTGTTTTGAACACTTTATCACACTGTGCACAGGGATGCTTCCTGGTATCCAGCTCAAAGTGCACCTCATCCACGTGAATTTGTAACGACTGCTTCTTTTTGAAGCTGGCAACACAAACAAAAAGAATTTAAAAAATCGATCAGAGGTTAAGCTACACTTGGTGAGGTCAGTCCATGGATGGGTTCATCCATTATTACAACCGTTGGTCCCGGCTGTCATTTGTAAATTTTTGACAGTCGTTACAGGTAGTCAGAAAGCCTTAAAGTCTGACAATCAGTCTTACCAAGTGGTATCGAATTACCCTCAATTATTTGCAAACTGTTTTTAAAATAAAGGTTTTTCTTATCCACACTGGGTTTGTTAGTCAAATACTGGGCACTGGGTTTGTTACATATCTTCTTAGCTACCACGAGTCTGAATTTGAGGGGCTTATGGCTAACAACTAACAGCTGCACGGTTCGATCGATCAGGTTAAGTTACGCTTGCTGCTTTTGGTTCGAGGATGGGTTGACCATCTTTTCATTCCAAGACCCCTCCGTGCCTCGGAAAGCATGTTAAACCATTGGTTCCGGCTGTCATTCATAGATCTTTGACAGTCGTTACGGGTCGTCAGAAGCCCGAAAGTCTGACAACCAGTCTTACCCAGTAACTATGTGGGTTGTGGAGGTCAGATAGGCAGTCGCTCCATGTAAAATACTTGTATTCAGCTGCATGCGGTTAGATTGGAAGCCGATCCCAACATAGCCAACTATGTTGGGATCGGCTTCCAGTAACGTGTTTCGTGTAACTTGTTCTTTCCCAAGAAAAGGCAGCAGATGGTGATGACGTGATCAACTTTGAACGTTAATATCTTGGAAGCGTGACACGTTACTGGGTTTGGTCCTATTATGTTTTCTGTTCGCATTGATGTCAGCCATCGATTTATATAGGTCTCATGCGTGGCCATTTTGAAAAAGGATCAAAATGGCGCAACGGTAGGTATCCAGGCTTTCCCCAGGGATGTGCCTTAGGGTCAGTTCACACCGAGACGCGACGCGACGCGACGCTGCGCGCACACTTTAAAAGAGTGATTCAAAATATACTTTATTTTCTACACGAAAAGGTACACATTGCATTGTGAGAGTTCAGAATACGTTGCGCGGTGCAGTAGGTCGTTTTAAAGTGTGCGCGCAGCGTTGCGTCGCGTCGCGTCTCGGTGTGAACTGACCCTTACAGGCGTTGCGCAGGGGTGGTTCCGGAATTGGTCTTTTAAGAGGAACCGGGACTACCCCTATGTGCGGATGGTGATCACCGGGGTGGTTTTAGTGAGGTAAAAATCCCACACTCCCCGACCTCACTCCCCAGAGGTCGGGTGCCTTTTGAAGGTTTCCCCCGGAAAACAAAAAAAAAAAAAAAAGGTATCCAGGCTTTGATAGACTGGAAGCCGACCCCAACATAGTTGGTTAATGATTCACCTCTGCCTACCCCTTCGTGGAATACAGGCGTGATGTTGAACACTTACTTCTTTTGACATATAGAACACGGATAGTCCTTGGATATTCCTAGATGCCTCTCTATGTGTCGTCTTATCGTCGAGCTGTCCCGGCAAGCGTAGTCACAGTACTGACATTGAAATGGTTTCTCTCCTGAAAGAAATAGAATAAAATATTCATTTATTTGCTCAGAACTGCACTCCTCAAATTAAATCAAATCAAAAGTCATTTATTCAAATTAGGCTGAGAATCAGCACTTTTTGAACGTCAAAATTACAAAAGACAGCCCCCCAAAAACGCCCGCCCTTCATCACTTCCTAGTGCTATCGCTGGGAAGAAGAAGTGGCGCAACAAACTCCCCAGCAGCACAGCTGTCTGTTCAGTTAGGAAATTGATTGTATACAATACTAGGTATCCAATGCTTACATAACCGGACTAAGTACTAATTACCCATTCATTCGAAGTTATTAAACTATTAATAGTCGAAACTAACTTTTAATAGCCATTACTGTTGCTGTGCGATGGCCGCCATTTTAGCTTTACATAAAGTAACAATGTTGAGTGATTCTTCAGAAAATGTTGTTATTTCTCGTTTTGGCGTTAAAAATCATATTTGCAGGTAAGCTTTTTTTTTTGTTTACTAATCTTGGGCTAGGTTGTCAAGTCGCCCCCCCGGTGGGTTCCCGCATTGTCGAGGCGGGGGGGCTCAGTAGCCGTGGCTTGGACAACCACGGTGAAGCTAAGAGGAACCCGAGGAGGGGCCGCTCGTCAGGGCTTTGCCTGTAAGCCGACGACGTAGCGGCCAAAAAGTAGGTTGCGGTGCCGCTTGGGCGACATCGCAACTGAGGCGGGCCGTGATGTGGTATGGGAGGCATCACGGCTGAGGGTTGGAGGCCGCGGCGGGGGAGGAGTGCCGGTATTGCGGTGCGCCGCTCTCCCTACCTTCCGCGGCCTTGAAGGGGTCGCCACCGTCTGATGGCGGAAGCGGTGGGGCCGCAGGGGAAGAGGAGTGTTGGTATTACGTTGGCCGCTCTCCCTATCCTCTGCGGCCGAAAATTGGCAGGCGGCGGGGCCAATGATCTGACCCGTCGCAGGGGGACCAAGGGTGCCCAGACACGGGGTCGTCTGGCGCCCATGTGCTGGTTTGGTCCCTGGGGTGGTCACGGCGTGCCATGTGTGCTGGTGCGCCGGTGATGGGGAGTAATCCCCAGAGGAGGGTCCGGTGACGGACGGCCGCGGCGGGTTCACGGATGAGTGCTAAGGCGTGCCCGTGTTCCCGCCGTAAGCGGGGAGGAGGACACCGTGGGGTTTTAGTGGGTTAGAGTCCCACATAACTGCACTATCTCCCCGTGGTAGTGCAGTATGCATGAGCATTTCTCCACGTTAAAAAAAAAAAAAAAAAAGGTTGTCAAGTCGTCCCAGAAGGTCGCTGCGGAAAGGGAGAGGGTGATCACGTCCACTCACCAGACCCGCAGCAGGCGCACCGGGCGTCGGCGGATGGCGAACAACGCCCTCCTCAAGCCCCTTTAAATGGGCCAGGACCCGAGGACCCGAGGTGTCGGCGCGTAGTGTTCCACGCGCGCCTCTCTTAGACGTCGCGGGGGGAGTCAAACACCTCACTCCCCCCCTAACCCGAGGAGGAGGCACCACGAGGGGGTTGCGGAAGGATCGTACCCGCGAACCCCGGCATAGGTGTGAGATGGAACACCGGGGTGGTTATTTGTCAGTAAATCTGACAGACCCCTCCGCCGCCCCTGGGCGGAGGACTTCCATGAGGAATTTCCACCCAACGTTAAAGATCCCTTGTTACCGGTCGCTTCGAATTGCCGTCCCATCGGACTATGAGAGTAAAGGAACAGAGAGTGCACCTGTGTTTACGCACACACTTGTGCACTATAATATCTCCTGTGCACCTGGCTAATCTCCGTTGAGATTGGCCACCGTGACCGAAATCGGTCGGGATGCTATTATTAATAATTGTGTTAATTTGCAGAAGCGCGCGTCTTCTGTCAGGATAGGAACGCATTATCGTGGAAGCCCTTAGGACCAACCTGTCCTATCACATGCAGTACTATTAAATCGGCCGTTGATAGGTGAGTATTTGGTCGTTGAGATGACACATAGAGCTTTAGAAAGAGACTGTCACGCAGGTATGAGTGAAAGAGACAACGCTCTGCGAGCGATTACAAGCCGATTTTTAACCGACTTCAACAAAGGAGGAGGTTCTCAATTCGACGGTGTTTTTTTTTTTTTTTGTGTGTTTGTTACGCGATTACTCCGCCAATTGTGGACCGATTTTCAAAGTTATTTTTTCGTTCGAAAGGAGATACTTCTGAAGTGGTCCCATAGTTACCAAGACAGGATCTGATGATTGGGTCCTGGAGAAATCGAGGGCAACCCTCAAATTTTATGGGCCCACACATCGTTTTTCGCAAATCTTATGAAGTAATTTAAATACTTGCGTATGGTTTTTAAGTTTTTAGTGTTTATTAGGTTTTTGAAGTCGGTTTTTGCTTTTTTTTTTCTTTTAATTATTTTGGTAACAAAGTTCTTTAACGCGGCTTTCGATAGGAGTAAACTGGTAGAAATCGCGACTTTCTATTATTTATACAGGGTGACAGGGAAACTTGACGTATTCCTTGAAAGGGGTTATACTAAGAGGTCATTAGCAACAGATTAAGTCCAGTGACTAGGGGTAAAATATTATTAGTAGGGAAGTAGGATGTTATGGGGCGTAGACGAAGCAATAAACGTAGATTGTTCACTGCCAAGAATTAATGACGTTGAGTTTGTACCCGCGTTAATTGTTGATTGTATTTTATCTGTAAAGTAATTCATTTGGGTGTGTGATGTCTTTACTTTCAAATTTGATGCAAGAAATTGAGTTTTTCAGAAAGAGAAGATGGTGGGATTTTAGAAGCAAGGTTTCTACCTACATTGGCAAAGTAGTGGTTAATATATTGAGAGAATGGAGAGGATCATCGCCACACTTTAACAATTCGGTGGGAGAGGATTTACCCCTGTCCAAATGGGATATTTCTTTGATAAGCTTCCAGGTTGCTGTCGTATGTTTTTGGCCTTCAGGAATTCTGATCTCTTATATATATTATAAGAGATCAGAATTCCTATTATGTAATTACGATAACGAAGAAATACAATTTTATGGATATCGTTTTCTGGATGTTTTTTGAGTGTTTTATTGAGCTTGTCTCTATGACGGATACATCTCAGAAGGCCAGGTGTGATCCAAGGCTTTTTTTTTTTTTTTTTGGGATGGGAAATCATCAAATGACTCCTCCCGCTCTGGGTGGAGCGGAAGGGAGTGTCAGACTCTTACTGACTAAAACCCACCCATGTTCCTTCCTTCGCCCTTTATGTTCCGGGGTAGCGGTAACCCTTTCGGACAATCCCGCTGCCCCGGCAGGCTTCGGCCCTGAGGGGCCCCTCGTTATGCTGACATCTCTTTGAGGCGCGCGTGGAACACTTACGCGCCGTCCGGCACGGGCCTGGTCCTGATCGGGCGGTGAGCTACCCATTGCTCTCCGCCCGCAGGCCCGCGCCTACGGTGGCCGGTAGTCGTCGCTCGACTCCCGACGCCCGGGGCGTCTCCCGCGGCGGCTGGGACGGGAGGCTCTCTCCCTCATCCGTCCCGCCACCTCCTTCGCTAGCATGACTGCTTCGCAGAAGGAGGCGACTGCCTCCCACTCCCTCTCGCTCCGGACCATGGCTTGCACCAGGTCCGGGCGCGAGAGGCCGCCGCCGCTGCCGATCGCCTCCACGAGGACACGGCGGTGCTCCGCCCAAGCGGGGCAGACCTCCACCGTGTGCTCCACCGTGTCCTCTGGGCGATCCTGGCAATGGTGACACCCGGGCGTGATCCAAGGCTTGATGATACCTTTTCTACTTGATATAATTGAGGTCGTGTAATGCCGTGTAATGGACGAAGATAGGATAGACACAAGGGTATCAGCAGCAGTATATAAGTTAGGTTTTATACTCACGTGTACATTAAGTTCACATTGTAAATATTCGTATGCCGCTAGTAGCTGCGGATGTGTCGAACTTATCCATATGTACCAACCATCTTTGTACCTAGCATTTCCGACGAATAAATATCTTTGTCTTTGTCTTGTCTTAACCTTTATTGCAATAGAAACTTCCGTTTGTTTTACTACACAACTTTATCCCACGTGATACCCAAGTAGGAAATCTTAGTCACGGTAATATTATCTATACAATATTCCAACTCTATACAAACGGACGAAGCGCGAGTTATGCCTACGCGCCTCGATCTCGACATGCGCTCGACATGCAGACAGTCGCGACTGTGCCGCAGTGACGAACGGACGGTGTATTGTTTTTTTAACAATAACCGCGCGATTTTCTCACTAAAAATAAGTTCAAGTACATATTTAATATGACGAGTAGGATATATTGTGCTGTTTTTGGTTGCATGAATTCGTCAAACAATTTTTAATTAAGCTTTATATTAGAATGCGAATTTTTGATACTTTAAAATGTAATAATAAAGCATTTCGTACGTCTCAGTCGAGGCGCAAATATTTTTCGGTCGCAAATTTATAAGACCGATTTGTTATTCAAACATAAACATGTTTTTTTAATTAAATCTACCAATCAAAAAACAACATGCATTTTTATTGAACACTTCCTATTCAATTCACAAAGTATTTTATTTGTTTATTGTATAAAAAAATTATATTTACAATCACAAAACTAAATGGAACACAAAGTAGGCAAATGTAATTAAAATGCTGGAGGCGGGCAGCCCTATCGCATGTTTACGTACCGCGCGGCTGTAGGCATTTATTTCAAAGATACGGCCGAGTTACAATACTGTATAGATAATATTACCGTGTCTTAGTGGTCTTAATGGTTAATCATTTTGCTGGGGAAACATAATTCGTACAATAATTGGATTGGATTAAGAGTTTTTTTTTTATCTTTGTTCCTCTCAACCAAAGCACCTGCCATCTAAATTCTTCACCACCCTTGGTGGACTGTTACAGAATGCCTAAGGCATTAAGTCCGCCTTTGTACCTTTTTGTCCGAAAAGTTTAAATAAATAAATATACATTTTATAAAATAAAAATTATATGCCGTCGACCGCACGCTCATGGTAACAACTCGAAATTAACAGCGCCTTTGTATCATAGCCATAAGGGCGATTTTCATAGTTCATGGACTCACTTTACTGTACAGTACATAAAATTTTAATTTTCAGATTAAAAGTCACAGACTACCGATACCTAATCAACAATAGAGGCAAAAATCAAGTAAACATGTCAGCAACGGACCTCTATTTCTTGGGCCAGAAGATCCAAGATAATATCTATGGTAGGAGATCAAACACCTTACACCCCGACACGAGAAAACACATCAAACTCTACCAGACATACCATAGACTACTATCCAACGAGAATTTCGAACACGCTTTGAAAATAGAAGCGGGAAAAATGACAGTCGAATTGAACAAGACATGTTCCAATATGGCGGCTAAAGATTTGTATAAAAAGATTGTTAATGTAAAATGCACCAGGAAACTTAATAAGAGATCAGATGCTTTAGAAAAATTTACTAAATTTTTAAATGTTTTCGCTGATCCTAAGTATCCTTTTGATGAGGAAATGGCTGGGGTGAGTAACGCAGTCATCATCGTCCTTTTCGCCCATAATCTGCCTATAATGTTCCCACTACTGGAACACAGGCTTCTCTCTGTGAGAGGGAGCGGGCCGTAATCCACCACGCGGGCCTAGTGCGGGCTGGTAGATGTCACATGTCTTCGAATACCAGAGGGGCAATTCTCGTAATTTTAAGACCGTTCACAGTCTGATCTCAGTCTCAATCTGTCAAAAAATACTTCTAATTTCCCTACATTTTGATAAGTTTTTGACATTTGTTTGTTGCTGAGATGAGACTGCGACTAGATTTTGAACATTTTAAATTACGAGAATTGGCCGTCTGGTTCTAGGACATGCTGGTTTCCTCACGATGTTTTCCTTCACCGTTTTGAGAGCAGTGGTGATGAAATAATTTACACAAAGTAAACTGCCCGCTTGGGTTTGAACCTACGACCTACAACTCGTAAGCCGCGGCCCGTCACTGGGCAACCACCGAACTCCACTGGGCCACCACTGCACTCAAATATTCTGGCGAAACGCACGAAACGATTATAGATTTCTCCCTTTTCGAGATCTAAGCCTTAATAAATTCAAATCATTAATCAAACGTAAGTTGTGCCAGAAAGCCTTTTATACCGTTAAAGATTATATCGAGGACAAAACGGGTTGGGATTGAGCTGCTTCCAATTTTCATGGATTGAGTGTTTTTTTTTTTTATATATACACATTTACATTAATGAATTTTATATATACAATGACTTTTGCTTACTTTGTAAAGTATTCTATTGTTTTAATTATTGTGAATGTGAAGACTATGTGGGTGCCCTGGTGCAAGCCATGGTCCGGGGCGAGAGGGAGTGGGAGGCAGTCGCCTCCTTCTGCGAAGCAGTCATGCTAGCGAAGGAGGTGGCGGGACGGATGACGGAGAGAGCCTCCCGTCCCAGCCGCCGCGGGAGACGCTCCGGGCGTCGGGAGCCGCGTGACGACTCCCGGCCACCGTAGGCGCGAGCCTGCGGGCGGAGAGCAATGGGTAGCTCACCGTCCGATCAGGACCAGGCCCGTGCCGGACGGCGCGTAAGTGTTCCACGCGCGCCTCAAAGAGTTGTCAGCATAATCTGAGGGGGCCCCTTAGGGCCGAAGCCTGCCGGGTCAGCGGGATTGTCCGAAAGGGTTACCGCTACCCCGGAACATAAAGGGCAAAGGAAGGAACATGGGTGGGTTTTAGTCAGTAAGAGTCTGACACTCCCTTCCGCTCCACCCAGAGCGGGAGGGTCATTTGATGATTTCCCATCCGGAAAAAAAAACAGACTATGTGGGTCATATTTATTTTTAATTTGTTTGAGTGATTTATGTGGCCCACCCAAATGTCTTTTCTTTTGTATTGTTCGTCGAATCGTTGAGCTCCTTAAGTTTTGAGTAGAGCTGCACGATTTATGACAAATGCGTGCACTGACTGGACAGGTCCTCTCAATCTGTGTGGTTCTTTCCTCAAAAGACCATCTCGAAAGATATCGATCGACATGGTCTTCATATGATCTGACAAAGATTATGTGTGGACTTTAAAAGAGACCGTGACCTCTGAGTTTGTGTCGGCCTTTCTTCTCAGACTAGTCAGATAGGAAACGCCAACCTCATCTAGTTTCTAAAATGTGATTGACGTGTAAAAGTGTTTGTACAAACCTAGTTACAAAATAAAATCATTTATCATTTATTTATCCCTAGCCCTTCGAGGGATACAGGCTATATTCTTTCCAGGTAATTCTACAAAAATTAGAAGGGAATTTAAACCTTCGGTACGGCGTGGTTGACTACAAGATAATACTATCGTATTTAAGAAGAGCGTTGAAGTACCACAGGTCCCAAAGTACAGGACCAGGTGATCGGATAATCAATCTACAGTCCAAAAACTGTTTGACTATTTACCAGCCAGGATGTTTTTGTAAAAATGGGTATGTTTTTAAATTATATTTATTTCTGTAAGTAGATATGATCTATTGTGGAATATCCACGTCTAAAACCAGCTTGCTCTATCGGTTGGTGTTCGTCTATACTCTTATTATTCCTCTTTTCGATTAATGATGAAAAATGTTTGTAGAGTGTGGCTGCTGCCCACACTGCACAAACATTTCAAACATTTCACTGCACAAACTGATCGGGCGATAGTTACCTATATCAATGGGATCGGCTTTTTGTAGAGTAGAATCATGGTCGAATATGACCATTGAAGAGGTGTGGTGTCTAAATCTAATATGGAGTTAAAGAGCCGTGTGTCGTTTTTTTTTTAATTTTTTTTATAAGGTTTAAATGTTTTAAGTCCTCACTTAAATGTGACTGGGTAGGCCATGTCTGCCTCATGTCGGACCAAGTGTGGGCCCAAATAGCACAGAACTGGTGCCCTGAGAGTGAGGCGGGGGCGCGGCAAACCGCGTAGGTGATGGCGGGACGAGCTGGATAGGTTCCGTCAAAACTGGAAGGAGGACGCGCGGGCTCGCGAAAGATGGAACGAGTGGAGGAAAGCCCAGGAGTGGGACAGCGTAGGCTAAAAAAAAAGATTCATATTTTGTCCAACATACCATAGGATACTGACTTGCAAATTGCAAAAATCGGCCAAGTGCGTCTCAGGCAACGCATAGAATAGGGTTCCGTAGTCACCCATACTGGCACGTGGATTTAGAAGGATATTCTACATGTTTACATAATATTTCGTTATTTTTGTATGAAGTATTCCAAGTAAGCGCATTTTAAAAGTTAGGCCTCTATAACTCCTGAACTAACAAAGTTATCTAAGCCGTTCCTTCAAAGTTCATCACATGGACTACCATCATGAATTTATTCAGATTTTCCGAGCCCGCCGTTTAGCTTTTAGAGGGGGGGGGGGATGCCCTACTGGAACCAAAATTTGCACTTTAAAGTTTAATATTTCGTAAATGGAGCATTAAATCGAAAAATAATTTTATAACAACACAGAACAACATTAGAAATATCGAAAAATAATTTAAGGCAACCCCCACGTCATTTTGGAAGACCTATTCAACGATACCCCACACGATGGGGTACACGACGAAAAAATATTCATCCCCACTTCACATGTAGAGGATCTACCCTAAAAAAAATTTTATTTTACCACTTTATCGGCGTAATTGATATACACACTCCTACAAAATTACAGGGGGTTAATTACAAGTGCAAAGTGCGAATGATCGGATCGGACCGACACATGGCCGAACCGAATATTATTGAAAAATGCGAAAAAAGTTCGGATCGGCTTAGTTGGGTCGGGACCATTGTCAATATTCGAAAGAGTGTAGGAGTTTAGGATCAGGACCGACTGAAGCAAATAGTAAGTTCATAGCAGGAAACGGCCGAACATTCGGCCGATACCACTTCGGAGTAGGCCTCCAGCTTTCTAGTACTAACGGTCTCTTAGTAAAAACCTCGGACAGACAAACAGACAGACGGACATGACGAAACTATAAGGGTTCCTTGTCAGAACTACGGAACCCTAAAAAACTTAAGAAAATTTGTATTTCGCGGGCTACCCTGACGCTTCCCTCTTAAGGAACTCACAGAAATTAAGGAGCTCAACGATATTGGAAGCAAATCATTTAGACCTCTGCCATTACCCTCTGGTATTGAAGATGTACAGAAAAACAGTACCCTTATAATTTTAATTTTATATATAATTTTAGATTTTCTTCCAGATTCATCGAAAACCAAGGCCAGTGCGTGAAACCAGAAGACTGTCTGGCCAGTTCCACGCACGCGGAATATTTAGAAAGAATTATATTATACTAGAAAAATACTGAAGGCGTATTCTCGTAATTTAAAACGTTCAAAATCTAGTCGCAGTCTCATCTCGGCGACAAACAAATGTCAAAAACTTGTCAAAATGTAGGGAAATTAGAAGTATTTTTGACAGATTGAGACAGATCCAGACTGTGAAAGTTCTTAAAATTACGAGAGTTGCCCCTCTGTTATCCTATATTCCATATGTCCTTATCTCAATGTCGTCGAAGCTCTGGCCAAACAGGGTCAAATTAAATTAGCTAGCGAAACTCCGCACACGTCATAGTTTTGGCCTCTGGCCCTAAAATCAAGCAATGGACAAAATTGACAACTTTTTACATGCTTGAGTACGAGGCTTTTGACTACTTTGTATGTGTACACGGAAAAAGAAAGAAAATACGTCTATTTGCGGTAAACATGACGCATAAAAGAACACAAAAAAAATAACAAGTTGGGGGCAAACATGCGTCACATTCACGCAAAACGGCCATCGCTCAGCATAATGCTAAGACCCTATACGAGACAGAGCCCCAGCGGGTTTTTTGTATATATTTTATGTTTGTGCAGAATAAACAAATTTCTTTCAGAGGCGCGGGGTTGGCACTTGAAATTAGAGGCCTGCTCAGCAGTGGGTGAAATCGAGCTGATGATGGTGGTGATAATGACAGTGATGATGATAGTGATGATGATGGTGGTGATGATGATGATAATAGTGATGATGATGGTGGTGGTGGTGATGATGATAGTGGTGATGATGATGCTAGTGATGATGGTGGTGGTGATGATGATGGTGGTGGTGGTGATGATGCTAGTGATGATGGTGGTGGTGTTGATGGTGATAGTGATGATGATAGTGATGATGATGATGGCATCAGTAGTTTATATTATTTAAAAAATGGAATTGGAATCGCGCAAGCCCATATTAAAAGAGCATAAATTGTTATCACTGGCATGCTTATACAGGATTATTGGTAAAACACCAACAACCTCTTAAGAGGTCATTGTACTCATCATTATGAACAACTTTTACTATGGGACCAAACCAAAAATCGCGAAAAAAAATCAGCTGTTCCCTACATTTTGACGAGTTAGACGAACATAAATGTAGGGAACAGCTGATTTTTTTTTTCGCGATTTCTGGTTTGGTCCCATAGTAAAAGTTGTTCATAATGATGAGTACAATGACCTCTTAAGAGGTTGTTTGTGTTTTACCAATAACCCTGTATACTGGATATGGGAGTGTTCGTAAAAAAACACCCTAACCTATTTAGTAAAGCCGATAGTGAAAATATGTATAAAATAGGTAAACACTCAAGGGATCCAACCAGATTAGCTATGCCTAGGTATAGAACAGCATTTTGCCATAAAAACACCAGGCGAATGGCAATAAAGATATTTAATAAGATACCAAAAGTATTTAGAGAACTGCCTACGAATATATTTCAAAAAAGACTCAGAACATGGCTTATTGAAAATTGCTTCTATACTATTAATGAATTTTTGAATTATAATATGAATAGGAATATTGCACAGACATGAATAGTGTAATTTGATTAATTTTGACATTTCTGTAATTCAATTAATTTTGACATTTTTGTAAGTTAATCAATTTTGACATTCCTGTAATTTTATTAATTTTGACTTGCCTGTACTCTTATTTTGACATTTGTAATTACTTTTTTTTTTTGAGATTTTCTAACATAATTTTTAATTAATACATTCAATAACTATGAATCATGGCACATCCAAAATTTGCATGCTGAATTTAATATGCTTGACGGCACGGTTGGCACAGTGGTTAAGCGATTGACTGCTGCGCAGCCTGTCGCGGGTTCGATTCCCACACGGAACAAATATTTGTATGACCTACAAGTAGTTGTTCCGGGTCTGGTTGTTTGTGTATGTGAGTTAAAAAGTTTGTAAACGCACCCACGATACAGGAGAAATTCCTAGGTTGGGCAACGTTTAAAAAAAAAAAAAAAAAGGCGGAATATGAAGTACTATGAATTGTATTATGACATCTGTAAGCACCATATTTCTTATATTAAAAAAAATAAAAAATATGTATTAAAACTCACCAGTATGTATCATCTTGTGTCCGCTCAGAGAGTAGCGAGAATTGAACGCCTTGTCGCACACATTGCATTTAAATGGTTTTTCACCTGGAAATAACAACATAGTAAATAACAATATAATAATAACCTACTTTTCTTTCTTATCCTACTTCCTACTAATATTTTAAACAAGAAGACAAGAAGGCTTCCACTCAGCATGATGCTGTGCTATAGGGACCCACAGCACAGCGCTGATTTTCAGTGGTTATCCGAATTAATAAACGCCTCGTTGGTTTAGTGGTCGCAAACGCGACTGCTGAGCACGGGGTTCTGGGTTCGATTACCGGGTCGAGCAACGTGTTAGTGGGTAGTTCCGTAAGGTGGATCTTAATACCTGTGTGCACTCTCATGTGGTCCCGCAGATTACAGTCAAAGTGGAAGCGCTTCCCGCACACCGGACACTGATGGCCAGTCGGCTTGGTGTGAGCCTTCGTCACATGCCGAGTGAGGTACTACTGGACCTTGCACTTGTAATCACATAGGTCACAGTGATACGGTTCCGGAATTAAAATGTTGGAAAAATCTGTCCCAAGATCCCGGAAGCTGGTACAAAGAAATTTCTCATGGAAAACCACAATCAACACTGCCCAACCTGGTGATCCGACCTAAGACCTGATGTTCAGTAGTTGTACTCGTCTGAAGTACCCGGCTGAAAATACAGCACACCGAGTTCCAGAGCTTTGTGTAGCGTCATCTCTCACCACGCACACACCCCCACAAACTCACCACACACACACACACACCACACACGCACCCCCACACACTCACCACACACACACACACACACCACACACGCACCCCCACACACTCACCACACACACACACACACACCACACACGCACCCCCACACACTCACCACACACACACACACACACACCACACACTCACCACACACACACATAAAGAGAAGTCATATCGGTATCTCTAACTTTTCATTCGCTGTGTACTTGTTTGCAATTACTTAAAATAGTTTAGTTATCTAGTTACCTAAAAATATATTGATCCGAGGGAGGTGCAGAACCACCCAATACAAGCATTACTACATGCTTCCTGGGAGGTTCTAGCCACAGAATAATATTGTACAAGAAAGTTACAGAAATAAACTATTTTTTTTTTTTAATCTCTTTCACTCATGCCTAGGCTATGTGGTAATTGCTGCCAGATAGAAGATATTTGTGGCCATGCTTGGGCGAGGCTTATGTCCAAGAGTGGACATCTGTGGGCTGTATAATAATGATAAAAGGTCTTAATACATACCAGTATGCACTCTCATGTGGTCCCGCAGATTACAGTCAAAGTGGAAGCACTTCCCGCACACCGGACACTGATGGCCAGTCGGCTTGGTGTGTGTCTTCTTCATGTGCCGGGTGAGGTACTTTTGGACCTTGCACTTGTAGTCACACAGGTCGCAGTGGTACGGCTCCTCGGTTGAATGGAGCTTGACATGGGTGTGCCAGTTTGAGGCGTTGTCGAAGCTCTGAAAGAGGAGAGGGTTTTGTTAGCAGAATAAATAATAATTATAGCCCCAGACGTTAAGCCATTGTTCCCGGCCGCCATTCGTTGATCTTTGACGGTCGTTACGGGTCGTCAGAAGCCCGAAATTCTGACAACCAGTCTTACCAAGGGGTTTCGTATTACCCAGTCACTGGGTTGTGGAGGTCAGATAGGCAGTCGCTCCATGTAAAATACTGGTACTCAGCTGCATCCGGTTAGGCTGGAAGCCGACCCCAACATAGTTCGGTAGTAGTAATCTACTACGCTGGCCCAGTGCGGGTTGGTAGATGTCACATATTTTCGAAATTTTACACAAAATACAGTCGCCAGCAGGTCAAGCTACCCGAAACTGTCAAATTTTCCCAATCAACGTTGAACCTAATGCTATAGCGATAAAGTTGAAAATTTAATAAAGAAATTTGACAGATTTTAGTAGCTTGATGTGCTGGCGTCTGTACCTGCCTGGGTTCGATAACGGCCCCTTGGGAGTTTTAGGTTGTGGGTTCGAACCCACAACCTACAACTAGCAAGGGGCCGGCACTGCTCTTCAATTTTTAATAATCATCATCATCATCACCCTACAGCAGTCCACTGTTGGACATAGGCCTCTCCTATTGCACGCCATTCTACTCGATCTTCGGCAACTCTCATCCAGCTGCTACCAGCCATCCTGCGGAGACTGTCGCTCCACCTAGCCGAATTCACCCACTCATCATCATCATTTCAGCCCGGAATCACCCACAGCTGGGTCTCTCCAGCAGGGCAGGGGGTCTACTACGAAGTGCAAAGTGCGAATGTTCGGATCGGACCGACACATGGCCGAACCGAATATTATTAAAAAATGCGAAAAAAGTTCGGGTCGGCTCAGTTGGGTCGAGACCATAGTCAATATTCGAAAGAGTGTAGGAGTGTAGGACCGGGACCGACCGAACCAAATAGTAACTTCGTAGCAGGAAACGGCCGAACATTCGGCCGATACCACTTCGTAGTAGACCCCCAGGCTTTATAATAAATAAAAGCAATCAAAATGTCATACACTTACACAATGTGCGTACGAAAAATAATGACTGGTGAATTAAAATCTGATATAAAACTTGTTAAAAAAATATCCTACTATATCCTATCCTATCCTAGTATCTTACTATACTCGTATAACATTATAAACGTGAAAGTTTGTATGGATGGATGGATGGATGTTTGTTCCTCTTTCACGCAAAAACTACTGATCGGATTTGGATGAAATTTGGCACACAGATGGTTTATAACCAGGATTAACATATAGGATACTTTTTATCCCGATATTCCCACGGGATCGAAACGTATGCGGTTGAAAACGCGGGGCGCAGCTAGTCTGATATAAAAACTTGTTAAAAAATTATATTACCATAACTTAAGAAACACTAACCAGCTTAAATTGGGAAGAAACAGGACCAACTATGTTAGAAAGACTATCACATATGAAGGAGCACAATTATACAACAATCTGCCAAAAAATATCAAGGATAGCAAATCGCTTGCAGTGTTTAAATCAAAATTAAAAAAATACATTTATGACAACATCTATTACAATTGCTCGATCGCTGTATATCACCTACATTACTTTATTTTTACTTAAGCTCATTATTAAGGTGAACTGTATTGTTTTTTATGAGTAAATAAATTCGTTAACCTGAAATTAATTCAGAATTCTTACCTTATGACAATGTGGACATGAGTAAACAAATAGTTTTTGTTTCGGTTTAGGCTTATCACCCTTCTTTTTAGCCTTTTCCTTCATCGTCAAATGTTTCTGTGAAGACTGGGTCGCAGGGTGTCTTGGCTTGTTACAACGCGAGGTCTTGTATTATATGTGGTGGTTTCACAGATTATCTGTAAGAAAAAAAATATAAATATGAATAATAGTCATAAAAAGAAAGAAAAAAAGAGACCGTTTCTTTTTTTTTCTAAATTTATAACTTATAAGTTGAATAAGATACGTACATTCATAGATCGGATCATTGCACTGTCATAATAAGATACTTAATTTGTAACTCAGGGGGATCGGCATTGAAGGCTGAAATACAGGCTATGCCTAGTTCGGCCTCAAATGCTAATACTTTTGTGTACTGTACGTTTAGATTATGCACTCTACTTGATAAAAAAAATGTACAGACGCCAGCACATCAAGTTACTACAATCTGTCAAATTTCTTTAATAGATTTTCAACTTTATCGATAAAGTATTAAGATTCATGATTGATTGGGAAAATTTGACAGTTTCGGGTAGCTTGACCTGCTGACGTCTGTACATTTTTATGTGAATAAACATTATTATTATTATACTATGGCCAAGTAATAACAGCCGCACGACTGAGGGGCTTGTTGCTAAGTAATGACAGCCGCACGGGTCGATCGATCATGTTAAGCTACGCTTGCCGCGGTTGGTCCGTGGATGGGTGACCATCTTCACATACCAAGATCCCTTCGTGTCTCGGAAAGTACGTTAAACCGTTGGTCGCGGCTGTCATTCGTGGATCTTTGACAGTCGTTACGGGTAGTCAGGAGCCCGAAAGTCTGACAACCAGTCTTACAAAGCGATATCGTATTACCCAGTAACTGTTGTAGAGGTCAGATAGGCAGTCGCTCCTTGTAAAATACTGGTATTAAGCTGCATCCGGTAAGACTGGAAGCCGACCTCAACATAGTTGGGTAAAGGCAGGCAGATCATGAGTAGTTATACTATGAATGATAAATGAATCAATTATGAGAAAAATTTAAGACTTAAGTATGTCAAATAGTGAAAACAGTCCTCCGAGTATCCCACCACCAGGCAGCCCTGCCAGGAAATCTCAAATACCTGACTATGCAGCTGAAGGAAAAATTCAAGCAGTGGACACCAGGTACGTTAGTAACTGGTTGATCTCAATCGAATCATGCCTGAATGAAGTTTGTACCATTGCTCAGGAAAGAAAGCTGAACTCCGAGCAAAAGCTGAGGATCAATTCCCTATCGCGCAAGGTTGGACATGGCGTTTCACAATGGCGGTATACACCAGGACTTGAAGCTAAACGCCCAAGAAATACAAAACTCTAAACTAGTGTTGAAAGGAAAAAGCGACCTCTCATTGAAGAAAACTGCGCTAACCAACGATGGCAGAAAATGTTTCGTTCGCTGACATGGTAAACACAATCAAAATATTTACTTGCGCCCCAATAATGTCAGTTTTATTGCAGTTTATCCAGCGGATAAACTAAAATCTAGTGAAGACACTAAATCTCTTGTCCAAAAAAATTATATGCCCTGAAAAAAATGAAATTGCACGTTAGAGGACTGCGCAAAACAAAAAACATAGGCGTTATAATCAGCACGGAGACCGAAGACGACATGAAAAAACTTATGAAATCATCCCAGCTAAGACCAAGAATTGTGGTTATAGGAGTAGTTTATGATTGTATCTACGAGCAGAATGTAGCCGACAAGCTGCCTAGTTTGTCCCGTGACTCTTTTTTGGCATCTATAAGTTTAAGTCGCAAGTCAGGTAAAAAAGAGGGTCATACGTGCAACTATGTTCTATGTTCTATGTTATGGGATTGGTTTCCGCACTTAGTCCTTCAGGTGGATCATTGTACGTGGGCCATGGTGGCCGTCGGTGGTTATTCCAACCAGCCCACCTCCCTCCAGAAGCGTATTAGGTCTCCTGGTCTGTTAAGAACATTTGTGTATGATCTGGGTGTTCCGAGGGTTTACGACCTAATCTGGGTGATGCCTGTGCACTCAAAGAGCACATGCGCGACGGTTTCATCAGCCTCCATGCAGGCTCTGCACAGGGGGCTGTCCTATGCAGGTGTAGTAATCTTTTCGTTAGTTTGCCATCTAGTAATGGCATGGCCTCCTTGGACTGCCTGCAGCCCGGTGACGAGGACCACCAGTTCTCCGCTTGTGTATGGGTATGCTCCTGTAGCATGCGTGCAACTTCATTCTTGAAGTTACTGCTAGCATAAGAAAGGCGCTTATAAACCAAACTCGAGTGTTCATTAATTGGATTTCCTGCTCAGTGAGGGACTTCACACTTGTGATCAGGTGCTTTAAATGTCAACAGTATCGACATGCTGCAAAGACTTGGGAGGCTACCTATACGTGTGGACATTGTGGGGAACAGGGTCGTCAGGCAAATGAGTGCACTAAACATGCTGAACCGGCACATTGTGCAACATGCTTGCGATTTCAATAACTGAGCAACCACAAAACAGGCGATCAAGCATGCCCCGCAAAGAAAATTGCTGAGACAAGATACATCAATTCTATAGATTATAAAGAGGTTGGATAATGCTGCCAATGTTTATCTATAAGCCTTTTTTACTTTATGTTATATAATTATTCTTATTTTATCTTTTACTAGTATTGGTAAAATTAATTTTAGTTTTTATTACTTTTTACAATTTATATTATAAGTAAACATGCAATCTTAACATTTAGCTGACACGGCAAATTTTTCTGTATGAGAAAATAAACGCGACCTTATTGAAAATATAACATTGCAAAAATCATAATAGAATATGTTTGCAAAAATGTCTTACGAAGATGCAAAAAGAAGCATATTTCTGTCAATTAGAATATAACCATAATTTATAGTAGATAAATTATTTACTATTTCTTTAAGGAATTTTAGATAATACTTATGTATAAGCACTTGAGTGCGATACCTGAGATACAGGTTTATTCCTAGTTCAGGTAGAATCCAAATATCTTTACCTACACCCAGTATAACGCCTTATTTTGTAAATATTTATGTAAATCAATTATTTCAATAAACAATTTCATATACAAGGAAGATTTTGATTTATATCTTCTAATTAAATCTCTAAAAATTATAGATACATAATGTTAATTATGTATCTATAATTATAAAAAAATAATTAAACAAAAGACATAGTGTAAACATGTTCAAAATAATATTGATATTATGAGTATTAATCACTAACTTTAAAAAAGAATAACGTCATTACGACCTCCTTGCTTCCTTGCCACTGTTAAACGTGTAGTATAATAACAGACGGGGAAAAAAGGAGCCAATGTTGTGACATTTAGATAACGTCAGCGCCATAATGCTAGACGTGCAAAGGTTTCCACGTTCAAATAACGACTGGGAGTGAGTTACAGCAGGAAGCAATTTCTAGGATAAGTGTAATAAGCAGCGCCCTAACTGGTAGGTAGGGCACACGACAGACAGGGCCCGAGAAATTGTATAAGGTTATAATAGGCCTTTTAGTCCCATGTAAACCGCATACAAATCCAAACCCTACACTGCTACTGAGAAATTCCTTACTATATGAAACTAAAGTAGTTTAGTGCTGGATTCAGGCCTCAAGTTGCGGCGGCACTACAGTCGGTCCGTCGATATTCGTTCGGTTCTTTATTGTACACTAGGTTCTGCCCGCGACGTCCGCGTGAAATTTCGGGCCCCGACACATCGCGTCGTAACCCATAGCTCGGCCGTGCTACTACTTCGTTTTCGCTTAGCGTTCTTACTGACTTTTTTCCTTTTGCTCGGCTTCTAACGTAGCGTGGTGCCTTCCTCAAGAATTGAGCTATCAATTGCAATAAGATCATTTTTTAATCCGACTGGTAGTTACTGGTAGTTACCCTTACATACAAACAAACAAAGAGATTTTACCTATAACATTAGTATAGAAGTATGGAGACTAGATAATTTGAGTTTAATCCCCGTAAAATAATAGTCTTAATAAATAACACACACCCTCATAGTTTTATTAATAATTTACCTCTGTTTCTAAAGTTGTATGACTATAAAAATGCAGGTGTAAGTAAGTATTGCACTATCGGAACATTTTAAGTCAGATAACATATTATTTTAACTGATAAAACAAGAATAATTGTGTGTTTCCAATTTTTTCACTCCGAATCACACTCCGTACCTACTCGAAATTGTTTTTTTTACTTTTTATGACAGGGATTTTGACGTAGGTTGCTCCGTTCGGAAAGTATTTATCTCTGTCAATGACAACGTAATGATCGTCATAGATAATCCACACGCTTGCCAAACTTTGAAAAATCAGTACACACGGCTACACATCAAGCTATGCATTTCCAGTTTTAGCTGACCTCGCATTGTATAGGTTTTTCGTACAATCAGAAGGCAGCTTACACTGGTTTTGTATAGCTTGATGTGTAGCCGTGCGTACCTTGGACAGACGATGACGGCAGATGGACTAAAGTCTCGAGCGCCCTAGGCACAGAGTACGTACATTTTATATAGGGCCCTAGGTCGTTTGGTAGTAGAAGCGGCTACTAATAATCAGCTGCGGCGGCGTAGGGCGGCCGCCACGGTCGAGACTGCTAGATGCTAGTCCGTCTCTGAGTCTCTGTCTTGCTTTTGCACACAATTTTATGTCATACGGGCTGAATAAATAAATAGAATATACGGCATGCTTAACTTTTGTAAAGGGGTCATTGTCAATAGGTCGAATTAGAGTCTGTCCGTTTTGTGCTGTGCACTTGCTGCCTATCTGCGTCGCCGCCGCCGCCGCGCCGCGCCACACCGCCAGTCGCTTTTACGATCGAGTTTCGGTTTTTGGGCAAATATGCACAAATCAAAAGAAGTTTTTGACGTACGGTTTGAAAACATTCAGGTGTATTTGTAGTAACTTCTAGCAGCAAGGGCCAAGCGACTGTAGCCGGCTTCATTATAAAAATAAACAAGATTTCTAAACGAATTCATGAAAAAAGAAAACAATTTCATTGTCAAGTTGACAGTTCAGTTGTCAATGTGAAAAGTCATGTGCGGCACATTGATTTCATTTCTTGAATTTTATTTATTTAATTACTACTTCAAATAGTATGAAAACATCTACAGAACGTAGTACAAACTATATTTAATTCTAATTCTCTGCATCGCACCAAACATAATTATATGTCCTTGAATCTGACATTAACCTTTGAAAAACATGAATTTATGATGATTCGATTTGGTTTTAGTGTAGTATCATAAAAGCCCAATTATTTTGAAATTACGACTTACTTATTTGTCGTTTTTTTACAACTATTTACGAGACAGAGGTGAGTTATGTGTCCATTGTTTAATATTACGATATATGAAATGGGTTATGCTCGTTGTTACGTCGTATTATGAAAAACAGACTTGATGATATTTTTTTGCGTCTCTCAAAGGCGGAAGATTAAATAGGAAAAAAAAATATTACGTAATACCTTTAATTACTTGTGCGTAGGTGAGTGATATAAATATTATAAACAACCGGTTCCATAATTTTTCTCGTAATTATGTTGTTTTGTATTTTCTAACATGAAAAACCCCTGTATCCTTATACTTTGCTGTATTACTAGTAATTAAATGGATATTCACTATCATCATCAGCCTACAGCAGTCCACTGCTGGACATATACCTCTGTTATTGCACACCTTTTATTGATTAGCTGCAATATCCTGCTCCTACTAAAGCGTGAAAGTTTGTATGGATGGATGTTTGTTACTCTTTCACGCAAAAACTCCTGAACAGATTTGGATGAAACTTGGCACACAGATAGTTTATAACCAGGATTAACATATAGGATACTTTTTATCCCGATATTCCCATGGGATCGAAACTTATGCGAGTGAAACCGCCGAGCGCAGCTAGTTATAAATAAACTTTACAAGTTGGTTTATAAAATATATATTCACAATTTTTATAAACTAAAGGATCTTTCATTTCTGCCTACCCAACTGAGAAAAAGGTGTGAGTGTATATGTTCACTTATTAAGATAATACCAGGAAAGTAAATTATGAATATAATGCGTTTCATCATAGAAGGAGCCTTTGAGTCGGTTATTGTATTTTGAACTTTATTTAGACTAAGGTAATGTTCATAATACAAAAGCTAGTTTTAGAACCACATCTAACTTTTCGATCTTGTATTTTGAACTTTATATTAGTCGTAATAAGGTTCAAATTACAATAACTTTCTTTGTAATAAATAAATATTGTTCAGAGTTTTCAAAACACTTGTAATTACTAGCTAAGACTTATTACATATAATTTGTATTTTTAAACATAGGCATGTATTTAATCAAACCTCATTTTTGCACTCCTAAAAATATTATTGAATACCTACTCTAATATAATGATTGAGCCTCTTTTTGTAAACCGCAAATAATTCCCATTTTGGGGTCCTAAAAATACTAAATAGCCAAGTAACTGCGACCAACTTCGATGTTCAGCTCGCCGGCAGCTGCCACGGCACCGTGCGCTTCGCTCGCTCGGCTCAGCTGCGATTGGCTACAGTTCTAACCTAACCCACTTGGTACCCTAGATTAGTTACTGATAGTTAAAAATGATTCTCAATTATTTAAAAAGTATGCATTATTAGAAGCGCAAAAAGTTATTAGAGGTTCATTAATTTAAAAAAGTGTGCAGCATTAGGTGGTCAATACATTTTTAGAATATCAGCAAAATATTTCCTATAACCATCATTTTTAATATATTTTCAGAACCCAGTGCTGTGAAACCCTACCAAAAAATATGTTAAACAATAGTCTAAAAATGTACAAACTTACACAAATAACTAAACTTTTACAAAAAACAATCTCCCTGAACGCAAAACGAAAAATATGCGACTACCCACCAAACGCATACTCTTGCCTATGCGGCCAGGTTTATTTAAAAAGACAAAACCATAGATATGAAATCTCTAGGATCTATTCAACACAGAGCGACCAGCATAGACAAAAAGTTGTCATTGAAACGACAACACCGAAGATTGTCTATGATAAGTTGGGGAAAGTGTTGCCAGATAGAGATGAGATTGAAGCCAAGGCTGGGTTTTGGAAGGAAAAGATTGATCCATATATTAAGTTGGCGAGATGGGACAGACCAATTGGTATGTATGCTTTGATATTATTTGTTGTCCTATAGTTTATGTACCCAGCTATTTGAGACTATTTTTATTTTTAACCAGTAGGTGGTATCACAGGTCGATAAATTAGGTTAAGCTACGCTTGCCGCGGTTGGTCTGTGGATGGGTGACCATCTTTACATACCGAGACCCCTCCGTGCCTCGGAAAGCACGTTAAGCCGTTGGTCTCGGCTGTCATTCGTAGATCTTTGCCAGTCGTTATGGGTAGTTAGAAGCCCGAAAGTCTGACAACCAGTCTTACCAAGGGGTATCGTATTACCCAGTAACTGGGTTGTGGAGCTCAGATAGGCAGTCGCTCCATGTAAAATACTGGTATTCAGCTGAATCCGGTTAGACTGGAAGCCGACCCCAACATAGTTGGGAAAAAGGCTAGGCAGATGATGAGGTGGTATGGTAATAGGTAATACGGGGTGGTGTCCGCAACTCCACGTCAATGCGTATTTTGCGTACGGGTGGGAAAATCGATTATCCGATCCACCCCAGCCAGCAACGCCCTGATGTTACTGACCGTCTCACGGAGGGTACCTGGGTCACCGAAGTACACAGCCCTGTACGTGGCGACCACCGGGCAGTTTAGAAGCACATGCGCCGCTGTCTCGTCATCCTCCAGGCAGGCCCTGCACAGTGGACTGTCTGTTCTGTGTTCTATGTTATGGGATTGGTTTCCGCACTTAGTCCTTCAGGTCGACCATTGTACGTGGGCAATGGCGGCCGTCGGTGGTTATTCCAACCAGCCCACCTCCCTCCAGAAGCTTATTAGGTCTCCTGGTCTGTTAAGAACATCTGTGTATGATCTGGGTGTTCCGAGGGTTTCCGACCTAATCTGGGTGATGCCTGTGCACTCAAAGAGCACATGCGCGACGGTTTCATCAGCCTCCATGCAGGCTCTGCACAGGGGGCTGTCCGTTATACCTATCGTGTGAAAATGTTTGTTTAGTGAGCAGTGCCCCGTGATGGTCCCCGTCACTAGTTGCAGGCTTTTCCTTTCCAGGCGTAGTAGTCTTTTCGTTAGTTTGCCATCTAGTAATGGCATGGCCTCCTTGGACTGCCTGCAGCCCGGTGACGAGGACCACCAGTTCTCCGCTTGTGTATGGGTGTGCTCCTGTAGCCACCTGCGTAGCTGATTAAAGGGGATGGGCACGACTGGTTCTGGACCATAGACTGACGTGCTGGATGCCCTTCTGGCCAGCTCGTCAGCCGCATCGTTACCTAGTGATTGACTGTGTCCTTTTATCCATTGTAGTGTCACTGTGTTGCGGCTTGATACAGTCAGCTGTTCAAGTGCCTTGTGACATTCTAATATTAGAATCGATGTGATACATCCCTTCTTCAGGGATTGGAGGACCGAGGCGCTGTCAGAGATTATACCAACATGAGTGTCCGTAATCCTCCTGGCTGCTATGGCATGGGCCGCTCGTATTATACCCACACACTCCGCTTGGTAGACCGTGTTGAGCATTCCTAGCGGGCTGGATATGTGACTGTGTGTTACTCCTATGACAAAGAGGTGTTTATTAAATGACCCGTGGCCAGTTAAAGCTGCAGTAACTGTACGCAGCTTTAGTTTATTTAGACGGAGAAGCTTTTTCGTGAGGCGGCCATCAATTGTGGGAATTGTTTCCTTAGCCTGCCTGCACTCGCCTAGTTCCTTCCAAAGTTTGTAATTTTGGTCTCTGGTGCATTTTCTTACGTGCGTAAGTACCCGAAGGGGACTGGCGCGATGGGCTCAGGTCCCTCTGGTGCCATGCTCGACCCCTTCTGGCAAGTTCATCGGCTGCATCGTTACCTAGCGAATAGCGAACCGCTGGTGAAACCAGTAGGTGTATAATACCCTACATTTTTAACCGACTTTAAAAAAGGACTAGGTTCTCAATTGGACGGTTTTTTTTTTGTGTGTTACGCGATCACTCCGCCAATTGTGGACCGATTTTCAAAATTCTTTTTTTGTTCGAAAGGAGATACTTCTGAAGTGGTCCCATAGTCACCAAGACGGGATCTGATGATTGGAGAAATTGAGAATTCTAAACTTCAACCATATCCGACGACCCTGCATACTTATCTCTTTTGTTGACTACACAACTCAACGATACGTTTGATGTCCGATGTCCAAGAGAGCTCTGCTCCACACCGCTCTTGTAGCTCCCCTCCACCCCCACGAACTCAGGCTAGACTCTGTCTAGCGCCACCAGATGGCGCTAGCGTTCCGAATAGTCAAACAAATGACTCCGACGTCCTTATAAATAAATAAACTAGTGATCAAATCTCGTGAAATAAGCATCACCTCTGTACCTATTTTTTCTGTTCTGTTTTTCTTGTCTGTTTTTATATGTGTGTACATAAATGGTAAATAAATAAATAATTTCAAAAACAAAAAAAGTTGCCAACAAGAACTGTCTCAGCAAAACCTATTCTTTCTCGACCCAGCAGTTCAAACTGTGCGTTATCTGTCACTGATTGAATGAATTTAGGTTTTTTTTTAGGTAGATTAATATTTATATCGCGTTTATTTTACTTTCATCCAGGAATATACCTCCTCTACTGGCCCTGCGCGTGGTCAATAGCCATTGCCTCAGTAGCAGGCACAGTCCCCCTCCACTCCTCACTGCAGACAGCCGGCTTGTTCCTAGTGGGGGCTGGTCTGATGCGCGGCGCCGGCTGTACTATCAACGACCTGTGGGACCGGGATGTTGACGCCAAGGTATGGTGAACTGTGACGAGCGTAACTTGAGTGTGAATCAATCATTCAAGTGAGACAAAATTGTTTGTTTGTTGATTGATTGTTTGTTTGTTAATTGATTGTTTGTTGGTTGATTGTTTGTTGTTTCTAGTCACATCACAGATTTATAAACTAAAGGGAGATATGCCAAGAGGGCGTGGCGCGTGCGAACAATGTATGCACAAAACAGAAACAAACGCGGGCACCGAAGATTTGTCAATAAGAATTGTCAATGTAGTTGTGTGTCTCAACGTTGCGATCTGCGTTACGCGATTGGCTCGCGTTGAGTGTGGTGACTGTTATAGTGTGAGTGAGCGCGTGTTCGTATTGAACAGTTGGGCAGCCACACCATATCTAAGGGAGATAGGAGTTTATAAATCTATGAGTCACATCGAATATTTTTTTCAATATTTTGAGTCATAAGCTCCTGCGATCATATTCGCATGCTCATGTAGCTATCGTAAAACTACAAATACATACATTACAAAAATTATAAATACGACCAAAAAAGTTACGAATCCGACAGAATGAATTTTCTTGTAGCCATTTGAAAGACTTGTCCTTTTTTGACGGAGCGTTTTCTTGCCCAAGATATTACCGTACAAGTGTATCACAGTTACGGGTAAACCAGAAAAGTTATGCGCTTCGGTAACATTCGTGTTTTCGAATTTGACGGCACGGTTGGCGCAGTGGTTGTGCGATTGACTGCTGCACTGCGTGTCGCGGGTTCGATTCCCGCACGGAAACAAATATTTGTACGACCTACAATTAGTTGTTCCGGGTCTGGCTGTTTGTGTATGTGAGTTTAGATGTTTGTAAACGCACCCACGATACAGGAGAAACTACAACTGTGGGGCAACATATTAAAAAAAAAAAAAAATTTGCACGATTGTTGCGCCACAGAGTAGGTAGCCTGCCGCAGAGACAAAGCTTCTATCTGGGTTTTGTACTGCCGCTCTTTGGTTTTCATTTTGTCGTAGTGAACCCACCATTGCGCGTTTTAGTGAAGTCTTCTGTGTGTCTGGTTGGGTACGTATTGCAATATCTAAAATTAAAAGAACTAAGGGTCAGCTCACACCGAGACGCGACGCGACGCGACGCTGCGCGCAAACTTTTAAAAGAGTGACTTAAAATATACTTTATTTTCTACACGAAAAGGTACACATTCCATTGTGAGAGTTCAGATTACGTTGCGCGGCGCAGCGCTGCGCCTCGTGACGCCTCGCGGCGCATCGCGACGCAGCGGTACTTGCCGGTGCGCGCGGCGTGCGAGAGCGGCGCTGCGCAGCGCGACGCCGCGAGGCGCAGCGCGACGCCGCGAGGCGCAGCGCGACGCCGCGAGGCGCAGCGCGACGCCGCGAGGCGCAGCGCGACGCCGCGAGGCGCAGCCGAGGCCGCCGTGGCGACTTGTCTCTACTATTTCCGTCCAGACTTCGTGCAGAATTGATGCAGTACGGTCGAGTGATATTATAATGATAGACTGGGATCTTGTTATAATCGGACTTCTTGCAGAAGAGGAAGAGGAAGAAGAATACAAAAATAAAATTAAAAAGAAGACATCACACAGGAGTATTTGGGTGCATAATTTATGGAGAAATAGATTAATTCATGGTGAATTTCATACCTTGGCTTATGACCACATTGCCAATTATCCAGAAAAATTTTATGATTATTACAAAATGGATTAGGTACCAAAAGTTTCAAAACTTATTGAATTTGTTGCGGCCATACATAGAAAAACAAAAAACGAATTACAGACCCACTATCTCGATAATTCTGAATAAAAGGTTCCGCATGTTTATTTTTTGTTTACAAAATTTTATTACTGACTTTTCCTAAACTTTGATTATGTTTGTGAACTAGCTACAATACAATTAATTGGTCTTGGTATCAAAATTTAACGAAATAATATTTAGATTCCTGCTTGCATTGTCACGTATCATTATCACACTTGTTGATTTTTACTTGCCCTTTTGTAGAAAATTGTTAAGTTGGATAATTACGAGAGCAACTTGAAAATGTGTTTTTTTGTTTATCGAAATATCTTAACGATGTTGGTGTCAAATGAAAGGTCTAGGTCTAAAACCATTTCTTCCGTTTGAATCATGTAAATCGGTCCACACGCTTAGGAGATAATTAAGAATTAGTATAGGGAAAATTTAAACAACCATAATTTTTTATGATTTTGTTCTACGTACTTTATAATTAATGCAAAATGTGAAAATGATATTATTGTACTATGTAAGTTAATGAGGAATGTTAAATAAAGAGGTAGGTAGGTATCTAGGTAGTCTAAAGATTAAAGGTTTGTTTTCAATTGCTAATTACAAATGACGGACGTTAATATTCATTGTCTATCTACCTAGGTAATTGACCGTGTATTATATGTAATATTTACAACGTTCAAAACCTACCCGATAAACCCATTTGTTCACCAAATATATACGTCGTTCTCATGCGCTTGCAAATGGTAGACTGCGGGTGGACGCGGGGCGGGGCGGGAGCACGTAGCGAATGTAGACAAGTCCCACTGCGCCGCGCGGCGTCTAGCTGCGCCGCGCGGCGTCGCGCTGCGCCGCGCTGCGCCGCGCGGCGTCGTGTTGCCAACGATTTTACGATGCGCCTCGCGGCGCAGCGCGGCGCCGCGCGGCGCAGCGCGGCGCAGCGCGAAATCACTGGCCTCTTTCAGCAGCGTCGCGTCGCGTCGCGTCTCGGTGTGAACTGACCCTAACGTAAAATAACCTACGTTCAAAATCCCTAAAATCTAAATACCTAATGATTGTTTCACTTATATTCAAAATACCGAACGCTTATTTATTTTTTTTTTTTTTCGGGATGGGAAATCATCAAATGAGCCCTCCCGCTCCCGGGTGGAGCGGAAGGGAGTGTCAGACTCTTACTGACTAAAACCCACCCATGTTCCTTCCTTCGCCCTTTATGTTCCGGGGTAGCGGTAACCCTTTCGGACAATCCCGCTGCCCCGGCAGGAAATACCGAACGCTTAAAATGTCAAATGGATATGTTACTGAAGTTCATAAAGCTAAAACTTGAAATTCCTATGTATAAAGTTCCTTAAATTGGTTTACCTCACTGTTATGTTTCTGTACCCGCATGCGTAACACGCATATATCTTTTTTTAAATCGAAACAGCTAGGTTAGGTTAGGCTAGAACTGTGACCACACAACGCGAGCCGAACGAGCGAAGCGAGCGATGCCGCGGCAGCGGCCGTGCCAGAAACATATATTTGAATGATAGATATTTAGTCCAAACAGTATTTTAGACTTAGGGTCGCAGATCGTCATCTGTCACTCAAACACTACCTATAAAACGAAGACATTTGATTTTCGCCATTTTGGCGCTGACAGCAACGCGAACGTCCGTAGAACTAATATTGTTGATAGTGAGTTTTACAAAATGCGCATCCTCTCATGATAAAAATGTTCTAAATATCTCGTAGTAAACACATAATACACAAAAATCTTATTCCACGATGTAGAACTAAATTATCAGAGACGTACCAAAACAATACGACGACCATTAGCAACAGTGTGTTAATTTTAGTTCAAAAACAACTGTCATTTTGTATAGTATACTAGCTGCGCCCCGCGGTTTCACCCTCATAAGTTTCGATCCCGTGGTAATATCGGGGTAAAAATAATCCCATATGTTAATCCTGGTTATTAACCATCTGTGTGCCAAATTTCATCCAAATCCGTTCAGGAGTTTTTGCGTGAAAGAGTAACAAAAATCCATCCATCCATCCATACAAAATTTCACGTTTATAATATTATAGTATTATTCCACGATGTAGATCTAAATTATCAGAGACGTACCAAAAGAACACGACGACCATTAGCAACAGTGTGTTAATTTTAGTTCCTGAGACGCAAAAAAAACAACTGTCATTTCGTATAGTATATTTATACTATACGAAATGACAGTTGTTTTTTTTGCGTCTCTAACCACTCACCACCTCTAATAAACAAGTACACTGGACCAAATAGTCCAGCGTACTTGTTTATTAGAGGTCGGTGCCGAAGACAGACGAGGATCCCCGAAGCGTAGACTATCTTGGGAAATCTGTATCAGTCACTTTTTTCGACACCTTGAGAGACGTGGCATACTTTAACTTTCTTTCACATATTTTCTTTTCCAGGTAGAACGCACTAAAACCCGTCCTCTAGTAACGGGCGCAGTGTCAAAGACGCAAGCGGTGGTGTTCCTAGCGGCGCAGTTGAGCTTAGCTCTGGCAGTGCTCTTACAGCTCAACTGCTATAGTATAGTATTAGGAGCTAGCAGTATGCGTGAGTATTGTATATTCAAATATAAAATAATTTATTTTTGGGACAACTAGATCCAAAGGTTAGTATACAAAAACTTGGAAACTATTGTTAGTACTTAAATACAATTGCAAAGGACAACACTCATCATATCATAATTCTATACACAAATGCCCCTGGGCTAAGACACCCCGCCCCGTCAAGATAACCAACAGGGAGATACCTCCAAAATCAAAATCAAAAGTCATTTATTCAAATTAGGCTGAGAATCAGCACTTTTCGAATGTCAGAAATACAAAAGACAGTGCCCAAAAACGCCCACCCTTCACCACATCCTAGTGCTATCGTTAGGAAGAAGAAGTGGCGTAACAAACTCCGTAACATCGTTCCGTTTCAAATGATGTGATTAATATAACCTTGAATTTTGAAAGTGTTATGGTTACGTCTTTCAAAACACATGTATAAAAATTATACTTTGCCGATTCTACATTATTAAAGAATAACTAGAATAAAATAGAATAGAATTTTTATTTAAACGTATATCATTTTTTTAGAGCAATAATGGCCGTTCGTGTATGACATGTCAAACAAAATACAGTACCAGGTTTTCAGGCTATTTCGATTTTTTTGGAAATCTTCGAATCCCGGGTTTTGTTTACAAAAATAATTTTTGTAGGAGTTAATATGATAAGTGTAGTCTATAAAAAACAAAGTTTGACTTTGATGCAGCATGGTACGGGATTCCATACATCCATGAGCATTGTCCATTTTATTTTTTCTTTCCAGTCCTCGTAGTGACCTACCCATTAGCGAAGCGGTTTACGAACTACCCTCAAATATTCCTGGGCGCCACGTTCAACTGGGGCGCGTTGTTGGGCTTCAGTGCTATCCAGGGGACCATAGACTTGGCAATCTGCGCGCCGCTCTACATCGGGGCGCTGGCGTGGACTGTTGTCTATGACACTATCTATGCTCATCAGGTGAGTTGATGTTATATTTACATTAAGATTACTTGTTATTTTTAAATATAATAAAAACGAGAAATACTGATAAGTTTTGAAAAGGGGCTCGTGACTAAGTAATAACAGCCGCACGGGTCGATCGATCAAGTCAAGCAATGGCTGGGTGACCATCTTTACATATCAAGATCCCTCCGTGCCTCGGAAAGCACATTATGCTGTTGGTCCCGGCTGTCATTCCTGGATCTTTGAAAGTCGTTACGGGTAGTCAGGAACCAGAAAGTCTGACAACCAGTCTTACCAGGTGTATCGTGTTACCCAGTAACTGGGTTGTGGAGGTCTGAAGGCCAATTGCCGTAATTAAAAACGTTCAAAATCTAGTCGCAATCTCATCTCAGCGACAATCAATGTCAAAAATTTAGGGAAATCAGACATATTTTTGACAGATTGAGACTGTGAACGCTCTTAAAATTACAAGACTTGCCCCTTAAATAGGCAGTCCGCTTTATGTAAAATATGGCATTCAACTGCATCCGGACTGTAATCCGACCCCAACATTATTGGGAAAAGGCTAGGCAGATTGATTGAATTTTGTTCACGAATGAATGAAATACCTCTTTCCACCCCCACAGGACAAAGAAGATGACATGAAGGTTGGCGTAAAATCCACCGCCCTGACATTCGGTGAACACACTCGGCCCGCGCTCACCGCGTGCCTGGCGGTGAGCTCTGGGTCGCTCGCGCTCGCTGGACATGCTGCTGGTCTGGCGCTGCCTTACCAACTGGCCATTGTGGCTTATACTGCGCATGCGGCTCAACAGGTAATAGACTCGATAGTTATTATGAGCAACCAAAAAAAGACCCAAAAATCACCCTTAGAAAGTTTTTTTTATGTGGCAACACTGATACAGCAAGGTTTAGCTGGCAACACACACTGATACAGCAATGTTTAGCTGGCAACACTGTTGATGAAGAAAAATCAGCAACCTTTTTTTAAGTTGCTTTCTTGCAGCGATCTTTTAAAGACAACCTTTGGATGGATTAAAAAGGGGAAGGAGAGACAAACTGCAGGTAGTCTGTGGGGTACCATTTACATAATACAATAAATACATGGATATATGTATATTATACTAATCTGAATAAATTAATATATAATAATAGACATGAAACAGGAGCAAAGAAAATATAATGATGGTGTTTAGGGAGAGAGGAAGTGCTTTTTAAAGTACAACTTTTATTACATCATCTCACACTTTTTCGTCTGTGTGTTGCATGTCGCGTGACGGTCGGCCGCGGAGTAGGGATAATTTTATTTTCTCTATGGTGTATGTATAGATTATTACTCATCTGTGCCAGTGCTCCTTACTATTTTGTTTGTTTTTGTCAGTATTTAATGTAAATGTTGTTATTTTTTTTTTAAGTGAAACTTTTATTATTATTATTTTTCTTTTATGGTTTCTTTTTTTTTTAAGTTTCACTTTTACCGTGGTTTCATAAAACCACACAATCCTTTTTTTTATCATAATTTTAAAAGTGGAAAATGATTGAGCACGCCTTACCGACACTTGCAAGTCATCAATCAATCAATATTTTTAATTACTATTACAGATAGATTATACTTTTATTTTCCATTACAGATATACACGTTAGACACTGAAAATCCTGAGGACTGCGCTTCAAAATTCAAATCAAACTCACAAGTAGGTGCTATCATCCTTATGGGGATACTCGCAGGAGGATACAAACAGTACTTGGATAACGTAGCGGATAACGTTAACCATGAGGATACGTCAAAAGGCTGTTTATTTAGCTAAGTAGTCTGCGTGGTACTTTTAGTACCAAGTGAGTTTAAGCGCATAATTATTTAGAGAATCGTGAGGATGGTATGTAGAGATGTTTCTTGGTTAATTTGAGATGTGGCTTCAAGTGGTACTTTTAGTACCAAGTGAGTTTTAGCGCATAATTATTTAGAGAATCGTGAGGATGGTATGTAGAAGTGTTTGCATAGTTAATTTGAGATGTAGCTTGAAGTGTTACTTTAAGTACCAAACGTGGTCTAGTACAAAACAATCTAGAGTCAGAAATCGTAACTTGTCGGTAACAATTATATTTTTTAAATATATTTTTGAAGCTCAAACTGGCACTTTTAACAACAAGAGTGAATTAAAACTATGTCAGTAAGAGTGCTTGCTTAAAGTGATCTAGCCCTCGTTTTGCGCACTTGTTAAAGTCAGGTCCTGCGCCTGATCTCTCTCCGCGGACTGCCGTCCCATTGGACTCTGAAAGTGAGGGAATAGAGTACAGTTACGAGCACTAATATGTTAACACTTGTAAACGTTCAATAGCGATGTTTGCGTGAAATAACGAAAACAACAATGAATTTTGACACATTGCAAAAACCTATGGGTTCTAAAATAAATAATATGTTCGTAGCAACATGAAATATCATTAAAAAATAAAGGAGTAAATCGCTTTTGAAATTAAGCCAAGTGTATACATACTTATGCTCGTGACTGTACACCTGTGCCTGCGCACACACTTGTGCACTATAATATATCTGGCCGCCATGGCCAAAATTTGGTCTGGAGGACCATAAAGTCAGCCTCCAAGTGGTACTTTTAAGTACCAACCGCCATTATAATACAAAAAATGCCTCATGATATTTTTTTAATATTGTTACCAATTCCTAGCCACTATAATAGCATTTATTAGTAACAGGAACTAAACTTCTAAAATGTATGCGTGGAGTACGAGGCTGTTAATGTGGCATTTCGAGTTTAAAAAGAAGTTCGGCTTTGTAGAGCGTCGTCTCTTTCACGCATATAGTATTTTTATCTCACGAAGCGACGCGCGCTTTACTTGTGGTAACCAAGTGTACACGCTGTGAATGTGTGTAAGCGCAGGAGGTCTCGGTACCGTCCGAGATAATGGCGAAGTCGGAAGTGTGTAACAGTGTGTGTTATTTATTGATGTATATGTTACAGTTAAAACCCGTTTTTAGATAGAACGCGTTTTCCCTAGTTAGAACTAGTTATTTCTAAATGCCTTTGTTAAAACTAGAAATGTGCCGCGGCAGCGGCCGGCGATGTGCCAGAAGCGAATCGCTTTTGGAAAAGGAAACAGTTAGGTTAGGTTAGGTTAGAGTATGACAAACAACGCACGAGCCGAGCGAGCGAAGCGAGCGTGCCGCGGCAGCGGCCGGCGATGTGCCAGAAGCGAATCGCCGGGAATGAACGAGCGCACAGCGCGTGGATGGCGCTCGGAAAGGGATTCTCCCGCACTTGTCGAAACTTGTCGAATCAGGCGATGTCTCGCGATCAATGAGAATAAGGTACGATCAATTTTGAGAACAGTTTTAACTGACTCACTTCGGAAAAACGCGTGTTGTCTAGTAAGAACTAGTTTTAACTGATATTCCATTTCAAGTATTAGTTAATTCTAGTTTTAACAAAGGCATTTAGTAAAAACTAGTTCTAACTAGGGAAAACGCGTTCTATCTAAAAACTGGTTTTAACTGTAACATATACATTATTATACACCAGAAAATGCATAACAAAATACTATTATTACTACAAGACATACAATGGACGGCCTTATCGCTTTCTGCGATCTCTTCCGGGCAACCTTCACATTGTGTTTGTACACTTCGTTACCACAAGCAAAGCGCGTGTCGCTTCATGACATTAAAATACCGTTAGTTAGCTACTGTAGTAGGTATGGTACCTGTGTAACCGTCTCTTTCTAAAACTCGAAGTGCCATTTAACGGTCGCGTTCTTGAAATAAATGATAACATCTATTTAAACATGTTGTTTAACAGAAGTGCGTCCTTTTTAGCCAAACGTATTTTTAGCCAATTTTGGCCTGAAAAACACTCAGGCCAAAATTGGCTAAAAATACGTTTCCATGTCAAAAGGGACACTTTTCTTATTTATTATAATTTTGTGTGCTGTGACTAGTCTTAGAAACAGGGAGTTAAAGGCTTTTTTCCTGTACACCAACTACACTATGAATATTTCTATCTTTTTAACAGACTTCAAAAAGAAGGAAGTTTTCAATTTGGCATTTTTTATGTATTTCTTTTTTTTTTAATCTGTGCTCCTAGCTTCTGACGTTTCATAAGCGCCCATGTAGCCTTATGAGAAATTAAATATTTTGATTTAGATTTTTCTCAACCGAATTAGATTAAAAAAGTAATTAATAATTTTTAGAGCTGTCAAAATCGTTAACAGCGTTTTGACATGTTTTATAAATGTCATGTAGGTGCTGACTTGCCATAAAGATATATTAGTTGGTGTATAACAGAATCATAGCCTATGTAATAATTGTAAATAAATCAATTAGTTAATGTTAATTTACCTCGCTTCCTTACTCGTATGCCATCGACAATTCGTATGTGTAATGAACAGGTTGAACAATACCTAAGAGTCGCCGCACACTATGCGACTGTTGTCGAACTCTAAAGTGGCCGTGTCTGTTTGCCGTCAACACAAGCCGACGAATACCACAGTCGGCCACTTTCTAAAAGTTACACGGGCAATTTAATTGCTCGATTCTCGGCAATATTGGCAAAATATGACACCAAGAAAACATCAATTTATACAGCCACAACTTGAGAAAAATCAATAAAAAATGCACGTTTATTTTGCTGCATGATGCAAGACAAGATTAGTACCGTACTCGAGCAACTTGATAAACTAAATTTCTTCGTTACCTCCGGCAACTATTGCCGGCAATAAATACATACATAAACTCACTACTTCTTCCCGTGGTGGTAGGCAGAAACTACAGAACGCAACTTACTACGATCCTTACGTACTCCTTTTGCTTCATTTTCGTACATACATCCTGGTCATACACGCACACCGGTTGCAAGCACTGCGCACCAGGGGATCTACTCCGAAGTGGTATCGGCCGAATGTTCGGCCGTTTCCTGCTACGAAGTTACTGGTTCGGTCGGTCCCGATCCTACACTCCTACACGCTTTCGAATATTGACTATGGTCCCGACCCAACTGAGCCGATCCGAACTTTTTCGCATTTTTTAATAATATTCGGTTCGGTCATGTGTCGGTCCGATCCGAACATTCGCACTTTGCACTTCGTAGTAGACCCCCTGACCTTTCTGAAGAACTTAGACGGAGAAAAGGACATGTGGTAACCTTATCTGTATCACTGTTATTATGTCCTTTTGTGTCCACGGAATTGCCGGCAATAGTTACTGAACACAACGCCAGTGGAAGTACAGGTATAGAAACATGGTTTGCGACGACGCTTAGAGGGTGAAAACTCTCATTAAAAATATGAAACAAAATGGTGCATTCTGTTAATATCAGATATTATAAATAAACGTTGCAATCGTACAAACCAAAACTTATTTTAATTTGTTGTCTTTGTAAAATAGCATTTTATTGTTTTTTCTAGATGTATCCATATTGAAGATCGTTCAAATAGGAACAATTTATTGAATGAATTACATCGACCTTGACCTTGACCACATTGACCTTGTAATTGTGTTGCCATTCTAAGGTTGAATGTCACCTGGGGCCTTGTTCTCTATACCCTGTCCATTAAGTTAACCGTTTTTTGACAGCTGTCTTAGAACGTACATATTCCAGATTACGTAAAAGTTAACTTTAAAATGCGTAATTAAATAAATATATAAACTGCCTTATCTTATTGAATTATCTTATTTATGGCTTCTTACAGACATTATAATACCGTACGTGTATCAATCAATGTATTGTGTGTTGCTGCAATCACTAGTTCCATCTGTCAAAAAACGGTTTACCTAATGGACAGGGTATAATTATGACACAATGAACGAAACCGCACGAAGTGAGGAATCGTTAAGTGGTCATAGTGAATTAGGGCTCTGCACGTCATAAAACGTCACTGTGTATTTTTGATTTAAGATCAATGTGACAATTAGATACAAGCTTAGAGCAAGCTTGAAGTTTCAAATTACTAGGAGTTTTGGAACGAAGTTGCACGGTATACTCTGCACATTTGGGAAATGAGAGCTAGACCGAAAAAAGTGTAACATTTTGACAGATGCTTGTTGTAAATTTATTTAATTATACGTGGTATTTAATACATAATATACAGCGAATCGAACTTCGTTCCAACGGGATATCCCGCGACATCTCTCGACATTTTTGTAAAAAGTGGTAAAGGACTTACTAGGTCGACTTTGCCTGCTAAAATTTATAATAAAAGCTACTTAAACCTGAAGGTAGGCTTGAAACAAGGATTAACAGCATTTAGAATTACGTCGCTAAGCGATCCAAATTATATTGTTGTTTTGTTTATGTATAAATAAAGACATATGTACAGTTTGTTATGTTAATAAAATGATCTTGCCATTTATAAAAGTTTTATTTTTATCCAATCATTCATCTATACTTTCACACTACTGTTACTGGTAGCCTGTAACATCCCACAGCTGGGCAACGGCCTCTCCTTATGACTTTCAGTGCTAATGTGGACCACTCAGGGGGGGTGGAGATCAAACCCTTGATCCAGCTGCCCAACGAGACCCTCCTCAGGTGTTGGTCGAGGCTCTTGGCTATTAAGCCATTGGCTGTCACGACTATCGGCACAATGATCGCCGAGTCCACATCCCACATGTCGACAACCTCGCGAGTCAAGTCAAGATACTTGATTTGTTTATCTTTCTCGCCTTTCACGAGGTTCTCATCATGCGGAACGGTTATGTCAACAATCATCGCGCGCCGCTCTGATCGATCCACCACTATATCAGGCTTATTGGCAACAATAGTCCTGTCAGTGATGATGGATCGATCCCAGTACAATGTGATATTTCCATTTTCGAGAACTAGGTCGGGCACATACCTGTAGTACGGCACCTCCGATTCCACAAGGTTGTATTTCAGAGCAAGTTGCTGATGTATTATCCTAGCTACAAGGTTGTGTCTATGCAAGTACTCTCTGTTAGCTAGACGAGAACACCCGGAGATAATATGCCTGATTGATTATTATTATTAATAAATGCTAGCTGCAATGCAGCTTAGGTAAACCTTATTAAAGAATAATAAAACCACCAAAAATACAGTAGATACTTAACCAACTTAAATTTAATTTTAATAACATTACAAAAAAAGTTTCCTAAAACAAAATCATTTCTATTTTTTATTCTTATTCTGTTGCGGGTTCCGACCCTGGCTGCTGCCGCCTCTGGCGAGTGGTGCTGGTCGTCCGCGGTTACCGAACGCACCTCGGTTGCCACCGCGGCCTGTCCTCATGTTCTGACCACCACCACCACCACCACGACCCTTGGAGACTTCGCTTCGACTTCTGGATTTGACCTGGAAAGTGAGATGTTATTTGTTTTAAGAAGGTCTAGGTTGATAGAGATTGATAGATAGAGGTGCTTATGGTTGGGTAATAACAGCCGGACAGGTCGATCACTGAGGTTAAGCTACGCTTGCTGCGATTGGTCCGTGGATGACTAACCATCTTTACATACCAAGAACCCTCTGTGCCTCGGAAAGCACGATAGGCTGTCATTTGTGGATCTTTGACAGTTGTTGCAGGTCGTTAGAAGCCTGAAAGTCTGACAACCAGTCTTACCAAGAAGTACCGTATTACCCAGTAACACTTGGTTGTGGAGGTCAGATAGGCAGTGGCTTCGTGTAAAATACTGGTATTCAACTGCATCCGGTTACGACTGGAAGCCGACTCTAACATAGTTTGGGAATAGGCTGATCTGGAATAGATGGATCTATCTACCAAAACAATCGTTTCGGCGAATATGAGAGTGTCGCGTTCATGTCCCTTTTGAAGTGGAAACTATTTTAGGCGCATTTTGCGCTCTTTCTGAACAATGAATGAAACTGAACCATCACGCTTCAGTTACGCTGGATCGCTGACTCAGCTCTAGTAGTTATCAGATTTTAAAATTAGAAAATCATATAATAAGTTCTCATTTCTATTGTGTGGTCTTAAATAAATAAATATATTTATTTCAGATAAATAACACCCATTCATAGCACACACCCTCTCTTTTTGTTCACGAAACTGAAAGGCACCCTCTGTCTGTTAGTATTGGCATTCTGTCTCTATGAAAATTATGTAAAGGAGGATGGGAGCAAAAAATATTGATCATTCAACAGGCATGCCACTTGAAATTGTAACCTTAGAGATAATTAACATGCTGGAGAGTTTTTTGTGGTGAAGGGCAGGCATTTAGGAGGACTGTCTTATGTAATTTTGATGTTTAAAAAGTGCCGATTCTTAGCCTAACTTGAATAAATAAATTTTGAACCACCTCATGAATCTGTTAATTTTTCACCTCACTCCTTCCCATGGGGTTAGGTAGAAACTACAGATCTGTTGTGTTGTTGTTTTTTTTCTAAATTAAAATATTTGTTTGAGCATCTATTCTGGCTAGAGGGCCAACCAAAACTTAAACGAGGTAACCGAGACGTTGTGGTTCCCAACCCTGCATCCTTGCCAGTATACTTATTGCCCTATAGACATGATAATAATCTTTTCATAAGTGTTAGTTAACTCAAACTTCAATGAAATAAGATTATGATATTGCAACATATTTCTTAACTTATATTAGTCAGACTAAGAAGTAAATATATAGGCATAGAATCACCAGTTGATGAAAGCTGCTGCAGTTCTACCTATACAAAGACACAAAACAAGAAAATACAAACAGGCTGAACGCAAAACATACCTGAGTCTCCTCTTTGACCATATCGATAACTTCGTCTGGAATTCGTAAGTACTTGATGGTGCTGCCTCGTATGTAACATTCAGGCATCCTCCAGAACTTGTCACCGTCTCTGGATGTGCAAATAACTTCTCTGAGGTTGATATTCATCCAATTATCACAACTAACGAGATGACCGTTGTATGTTTCGCCATTTTTCAACTCAACCAGCATCGGGTGGTTCTGAGCAGTACGGAGCAGTGATAAAGGCAACATTTTTACTATTTAACTTTATTTAGATTATGTTTTTAGATAAATAAATAGCTTTCGCTTCTGTTTGTTTGACGCGTTTTATAGGTTAGGAAATTGGGTTTTTAAAGTTAACTTGACGTTGACACATTAAATGATTGAAGATTCTTCGTGTGACAGACGCTAAATATTTTTTTTTTATTTTGTATTACAATAATTTTGCAAGATTTTCTATGAGAATAGTGTTAATCATTAAATTTTTTTTTTTTAACTTTTTCAGCGTATTAGGTTCGAATTAGGATTATTTTATTGAAAAAAATATTAAGAGCCAAACTAAATCTCCTAAAAACTTTTAGTTTGACATTGACAAAGGCTAGAGTATTGTACGCTTATTCTTCTCAATTCCGTAAAATTACGGTGTATTCAACCTAAATATTAAATGAGGAACTGAAAGTAAAAAAAGGTTAAGCACAGAATTATTGTAACATTGGATGGATGAAATAGCGGCAGGTCACGGTAACAATCTGCGACTCCCGCATTCCCCTTAAACTTAAGGGGAAGATATATAAAACCATGATTGGACCTGCTGTCTTATATGGATCAGAATGTTGGGCCACAAAAGGGATGAATGAAAGGCAATTGCATGCAGCTGAGATGAGAATACTGAGAGGGATGTGTGGTGTTACACGAATGGATAGATAGAATAAGAAATGAGTACATAGGAGGAAGTCTGAAAGTGGCACCGGTAACTGAAAAGCTGTGTGGAAATCGGTTGTTATGGTATGGGCATGTGTTACGGAGAAATGAGGAAAATGTGAGGAGAGTTTTGAGTATGAATGTTGATGGCTATAAGAGTAGGGGAAGACCAAAGAAACGATGGATGGACTGTGTGAATGATGATATGGTTAGGAAGGGGGTGACTACCGAGATGACGACTAATAGAGAAGTATGGAAGAAAAAAACATGTTGCGCTGACCCCAAATAAATTGGGATAAGAGCAGGAGAATGAAAAAATGAATTGAACGTAAAAAAAAAATATTTTTCGACTGTTTGAGCATTCAGTTGTGATACATAATGTAGTCTTTGGTTGTTACTTACATAACAACACATGCAGTACAGTATAAGAATGCTTTTTTTGGCCTCTACCCAATACAAGCAAAATATTGGCCCTATAATAAAACATTGATAATCTAAACGATGAGTAGAATACGCTCAAATTCAGCTGTCATTTGCCACGTTCCAACAATTTACATTATTAGGCATCAGTTTCTTGTTATTTCTTTTCCGCAGCCATATAAAGGTATGAGAGAGAAGGGGAGAACCATTTATTTAGCACCAGACCGGCGGAAGAATCAAGCAAGAATCTAATAAGAAATACTAGTGTCTTGTCGAACGGCTGATTGTAGATTTCGCTTGAAAATTCTGGAATTATTCCGTTTCAACATTACTGAAACTCGTTAAATATTACGTCTGTTCCATCGGGTAAGTTTTCCATGTATATTTCTTGTAGTTCCCCTTTAAATCTAGAATTTCCAGACCGCGTGTTGCAAATATAAATAAATGAAGTATAATTCTGTTTAAACGTCGTGTAATTATCGCAATTACCACATTATTCTGTAGGATTTGTCGTAAAAGTTACTCGAAATAATCCAACAGGTATATCTTTAGTGTAAACGTGGTAAATTCACAGTTATTTTTCGGTAAGTTCACGTATTGCCGGCAAACGTTATTTCAGTTTTTATGCATTATTCCTCCGATAATATATTATTCTCATTGAAGTACCAAAGACTTGATGTTAAATAAGGGTGACTGACCCTTAATTCGTAGAATAAACCAGTCCGTTCCTTTGTTGGACTCGTTTTCAGTTTTTTTTTTCATTCGCGTTTTTTACTTGTACGTCGAGGGGCGTTCCGGCTTTTTAAATGAAACCTTTATCAAACTCACACAGTCTGATTGTTTAATCTATTGATTGAATATCTAATACTTGTGCATGTAAAAGTATTAAATGAAATGAAAATTGAGATCAATGACCAATGACCCTGAATATAATATTTATTTCTTTTGGAGCAGAAGTATGTTTTGTGAATAGAATAGAAATGAAATATGTATTGAATAGAACAGAATACTCTTTATTATGTACAGACGCCAACAGGTCAAGCTACCCGTAACTGTCAAATTTTCCCAATCTACCTTGAACCTGATGCTTTAGCGATAAAGTTGAAAATCTATCAAATAAATATGACAAATTGTAGTAGCTTGATGTGCTGGTGTCTGTACGAAATAAATTACAGATATTTAAAGTTTTACAAAGGGTGACACAATGGGCGGTCTTATCTCTAAGAGTGATATTTTAAAGACAACCTTCGGATGGATTAAAAAGGGACGGCTGTAGTGCTATCAACAATTTCACATTAACTGTATTGTCTATAACTTACAATCAATCTGCCAGCCTTTGCCTAACTATGCTGGGGTCGGCTTCCAGTCTCTCAGTCGCTCCATGTAAAAAATTGGTGTTCAGCTGCATCCTGTTAGACTGGAAGCCAACCCCAACATAGTTGGGAAAAAGGCTAGGCAGATGATAACAGAGGGGCAATTCTCGTAATTTTAAGACCATTCACAGTGTGATCTCAGTCTCAAACTGTCAAAAATACCTCAAATTTTCCAACATTTTGACATTTGTTTGTCGCCGAGATGACACTGCAACTAGATTTTGAACATTTTAAATTACAAGAATTGGCCTTCTGGAGTCTAAATTTGTGCCTGGTAAATGGCAACAACCTCGCCCACCCTGCTAGCTTTACTTGGGACTGAAACAAAATCAGGAATATTTGGGTGCATTAGGGGCAAATACATGAGATCCGCCATCTCATCTCAGATGAGCTTGACTCCTACCGTAGGGACTGGCCGGCAGTCGCAAAAGACAGAATTGTGTGGAAAAGGGAGAGGGAGAGGATACAGGCTAGTTAGATTAGATTCGATAGGCAAATACAGACGTAATATTTATCTATATGTATTTTGGATTTCTAGCATTAATTGAAGATGCCGCAGGCTCGGCGCAAAACTCCCTTCAGTGGGAAGGCTAAGAAGCAACAGCTGCAGGGCAAGAAGCAGAGCAAGACGCTGTTGATGTCAAGTTAGTATTTATCAATTAGTTATTTCATTATCATAACAGTCCTGCCGGTATCCCAATTTGATTGTGGTCGGCGCGACATGTTTTTTTCTTCCATTAGTCTCCATTAGTCGTCAACTCGTTAGTCAAACCCTTTCTAACCAAGTCATCATTCACACAGTCCATCCATCGTTTCTTTGGTCTTCCCCTACTCTTATACCCATCCACATTCATACTCAAAACTTTCCTCACGACATTTTCCACATTGCTCGGTATCACATGTCGTAACAGGTAGCAATGAATAAAAATAAATAATTTCATTCAATACATATAAATTATACATATTTTTAAATATTAGAATATAAAATATGTAAAAGCATTTAAAAGTATAAAAAATAGTAGCCCACCGGTATCGGTAACAGGGTCCAAGCTGCCGGCGGTCAGGGCTCCAGAGAGAGGAACCTCCTAATAATGCGGGCCGTGTCCAGAAGACCGCTTTCTGAATCAAGCCCTTGATCCAGCTGCCCAACGAGAGCCTCCTCAGGTGTTGGTCGAGGCTCTTGGCTATTAAGCCATTGGCTGTCACGACTATCGGCACAATGATCACCGAGTCCACATCCCACATGTCGACAACCTCGCGAGCCAAGTCAAGATACTTGATTTGTTTATCTTCCTCGGCTTTCACGAGGTTCTCATCATGCGGGACGGTTATGTCAACGATCATAATTAATTTTATTATTATGTTTCTTTAGCAGCTTCAGGAGGTACAACATCATACGACGTAGTATCAGTGAATTACCAACCTGCCCGCGGTAAGGGCGGAGGCAGGGATACCAACCGATACGCTCTCAAGTTCTACCGGGAGACGGAAGAGGAACTGAGGCTGAAGAAGGAAGATGCCTTGTAAGTACTCTTTTTTCGAGTTAAAGGGGACACCAAAGGAAAGGCCGAAGATCTTTGACAGTCGTTATGGGCAGTCAGAAGCCCGAAAGTCAGACAAACAGTCTTACCAAGGGGTATCGTGTATCCAGTACCTGGATTGTGTAGGTCGGATAGGCAGTCGCTCCATGTATAATACTGGTGTTCAGCTGGGTCCGGTTAGACTGAAAACTGACCACAACATAGGTGGGAAAAGGTAGGCAGATGAGGGGTCTTTTGCTTACCGGGCGCGCGCTAAAATTCGTACTTTAATTTTATTATTTGTTTTGATAGAATAGAATAGAATACTCTTTATTGCACCATACAAATTATAAAACACAAATATACAAAATTTTTACAAAGGGTGACACAGTGGGCGGTCTTATCGCTAAGAGCGATCTTTTAAAGACAACCTTTGGATGGATTAAAATTAAAGAGAGGCGAAAATGGTAGGTAGTCTGTGGTGTACCATTTACATTATTCATCATTGATAGATTATAATAAATTTATTTTTACTGGAACGACGATACTACAAAGATGCACAAATGACAGCCGTGTGATCCAGAGACAGAAGTGACCACCGGCTTACCGTGCTTTCCGAGGCACGGAGGGTCTTGGTATGTAAAAATCACCCATCCACGGACCAACTGCGGCAAGCGTAGCTTAACCTGATCGATGGACCCGTGGGGCTGTTATTTCTTAGCCACAAAGCCTCACTCAACAGCTGAATTACAACAAGCATAAATATGTTCTCAACAGGAGAGAACTAAAACCAGTACCAGAGAAGGACTTGGAAGTGAATCCGGTGGACTACTTCCCTACTGATCTGTCCTTCCCAAAAAGGCCGCCGTGGGACTTCAAAATGACGCTCGCGCAACTAGACGCACAGGAGCAGAGATATTTTAAGGTGAGAGGATCTTTTTTTATGTTATCATTTGATGGCAAACAAATCGACAGTCCACCTGCCAGACTATCGTGAAACATTTGAATAATTTGATGTGCCTTGCACCACAAACAGCTATCGGATGAATAGCAGTCGTCTATAAAAGCTTTTTTTTTTCGGATTGGAAATCACCAAATGACCCCTCCCGCTCTGGGTGGAGCGGAAGGGAGTGTCAGACTCTTACTGACTAAAACCCACCCATGTTCTTTCCTTTGCCCTTTATGTTCCGGGGTAGCGGTAACCCATTCGGACAATCCCGCAGTCTATAAGGGGTGATTTTTCCATCGCCAGATCTTATTCGAGGAATAAAATTGACGTTTGACAGTTTTTGTATGGAATAACTGTCAAAATTTCAAAATTATTCCTCGAATAAAGTTATCACATGATTGAAAAATCAGCTCTCAGCTGATAAAACTTTCGAGTTTTGGACTTGTGAACAACATTTAGAGGACTCGCCATAGAAGGTCGTCCTTCACGCAGATCATCGGTGAGATTAGTGCGTTTAAACTCATTAAACCAGTTGTAAACAGTGGCAAGAGATGGGGCTTCATCGTGAAAGGCCAATCGAAGTCTATCATAACTTTCTTGTTCACCTAAATGACATCAAAAGTCATAAAAAATCATTGTTCGAAAATTTTCTCGCGTTAAGTTCAAGCTGACGTGACGCAGACAATTTTCAATTTGCCGCCAAATCGTAAACAAATGTCAAATGAATAAAATACATACACAATAATATTGGCAAAGACTTCCGTTTTCAACATTTGAACTTATGTTTTTATTATATCGTTTACAAGTGGCCAGTTCTAAAAACTTTCAGTGTCGCCCTCGTATTGTCAAGAAGTCGGTTAGTCAGAAAGATGAAGCTAGTTGCCCTTTCCAGGCGTCGCCGTGTCCCGTTACCTGGGCTCGGCTTACTCAATCATGTGACGCTATTTTTTTTTCCGTTTTGTGGGCCATCTTCCGTAAGTCCCATCTCCCTCATGTCATTTTGGACCTTCGTCATACGACGTCAGACGTCAGACGAGGGAAAAGTTTCGCGACATCATAATCTGTTCGTCGAAGTACATGACCGTACCATCAGATCTCAACTAGGAACTTTGGCGAGAAAATAGTAACAAAAGAGAATCTCAAAAGCATAACTTTCTGAAGGTAATTTATATTTAAAACTTATTGAAAAAAAAAAAGAAATATTTCCGTTGTGTATAATTTGCCATCATCAACATTTAAATCACTTTTCCTCTAGTATCTATCTCTTTTTCCACCGATTATACAGAAATGTGGAACACTTTTTTCTCAGTCAGTCAAAAATAATAATTCTTAACTTCACAGAACTACGTAGACAGTCTCCAAGCCTCAGAACATTGGAAACAGATGTCGTACTTCGAGCTGAACCTCGAGACTTGGCGACAACTGTGGCGCGTACTGGAGATGTGTGACATTCTGCTGCTCATCGTCGATGTGCGATACGCTGTGAGTATATCTATATCTATATCAATCTATATCTACCTATATATATATTTTTTTTTTATGTTAGCCTACGCTGTACCACTCCTGGGCAAAGGCCTTCACTCCTTCCATCTTTCGCGAGCCCGCGCGTCCTCCTTCCGATTTTGACGGAATCTATCCAGCTCGTCCCGCCATCTCCTACGTGGTCTTTTTTTTTTTTTTTTTTTGTTCTGGGGTGGAAAATCCTCATGGATGTCCGCCGCCCTGGGGCGGGCGACGGGGTCTGTCAGACTCTTACTGACTAAAAACCACCCCAGTGTTCCATCACTCACCTACGCCGGGGGTCGCGGGAACGTAAGATCCTTCCGCAACCCCCGACTGGTGCCGGCCCGCCACCGCGGGCCTCCTCGGGTCAGGGGGGGGAGTGAGGTGTTTGACTCCCCCCGCGACGTCTAAGAGAGGCGCGCGTGGAACACTACGCGCCGCCATCTCGGGTCCTGATGTGTGGGGGGCGACGGACGTCCCCAAGTCCGTCGCCCCTGGACCCATTTAGGGGGGCTGGAAGAGGGCGTTATCCGCCCTCCGCCGACGCCCGGTGCGCCTGCTGCGGGCCGGGTGAGAGGACGAGATCTCCCTCTCCCTTTCCGCAGCCTCCTTCTGCGAGACGACCGTTTCGCAGAAGGAAACCACCGCGTCCCAGGACTCTTCGCTGCCGACCATCGACTCGACCACGGCCGGCAGCGACAGGTCACTGCCTACTTCTGAGATGAGGGCACGGCGCGGCTCCTCCCAAGCGGCACACTCTGCCAGCGTATGCCATCTCCTACGTGGTCTGGCGCAACCTCGCCTCGCTATCTCAGCCCACAGTTTGTCCGGCATGCGGCAGACATGTCCTGCCCAGTCCCATTTAAGTTGGGCAGCCTTTTGAGCCACGTCAGCTATCTTTGTTTTGGAGCGCAGTATTGTGTTTAGAACACGATCTTAACGCCTAGTATACTGCACTCCATTGCTCGTTGCTGTTCGTTTGACTCGCTAAAACTCGAGAACGGCTGGGCCGATTTAGCTGATTTTGGTTTTGAAATGATTGTCGTAGTCCAGGGAAGGTTTAAGCGGTGAGAAAATACGGAAAAAATGCGAGGAAGATAGTAAAAACCACAGTTTCACTGTTCTACCTACTTTCCTGTCAAACATTTGACGTTCGTCCCTTCGGTACGGTAGACTCGGGTCCGCTCGAATTGAAGCACGTATCTACGTACGTAGCGTATATCCACATTACTCGAATTATCGCGTTTTTAATTTTTTATTTCAATATTTTGACGGTTGTCATTGTTGGTTCGTTCAGAAATTTTTGTCATTGTTTGGAACGCAAATAAAAATAAGTTTAAATCGGCCTAGCCGTTCTCGAGTTTTAGCGAGACAAACGAACAGTAATTGAGTTTTATATACATATATAGATATGGTTCCCTCAATTATTGTCTACTTTTTATTGCCAGACTTAGCGTATGAAAATGGCAATGCCTGACATTACCGATCAAAATTTTCAGCCATTTTAGCAAAGGGAGAGTTTTAATGTCGTTAGGATAGGTGATACGAAATACACCGGGTCATCTAGTTGTTAATAAAAATGAAAAAAAAAACTGATTGTACTATGGTAAGTATACCTCTGCCTAACCTTTAAGGACATACAGGTGTGACATTATTTTATGATTAAACCTTGTCAAATAACTTGATATTATTTTATGATTAAACCTTGTCAAATAACTTGATATTATTTTATGATTAAACTTTGTCAAATAACTTGATATTATTTTATGATTAAACTTTGTCAAATAACTTGATATTATTTTATGATTAAACTTTGTCAAATAACTTGATATTATTTTATGATTTTAACTTTGTCAAATAACTTGATATTATTTTATGATTAAACTTTGTCAAATAACTTGATATTATTTTAGGATTAAACTTTGTCAAATAACTTGATATTATTTTATGATTAAACTTTGTCAAATAACTTGATATTATTTTATGATTAAACTTTGTCAAATAACTTGATATTATTTTAGGATTAAACTTTGTCAAATAACTTGATATTATTTTATGATTAAACTTTGTCAAATAACTTGATATTATTTTATGATTAAACTTTGTCAAATAACTTGATATTATTTTATGATTAAACTTTGTCAAATAACTTGATATTATTTTATGATTAAACTTCGTCAAATAACTTGATATTATTTTATGATTAAACTTTATCAAATAACTTGATATTATTTTATGATTAAACTTTGTCAAATAACTTATCAGGCAGATGTGTTACTGGGGAGTCTGTTGCGCCACTTCTTCCCATCTAAAAATAGGTAGTGGTCAAACTAAGCTGTAGCTATTGTTAGGTATGCTACACACATGTCCAGCTCGATGTGATTCGGCGTAGTAGGGCGGCAAAATGTAAATATATGTGGATACTAGCTGCACCACGCAGTTTCACCCGCATAAATTTCGATCCCGTGGGAATATTGGGATAAAAAGTATCCTATGTGTTAATCCTGGTTATAAGCTACCTGTGTGCCAAATTACATCCAAATCCGTTCAGTAGATTTTGTGTGAAAGAGTAACAAACATCCATCCATCCATCCATACAAACTTTCGTGTTTATAATGTTAGTAGGATGTTCGTGAAAAAGTCTCTGAAAGCAAATACCGAAGCAACCCAAACATGATTAAGCGAGGATAGATGCCGAACGAAGTTTACCGATTGGCACGAGTCGAATGAAATGAACACTTGAGTATGTTAAGTAATTGCTTCGGGTCGGCTTTTTTGCTCAACAAATAGTACCGGATGGAATCTATCGTCCCGAACATAGTGTAAACAGCCTAATTTGAACAATAATAAAGGTCAAATAGGCACATATAAAGCACTTTTGAATGTCAATATTTACAAGAAAATCAAATCAATTTTCAAAAATTACATTAAAATATAATTGATTGTAGTCACCCCATCCAAAAGGTAGTTTTATATGGAGAAGAATGGGCAAGAAACTTCACCGTTACTCTTTTAAAATGTTTTACAATATTTTGTATACAATAATAATTAAAAACAACAACACAACAACAAACAATAACAACAACAACAACAACAATAAACAACAACAACAACAATATTAATTATATGTGAAGACGATGCAGTTAGAATAAAATTACTCTACCACAATTTATTCTTTCTACCAGGGCATGATGTTTCCCCCCTCCCTCTACACCTACGTTCAAGAAAAAAACAACATATAAAGCACTTTTGAATGTCAATATTTACAAGAAAATCGAATCAATTTTCAAAAATTACATTAAAATATAATTGATTGTAGTCACCCCTTCCAAAAGGTAGTTTTATATGGAGAAGAATGGGCAAGCAACTTCACCGTTACTCTTTTAAAATGTTTTACAATATTTCGTATACAATAATAATTAAAAACAACAACACAACAACAAACAACAACAACAAACTAAAACAACAACAACAACAAACAACAACAAACAACAACAATATTAATTATATGTGAAGACGATGCACTTAGAATAAAATTACTCTACCACAATTTATTCTTTCTACCAGGGCATGATGTTTCCCCCCTCCCTTTACACCTACGTTCAAGAACAAAACAAGGATATGATCCTAGTACTGAACAAGATAGACCTCGTGCCATCCTCGGTGGTAGCCGCCTGGAAGCAGTACCTTACGACGTCATATCCGGCGCTGCGAGTGCTGTACTTTACGTCATGTCCGGCGTATAATTTGAGGGGAGCTACTAGTGATAAAGCTGGTAAGTCATTTTTAAAGTGAAACTTTTATTACATCGTCTCACACTTTTTCGTTTGTGTGTTGCATGTCGCGTGACGGTCGGCCGCGGAGTAGGGATGATTTTACTTTATCTATGGTGTATAGACTATTACTCATTTGTGCCAGTGCTCCATACTATTTTGTTTGTTTTTGTCAGTGTTTAATGTAAATGTTGTTATTTTTTTTTTTTTTTAAGTTTCCCTTTTACCGTGGTTTCATAAAACCACACAATCCTTTTTTTTTATATGTCATCAGCTTTGTTAAATAATGACGAAGGAAATTGAACTTTATGTTAACTGTTACACTGCGAAAAGGTGACTGTCCACCTGTAAATCTCGAGAACGTAACATTATCTCATCACGAAAGCGTAAGATACCGGTAAAACGGGGTGAATAGGGATGCAGATGTGAATCGGGACGAAATTTTAAAATGGATTTATACTTTAAAATAATATATATAGTTTGTTGCTAACAAGGACACTTAATATTTAATTAAAAAAACAATAAACACATTAGAGTCTTTTCTGGCAACAAACTATATTATTTCAACGTTAAAATCCATTTTTAAATTTCGTCCCGATTCACCCCTGCATCCCTATTCACCCCGTTTTACGGTACCTAGGGTTGCATCTCGACCGACGCCTAACGTGGAAGAATGAAGACCAAGAGACACGAGCTTAATATCCGTTACAAGAACCTACACTGGATCTTCGGACGAAACAGTAAACTGAGTACCGACAACAAACTTAATATATAGAGGGATCTTGAAGCCAGTGTGGCTTTATGGAATCCAACTTTGGGGCAGCGCCTGTAGCTCAAGCATTAGCATCGTACAGAGAATACCGAACGCTATTTTGAGGTCAATTAGTGACGTTCCTTGGCTTGTCACGAACGCTGAGATACACAAGGAGTTATCTATGAATTATGTCATGGACGAGATCAAGAACATCACAAAAAGGTACCAGGAAAGACTGGAAAGGACCCTCCCTTTCCAGTCTTTCGACGATCTGGCTGCCGCACTGAAAACAAGAAGTTACAGGAAAAGACTTAAAAGGAAAGACATCATGTAGTCCACCCACACCTGTGTGGGCGTAAGCGCGAATAAGTACGAGTAGATGGCTCGCTGGAGTCACGCTCTTTCTGCCAATGTTTACCCCCAACTCATCCGCTCAAAGTTAAACAGATCGCGTATAACCACAAAAAAAAAATGTTAACTGAATAAGGTTATTTTTAGAATAACACTGGCGCCGATTCCCTTGTTCACAAACTAAACTAAATTTAAGTTCAGTGCATCTTTTTCTTTCCATTTCATTAAGAAAAAGACAGAAGATAAAATATTAGTTTAGTCCTGTCAAATTAAGATACTCAATAGACAAATTAGACGTGATTAAAAACATGTCTACTAAAAATACGTCAATTTACGTCAGGCGCTGACTAATTTGACATGACTCTTAAAACGGTGAAGAAAAACTTCGTGAGGAAACCGACATGTCCTAGAAACAAAAATTCGAAGATCATCTGCCAACCCGCACTGGGTCCGCGTGGTGGATCACGGCCCACTCCCTCTCACAGAGAGGAGGCCTGTGTCCCAGTAGTGAGAACGTTATAAGCTGATTATTTATATAAATTGATAACGTGTTTTTTTCACTTAGGTTATGTTGATAATATTTTTTTTTAAAAACGTTGCCCGTACTAGGAATTACTCCTGTATCGTGGGTGCTTTGACAAACATTTAAACTCACATATACAAACAGCCAGACCCGGAACAACTACCTGTAGGCAATACAAATATTTGTTCCGTGCGGGAATCGAACCCGCGACACACAGCGCAGCAGTCGATCGCTCAGCCACTGCGCCAACCGTGTCGTCAAATTATAATAACTTCCTGTCACTTTTATTTACTTAGCAAGTGTAGGTAAACGAATTTCGCCAAAATCCCGCCTTCATCATCTAACAAAGGCGGGAATTTGGGGTCACGGGCGATTAGAGTGGGGACTCTGTCGGCCCACTGACTGACCTCAGGGAAGGCGGCGTACAGTGGTCATGTGCTGCCTTGCATGTCTGCACAGTCAGGCTTCGGGGAGACTCCTTTACAGTCTCCCCAGAGATGTGCCCTAACAGGCGTTGCACAGAGGGGGCTTCGGATTGGTCTTTTGAGAGGTAACGGTGCCCCTTCCATGTGCAGCTGACTGGTGACCACCGGGTGGTTTTAGTGAGGTAAAAATCCCACACTCCATGGTTTTATCCCCAAAGACCAGGCGCCTTTTGATGGTTACCCCCCCCCGAAAACAAAAAAAAAGGTTTACGAATTTATGTGATTTCAGATATCGCCCGGTAGTCACATTGCAAAAGTCACCCCTTTTAAACCTGTAACGACTCTGTTTAGATGGATTTTTAAGATTTAAGAATTGTCCATTTTGTTTATTAGTTATTTTTTTCTTTTAGGCCTCCAGGTCCGTCGTCGCAAGGGTAAGCAAAAGATGTGCGCAGAAGGAGCCACGAAGATTCTAGAAGCTTGCAAAGAGATCGTGAAAGGAGAAGTGGATCTCTCTTCTTGGGAGGAGAAGATTAAAAAAGAGACCGATGTCGAGTTTGATCATGATGAGGGCGCGGAAGTCGGTAAGTTTTAAACAAATATCAATCTTAATGTTATGTAAATTAAGTTCAAAATAACTTTTGTAACTCGTGTAAAATTGAAGTTGCGACAGAAATTAAACTTTATGTGAAGGTTTTAGAGTTACTTTTCTGAAATTATATAAATTGAGAATACAGTTTAGTATGTTGAATGTTTTCCGCTTTTGTTTCAAACGTTATTTAGAAATGTTTTAGAAAATAATTATTACAAGCATTTTTTTTTAAATTCTGTAAATTGGTTTAAAAAAAAAATAATATAATTTGAATAATAATAATTTGAACGTTTTAAACCATTTTTGTCAGTATTTATTTACGACAAAAAAAAAAAGCTTGTCTTCGTCAAACTTGGTATTCAGCTGAATCCGGCATAGTTGTGAAGGCTAGGGTGGATTGATTTTTGTAATTTGTTGTTCTAATTGAGCCCACATTGGAGTAAACTTTATTTTTCAAACCTACTATTTCTTTATCTTTTCCTCTTTCCTAGGCGAAACAATCCTGGAAAAGGCAGACACATCGTATTACACACACGAGCGGTATAAATCAGGCATACTCACAATAGGATGCGTGGGGCAGCCCAACGTCGGCAAGTCGTCGCTGCTGAACGCACTCATGGGCCGCTGCGTGGTGTCCGTGTCGCGCACGCCCGGACACACCAAGCACTTCCAGACCATCTTCTTGACGCCGCAGGTGAGGACGCACAGAACTACTCTCTCATAGTGACTGTACTACCCTTTTAGCCTTGTTCACGTCTTTTTTTTTCGGATGGGAAATCATCAAATGATCCCTCCCGCTCTGGGTGGAGCGGAAGGGAGTGTCAGACTCTTACTGACTAAAACCCACCCATGTTCCTTCCTTTGCCCTTTATGTTCCGGGATAGCGGTAACCCTTTCGGACAATCCCGCTGACCCGGCAGGCTTCGGCCCAAAGGGGCCCCTCAAATACCCTTTTAGCCTTGTGTGGGCACACGTCCCACGTAATATTAGTAAAACACACCGTCCAATATTGACGACATGGTTGGTGCAGTGGTTAAGCGATTGACTGCTGCTGCACTGCGTGTCGTGGGTTCGATTCCCGCACGGAACAAATATTTGTATGACCTTCAAGTAGCTGTTCCGGGTCTGGCTGTTTGTGTATGTGAGTTTAAATGTTTGTAAACGCACCCACGATACAGGACAAATTCCTAGTGTGGGACAACCACAGATAGGTGGTGGTTATTCCAACCAGCCCACCTCCCTCCAGAAGCTTATTAGGTCTCCTGGTCTGTTAAGAACATCTGTGTATGATCTGGGTGTCCCGAGGGCTTCCGACCTAATCTAGGTGATGCCTGTGCACTCAAAGAGCACATGCGCGACGGTCTCATCAGCCTCCATGCCGCCATTTATGATATGTATTCGTTTGTTCCCAGGTTCGTCTGTGCGACTGTCCTGGCATCGTCTTCCCATCAATAGTGCCTCGTCCCATACAGATCCTGATGGGATCCTACCCCATAGCGCAGCTTAGAGAACAGTATACTACCATCAGGTAATAAAAACATAACCACACTTTCATAAAAACCAAAATATAAAAATCATTGAATGATTGTTGACATAACAGCCCGCATGACGGTAACCTCGTGAAAGCCGAGAATCCGCCTCCATGGAGCGACCAAAGGTTTGCTGGCTTTTTTTGAAGTTTCCCTGAACAGAACAGTTTCGGACCGAAGACAACTTTTTTTTTATTGCTGATTGGTCCTGCTCTTGAACTCTATAATGCCTGATATAAAGCGATGGATGGATGGAATCACTATAGGAATGTAGCGGTATCTACAACGCCACATGCAAACAACGCGTCATACTGACGTCATGCAAATCCTGCATCTCGCAAGCAGAGTTTACCGCGCAATTAGCATAGATACAATTTCCCAACATCAATCGTTGGGCAATTGCCCGCCAGACACAACACCCGTCTGGCCAGAGGATCCTCCCTTTTCTATAGAGGATGAGTGAACTTTACACCTTGTTCCTCATGCCTCTATAGGAATTTACTTTGAATTAATTTAGGATTTAAGTAACCGTCTAATATGATTCCAGGTATCTAGCAGAACGTATGGACCTGCCCAAACTCCTGAGGATTGAGCATCCCGAAGGAGACAATACTTGGTCTCCGCGAGACATCTGCGATGGCTGGGCCAAGAAGAGAAGCTATTTGACTGCAAAGGCTGCGAGGTATGTACGAAAACAAAGCTACAGTACTACCATCAAAATTATGCGCCTTGGGAATATTAACACTACATACACACTTACACACTTACTTACTACACACACGCACACTTACACACTTACTCACTACACACACACACACACACACTTACACACTTACTCACTACACACACACTTACACACTTACTCACTACACACACACTTACTCACTACACACACACACACATACACCCACACACACATACACACACATACACACACACACACACATACACACACACACACACACACACACACACATACACCCACACACACATACACACACATACACACACACACACACACACACACACACACACACACACACTTACACACTTACTTACTACACACACACACACACACACACACACACACACTTGGACCTTATATTTATTTAACTCAAAGCACAGTTAAACGTTTTTCATGTTGTGTTTTCTTTAGATAGTTTATATCCTGTTTTCTTTTACACCATTTGCTTATTGTTGTAACGTCGATCTATTATACTCCTGCTTTGTCTTGTTTATTACGGAGAATCACTGACTCCTAAGACACAGGTATATACACCTAGTTTAGGAGCCAGGGAATTAAAATTATTGTGACATAGTTATAAGCCTACCTATATGTCATCGGGATCGTCCGAACATGGGTGGGTTTTAGTCAGTAAGAGTCTGACACTCCCTTCCGCTCCACCCAGAGCGGGAGGGGTCATTTGATGTTTTCCCATCCGGAAAAAAAAGCCTACCTATATGCTTAGTTTCAGTTTCTTGTACGGTGATGGCTTTGGTGAAATAAAGAATTTATTTATTCTTTGTTCCTAATTAGTACGATTAACGTGTGGCGCCCCGCGTGGCCTTTTCAAGGTCATCAGTCCACCTTGTCCCGAACGCTACGTCTTCCGGTACGCAGTCGCCACTCTAGAACCTTTCGGCCCCATCGGCCATCAGTTCTGCGAGCAATATGCCCTGCCCACTGCCACTTAAGTTTGGCAATTCTTCAGGCGAGAACAGTGGTAGCACAGTGGTAACGGCCGTGACTTACGAGTTGTAGGTCGTAGGTTCGATCCCAGGGGGTCTACTACGAAGTGCAAAGTGCGAATGATCGGATCGGACCGACACATGGCCGAACCGAATATTATTGAAAAATGCGAAAAAAGTTCGGATCGGCTCAGTTAGGTCGGAACATAGTCAATATTCGAAAGAGTATTGGAGTGTAGGACCGGGACCGACCGAACCAAATAGTAACTTCTTAGCAGGAAACGGTCGAACATTCGGCCGATACCACTTCTGAGTAGACCCCCAGGCTTTACTTTGTGTAAATTATTTCATCACCACGCTCTCAAAACGGTGAAGGAAAACATCGTGAGGAAACCGGCATGTCCTAGAACCAAAAATTCGAAGACATGTGACATCTACCAACCCGCACTGGGCCCGCGTGGTGGATTACGGCCCACGAGGCCTGTGTCCCAGCCGTGGGAACATTATAGGCTGACCATACTCAGGCTACTTGCTTCGTGCGTTCTATGCGTCATGTTCGTGAACGGGCGCCGTCAGTAGGGACTAGTCAACTCTTTGCTGCCATGGCTTATTTTGATTTAAATTAATATTTGAATTGTTTTTTTTTTATCTTTTCATTGCGGACGCTTTTAACGCTCTGCATCGTTCTCTCATGCATAATTTTTAACATGAATAATGTAACCAATACTTTGTAACCATGTTATTGTGATTTAAAAGAGTGTCCATGGAGTTTCTTGCCCGTTCTTCTCCGTAGGTACCTACTACGCTTTGGAATGGGCAACTAGCTTCATATTTTTGACTGACCGACCCTTGACAATTCAAAAGTGCCTGTAATTGGTTTCGTTGAAATAAATAGTTTGAGTTTGAGTTTGAAACCTTCTGAAAACATGAAACTATTCGTATAAAATAACTCATATATGTGAATTTTCTCATTTTAGGCTAGACTCGTACAGGGCGGCAAATGCTCTTTTAAGGATGGCGCTCGACGGAAGGATCTGTCTGTGGCTACGACCCCCTGGATTCGCTGAGAATAGAGGTAAGTTTCACTTTTCACCAACGATACACTTTTTTCTGTAATGTTCATTTTTAGTTGGAAAATTGACTGTTAACCTTGAATGTGTTTTTTCTGAAAATAAATTTATTATTATTATGTCGTTATTTATTTAGTTGTCTTATTTTAATACAATTTTAAATATTAGTATAAAAAAAAACATTTAAAAATATAAAAAAAATAGTGATCCACCGGTGTCGGGAGCAGGGTCCAAGCTAGCGGTGGCTAGGGCTCCAGAGACAGGAACCTCCTCACAATGCGAACCGTATCGGGGAGTACTGCCTTTTGAATCAGGCCCTTGATCCAACCGCCTAACGAGAGCCTCGATAGATGTTGATCGAGGCTTTCGGCCATCAGGCCATTGGCTGATACGACAGTCGGCACAATGATAGCCGAGCTCACATTCCACATTATTATTTATTATTCCCTTTATTTAAATGTAAACATATAAATTATATTTTTAAATATTAGAATATAAAATATATAAAAACATTTAAAAATATAAAAAATAGTAGCCCACCGGTATCGGGAACAGGGTCCAAGCTACCGGCGGTCAGGGCTCCAGAGAGAGGAACCTCCTGACAAGGCGAGCCGTGTCCAGAAGTACCGCTCTCTGAATCAAGCCCTTGATCCAGCTGCCCAACGAGAGCCTCCTCAGGTGTTGGTCGAGGCTCTTGGCTATTAAGCCATTGGCTGTCACGACTATCGGCACAATGATCGCTGAGTCCACATCCCACATGTCTTATTATTATTACTTAGATTAATTATACTTTTAAAGTCACCATGAGTCACTGAAGTATCACCCGGGCCCCTAATTCACTATGACAACTTAATCGTTCCTTACTTCGAAACCACGTCTATGTTGTAAGTTTGGTTTCCGCACGTTTGGGTTGTTTAGTCCTTTAATTGGACCATTGTACGTGGGCCATGGCGGCCGTCGGTGGTTATTCCAACGTATCACACTCATTCATTAAAAACAAATTGTCATTTTTTGATAAACATATTTTCATGTATCTGCCACCCCGTATAATGTGTATTTAAAAAATCTTACCAATATCAAATAAATTAACACCAACAATTTCTTTCCACAGAAAAATACGAAACCTGCGACGAAATAAAATACGTCCGCTGGGTGCAGGCGTTGTCTGAGGACAAGGCAGAAGAGGTTCTGACGTCAGACTCGGACGGCGACAGGCAGTCTGACAGTGATGAACAAACAGACAGTAGTGATGACGAGGAGACTACAGCAATGGCGAATAAGTTTGCCGCTTTAGCTGGAGACGCAGATGATTGATGCCCTTTTTCAACGATATACAGGGTTAAATTAAATAAGCTAGCGAAACTCTGCAGACATTATGGGTATCGAAACATGATAAAAATAAAAGATTGATATTAAGGCCTGGGTGTTAATACTAGTTAAAAACGATGCTTTAAGCCACGAAAAACAGTTTAATTTTAACACACAACAAAAATGTGGTGTAACCTTTTACTGTAAGTTTTTGGCGAAGTTAGAGCCGTGGACGGTGCGAAAATTTTACGTGCGCTCGTCGGAGCGGGCGCGCAGGCAGTGCGCATGTGCGGCGCTCGGCCGGTGGTTAGCTAACCCTGCGCCTGCGCCGTGCCGCGTTTCAACCCGAAATTGCATGTGATATTGATGTTTTTTGTGGGGTCATCGACTGCTAGTAGTGTTGTTACTCGAAGTATGAGCTGAGAAAATGTGTTTTATCGTTTTTAGACATCGGTAACAATCATGTATGTGAAGTTTACACAACAAAAACTAATATTTCAAGTAAATACACTAACAGCGGTCGCTGACACCACAATTTTTATAACTAGCTGCGCCCCGCGGTTTTACCCGCATAAGTTTCGATCCCGTGGGAATATCTGGATAAAAAGTATCCTATATGTTAATCCTGGTTATAAAACATCTGTGTGCCAAATTTCATCCAAATCCGTTCAGTAGTTTTTGCGTGAAAGAGTAACAAACATCCATCCATCCATACAAACTTTCACGTTTATAATATAATATATGTGTATATATAGTGGGAAATTAGGATGATACCCATCACGTCTGCGGAGTTTCGCTAGCTAATTTAATTTGACCCGGTATTATAAAGTAACACTTTTCTAAGTACTTCCGGTCGTTGTTGGCTGTGACTGCCTATCGCTTTTCTTTATGCAGACTGACAAAACTACAAGCTGGTGACCGATTCAACGTCAGCTCGGGCAGATATTTTTCTACTTTATATTTTTAAGAATGTTCACAGTCTGATCTCATTCTGTCAAAAAATACCTCTAATTTCCATAGGTACATTATTGACAAGTTTTTGACATTGATTGTGGCTGAGATGTGATTGCGACTAGATTTTGAACGTTTTTAATTACGGGAATTGGTCTTCTGTTTTATGTCCATAAATCAGAAACTATTCAATGTCACATAAAACTCATGGTAGGGGTACAGGTATACTCGATTCTAGTCGGTCAGTGATGCTGAATCGGGTATACTCGGCACTGAATCACATATACTCGACTCCAGTCGTAAGTTTTGACTTCTATCATGTGGTCATATCCTCATTATTATTGTATCCAGTTTATCTCGACATTAGCCAGAATTTAAAGACTAAATTAATTCTAATAAAAGTCATGTAGAAGCTAGTTTAGTAATAATTAATGAAATTACTGTGACTTATGTACGGACGGTAATAGAATAGTACAGAAGGTCGGCCTCATACAATGAGTGGTAGCCCAGTGGCAACCGACAGGCGCTTTACTTTGTGTAAATAATTTCATCACCACTGCTCTCAAAACGGTGAAGGAAAACATCGTGAGGAAACCGACATGTCCTAGAACCAAAAATTCGAAGACATGTGACATCTACCAAACCGCACTGGGCCCGCGTGGAAGATTACGGCCCACTCCCTCTCACAGAGAGGAGGCCTGTGTCCCAGCAGTAGGAACATTATAGGGTGAATAAGTGTGTGAAGCCAAACTTCTGTATATATTCTTTGGTTTTACGTCTCACTCTTATGGCAAGCGACTACGCAATGAATACGTATTGTATATCTCTAGCACTGCTATTAAATAGTTATTTTTAATACGAATAAATTCTATTATTAAGACAATAATATAGTTTTATAAAGCAGCTTAATAATACTCTTGCAGCTAATTTTGTCTATAAAGTTTATTTGTAATAAAATATGTTTCTTTTTTACTGCCTCGTTGGTCCAGTGGTTGGAAACGCTACTGCTAAGCACGAGGTCCTGGGTTCGATTCCCGGGTCGGGTAATTTTTTTTTGGGTTTTCGATCAAGAATTTCTCAGTAGCAACCCGGAGTCTGGATTTGTGATGGTTGATGGCGACAGGCTCAGCCCCTATTACATGGGAATTAAACATTGGCGAAATGTGGGGGTATGTGAATTGTTCCAACACACTGACTTATATTAACCGAATCCGTGCGGAGGTCTTTGTAGCAATCTTTAGTGCCTGGCGTCGAACAAAAATTCCGTGATACCTGTGGGGCACCAAGCGCCAGAGAATTAGATGATTTACGAAATTACTTGAAACGAACACTGTGGGCATGATATGGGTGACAAATAAAGACACATTTATTTACGGGCCACTTGACAAATATCGTTTTAGCCGAGTTTTTTATATTTTAGTTTTGTATCCTCTCGGGCATCATACGCCATACGCAATACATTTACATGGTGCCTGTGCGGCATCATCCGCACGGAATCGGTTAAACAAGTACACTGGACTTCGTACTATCGATGACAAAACGAAGACATTTGATTTTCGCCATTTTGGCGCTGATAGCAACGTGAGCGTCCGTGGAACTAATGTTTTTGATAGCGAGTTTTACAAATTGCGCATACTCTCATGATGAAAATGTTCTAAATATCTCGTAGTAAACGCAAAATACACAAACGTGTCTTATTCCACGATTTAGAACCTAAATCATCAGAGACGTACAGACGCCAGCAGGTCAAGCTACCCGAAACTGTCAAATTTTCCCAATCGACCTTGAAACTTTATGCTTTAGCGATAAAGTTGAAAATCTATTAAAGAAATTTGACAGATTGTAATAGCTTGATGTGCTGGCGTCCGTACAACGTAAAACAACACAACGGCTATTTGCAATAATGTGTCAATTTTAGTTCCTGAGACGCTCGAGCGGGGCGCTTTGAATCTGCACAAAAAACAACTGTCATTTCGTGTAGTATATTTAGTCCAACGTACTAATATAATAGAAGTCAGTGTTCCAACGCCAGAATTTAATCCAAGGAATAATTTGAATTTTTGACAGTTCTTCCATATAATATCTGTCAGACGTCAATTTTATTCCAAGAATGAAAATTATCTGTCGATTGAAAAATCGGCCCTTAGTCATATAATTAAAACTTAGTTATTTCATATTTATATGAAATTTTAATATCTTATTGCATTTATTAAACTGCTATTAATATACTTAAGACCGAATTCAAGGCTTGTTATAATTATAATATTTCAAATGTCAATTTTATGGATTACTTCGCGTCTCTTAACATAGGGGTCAGCTTCCAGTCTAACCGAATGCAGCTTTTAATACCAGTATTTTACATGGAGCGACTGCCTATCTAACTGACCTCCACAACCCAGTGACTGGCTAACACGAGACTCCTTGAAAGACTGGTTGTCAAGTCTTTCGGGCGTTTGACTAGCCGTAACGACTGTCAAAGATCTACAAATGACAGCCGGGACCAACGGGTTAAAGTGAGTGCGTTTCTGAGGCACGGAGGGGTCTCGATATGTAATGGATAGTCACCCATGGGTGATTACCAACACTCTTATTGCGTAACACATTCAATCACAATCTGCATCATTTTGAAGGATATTGCTCATTCATTGCTTCATTTATTCGGAAAATTTGTCTGCTCAACAACGTAAATGACGCAATGAATGAGACAGTTCCGACTCACCGCGAACTATGCGGCAACCGGTTCTGACTCACTGGAACCTCAGCTGGCCTGGCAAGCATCGCAAGATACAAGACTCAGCCCACTATCGACCTCCGGTCTCCAGAGGGGAGTGATGTAGTCTTGCTCTTGACCTCTATAATGCCTGATGGAAAGCGATGGGTGGATGGAATCTACATAGGAATGTAGTGGCTACAACGCCACATGCGAACAACGCGTCATACTCGTCTCGCAAATCCTGCATCGCGCAAACAGAGTTTACCGCGCAATTAGCATAGATACAATTTCCCAACATCAATCGTTGGGCAGTTGCCCGCCAGACACAACACCCGTCTGGTCGGAGGATCCTTCCTTTTCTATGGAGGTTGAGTGGACTTTACACCCTGTTCCTCATGCCTCTAAAAACTGTCAGAATGAGAGCCATCGCTACTGATAGTGTGTTACGGAATTACCCCGCAGTTTGATTTCCAAAAGCTACGATTGGTAGCTAATTAATCAGACTCTGAATCATTCTGAAGGATATTGCAAATCCATTGCTTTATATGTTCGATGAATGTTGTTGAACTGTCAAAATGAAAACCATTCCTACCGCTGTAACTATTCGTTGCCCTTAAAATGCGTAGTAATCTGTAAAATTGTATTTTAGCTAATAGTTCTCATAATTTATGATTGTCTTACAATTAATATAGACCTAATATTTTGTACGTGCAATGAATTTTCTTCGTAAATAAATAAATATGTTATTTTATGTCTGTGTTGTTTTTACCTACCTCATCTCATCTGCCTAGCCTTTTCCCAACTATGTTGGGGTCGGCTTCCAGTCTAACCGGATGCAGCTGAATACCAGTATTTTACATGGATCGACTGCCTATCTGACCTCCACAACCCAGTTACTGGGTAATACGATACCCCTTGGTAAGACTGGTTGTCAGACATTCGGGCTCCTGACGACCAGTAACGATATTCAAAGATCTACGACTGACAGCCGGAACTTTGGTGTCCCCTTGAACCCTATCAGGTTATATACTGAAAAAACTTGATAAATATTTCCATAGGTTTTATTAGACATCATTTATTACAAAACATACAAATATAATAATTTCATATAAACATTGATTTTACAGCGATATACATTGTACATGACTACATGCATTGGTATAATTAGTTAATATAACGGAGAAGTGTATAAAAATATTGCACCATTTGTAAAAAAAAAAAACATGATATATACTATTTAGATTTTTATTATTAATGAATTTTTTTTTCTGAGGACTCATTTATGCGATAACAGAATAACAACAAGCAGCATTACCTAGTTCTTTGTATATTTTTTTTACATAAATTGCGTACCCTCCCACTTCGGCGCAGTAGGGTAAAAAGTTTAAAAACGTAGTAATATTTTATATTAATTTAATAAATTTTGTACATTCTCTTTACATAGCATATTATCTAAAATGTGTATATGGCATTAGTTTGTATAATTATATTGATTAACATTTATATAAAATCATTGTGCATATTTCATGTGGCGGTTCTCTTAAATGACTGCGTGTATTTGTGAACCCAGCCGGTGCAAACAAAAATCAACCTTGCTCTAGTTGGAATAAAGTTGAAAATAAACAAACTTCCATTAGTCCGAGAGACCATCGACGCGGACAAAAGTACACGGTTATTTATTTTCTACTTTATTTTAAAAGACGTAATGTTGATATTTGTTTGGCAGGAAAGGCCGGCCCTCTTGGTATATAACAGGTCTATAACAATGGACGTCAGAACCCAAATATTTCGAATTGAAAGTAACATTGTAGGAATGAGTTCTTTCGGAATCTAAGTGGATTTTTTAGGATCTATGTGGATTCAATTGGTATCTACATATGTGGGTTCAATTGGTATCTACATATGTGGGTTCAATTGGTATCTACATATGTGGGTTCAATTGGTATGTGTACATATGTGGGTTCAATTGGTATGTACATATGTGGGTTCAATTGGGATCTACATATGTAGGTTCAATTGAGATCACCAAATGTGGGTTCTAGGTGGGTTAATTCGTGGTCTAGGTGGGTTAATTCGTGGTCTAGGTGGGCTAATTCGTGGTCTAAGTGGGTGTTTTCGGGGTCTAAGTGGATTTAATCGGGGGCTAAGTGGGTTCTTTCGTAGTTTAACTAGGTTTTCGGGATCAAGTGGGTTCTTTTGGGGTATAATTGGGTTCTTAACCATTAAGACGGGTTAATTTGTATTGTATTTGTTCTTGTTAACAGTAATTATTTAATTACTTTTTCAGTTTCAATTTTAGGAACTGTGTTTTCTTTGTGTTCATAATAAATTATTTAGGAAAAGTAGAATTTTTGGGAAAATCTGAGGCTCGGTATACTAAATAATCAAATAACTAACATACACACTCACATAAAAATTCCGTGTATAATTGATATAGTTTTTACTTAACATTTTATAGTATTCGACAATGATATTATAAGTAAAAATACATACTATCGCCAACATCTACATCTGACCACCGTAAGGACTATTGCTGCTTGCAGCGCATATTATTAGTCGACCTAAAAAGGATCCTCTTTTGTTTTACTTACGGACGCAGCTGTGGTCATCATGTGCACGGGATTTTGTTTTCAAAATGGTCAGATATAGGTTTTGGCGATATAAAGTCAGGAAAATTAATTATTAAGTAAATTGACACACTATGTTAATTTCAGCTGTAATAGCCATTTCAGAGAACTGTCAAAGAATGACAGTTGATACAACTTTGGACAATTTAAGTTGTCAGGCAATTTGCTTTACAATTAATTTCTCTAGCTTTACATATATCTGTCTAATGAAATCCTAGTTTCTAATTGACATTAATTTCGCTTAAGCAAATATAAACTTTACAATAGTACAAATTAGATTGATTTCATAATGACTACTCTACAACATTGACGTTGTAGCGAAAACTAAATTTAGTGTAAATATAAAAGTTGTTAGATTATCAACTTTACTGTTTTAAAAATAAGGTCGAAACCAGCATGACAAGTCTTTTTTAGATGTCATAAAAATAAACAAAACTTTGTTTAGACATTAAAGTTATTAAAAAAAAACAACTTTACACTTTTATAAATAAGGTTGATTTCAGCATGACAAGTACTTTTGCAAATTTCATAAAAATATTTATGCAGCGGAAACAAAACTTTATGTGTAAACATTAACGTTTAATTTCCGTGGACGCAATTTACTTATAACATCATTGAATTTCCGTATTTATATAAAATCTTTATTTACAACTTGGACTGTGGCAGTAATCTATTAGCTTCCCTGAATCCTGTATCCGTCGCTCCATGAACGGTCGAGAAGTGGGTGTTATCTGTGGCTTCGCCCGCGAATAGGACTCGCGGGGCTCCGCTGCTGTCTACCAGGGGCTGCGCTAACGTAGCCCTGGCGTTTGGGAACTGAGGAGTGAGGACATTATCGTAGGAGTAGCTACCGCGCGTGTAGGGGTTTGAGAACCAGGATGATCTGGAAAAAAGAAGACAGGAGTTATAGTTCCTGCAGCATAATGAAGTAATTGAGGTCACTGTCCTTTCCCAAATATCTCTTCGTGCTAAATAACACTTCGACGCCTTTCGGCGGACTTTATTTCTGTTTTTGTACTAGAATTTATACAAATAAATAAAATTGAAATGTCTGTTTGTAATGTAAAACTAACAGCAGTATAAACGGCACACAATATAACAAAAAAAAAACAATGTTTAACATGTTTGTCAGTCTGTCTGTCTGTTTGTTCCGACTAATCTCCGAAACGGCTGGGCCAAATTTGACGGGACTCTCACTGACAGATATAATTTTAGAAAAAAAAAAATAGGGTTCGCGCCGAACAATCACTACATTACGTGGATGAAGCTGTGGGCAGGTTGGAAATAAATGTGGATGGGTCAAAGACTACTGTAGAGGAACTAACACTATAGATTCTTCCATAACATAACGTCAGATGAGAGCAGTGGTGGCTCACTGGTAGCGGCCGCGACTTACGAGTTCTAGGTCGTAGGTTCGAACCCAGACAGGCGCTTTACTTTGTGTAAATTATTTCATCGCCACTGCTCTCAAAACGGTGAAGGAAAACATCGTGAGGAAACCTAGAAGCAAAAATTCGAAGACATGTGACCTCTAACAACCCGCACTGGGCCTGCGTGGTGGATTACGACCCGCTCCCTCTCATCGAGAGGAGGCCTGTGTCCCAGCAGTGGGAACATTATAGGCTGATTATGTATAACGTCAGATTTGTATTTTCCCAATTGGTGGACAGGGGTAAGAAGTGTATACTTGGCTTACGCCAGTAAAATTATACTGCGTGCTTCGTTCTCGATATATGTTACTTTAACATGCAGCATTCTCGAGTCACTCGGCAACTACGCAATTTTCAGAGCTAAAACTAAACGTAAGTATTAGTATGCATGCGTAATCTGTGTCCTAGCGCGATCTGTCATTATTTTCGTTTGCGCGGCAACTGATACTGTGTTCTTAGAAGTATTTAAGTAAATTGGAGTTTTTAAAAGTGAAATCTTGCTTAATTTAACTGTGCCTAAAAGGCACCACGAAGAAAAGGATTTACTAAAAGAAAATAAGAAAAATTTAACGAAAAATGAAGCGTTATTGTCGTCGTCGGGATAACTACGAAAGTGGTGCCTCACTTTCGAGTATTCCAGGTAGCAAAACGTTGTCTTGTGATTGCTATTATACCGGTACGGCTACTGGCTTTTAAATAGCAGTTAAGGCCACAAGGTTTTCATAACCTTTTGTACCGGTTGAGACGGGTGGTGTACGAGATACATCGACGTGCTCATTGGACTCGGGTCGTATACGAGATGTACGGACGAAATCCTTAGACTCGGGGCGTATACGAGATATACGGACGAGATCTTTAGACTCTTATGAGAAGTCCGTGAGGCTTCAATAAGCAGTTTTTATCAATCACTTGTGTACAATTTTTCTGTGGTATGTTTATTATTTTCCTTTTCAGATTTTATTATTAATGACACTTCGAACGAAGTAAAAATAATTGAAACATTACCACGAGATATGTCACCAGAAACTATGACAGACCCGGTTCCAGAACAACCTGAACCAATGGTTGATCCTGAGCCTACCTCAGCAGCACCAACTATAAGTTCAGAGGTACTTTTAGCACTGGGTGATCTCATGCCAGATGCACCTGCATATGATCCCTCTATATAGGGACTTGGCTCGTATTTGGAGCAATATTATGAAAAAGGGTCTTATTAAAAAGACAAAACAATATCTAATGGAACAATTGATTCCAAAAAATCACCCTTTATTAAAGGCACCAAAGCTAAACCCAGAGATTTCTGCTTCGGTAAGTGACATTATTGTCAACAGACACAAAAATATAGAGTTGGAACAAAACCAACTAGGCATTGGACTGTCTATAATAAGTAATGCAATATCATTGTTGGTAAACAATGATACAGGAGACCGATTGAAATTGATCTCACTACTTAGTGATGCTGGAAGGATCTTGACTGATTTACATTTTGTCCAAACAAAATCAAGGAAAAACTTGATCTTCCCTGTGATTGATAAGAAGTTTTTGAACATCATTAAAGATGTTGAAAGAGACGAGTATACTCGTATACTATATGAAGCTAATTTTAGTGAAAAAATTAAAGCTTTGTAAACTTGCCAACAAAGTGGCCAGTACATCAATAAACCTACATTCAATCAGCATACATTAAATAAGGGAAACTTACAAGGTCCCCCTCGCTACAATCCGAGGCCAATAACGAGGTACTGACACAAGAAGACCCAGTCCTCAATACAAGCCCGGAAACATCACGGGCACTTTTATCAGTCCACGGCCAAAAAAGCCAAAAGCCTCACAGGAGAAACCTCATGCTCGCACATAGAGGTAAGTCATGCTGGAAAGCTCACACTTTTTTTTACTGTGCTGGAACAAAATTTGCAAAGACAAATCCATAATTAATTATATCAAAGGATACTCAGTTACCTTTGTAAAGAAACCTCATCAGAATTTAATAAATAATAATAATAATCTTTATTGATTCAGACTACAATGGTCTACAGTGTTAGTAACAAAGATAGCTTAGCCTATGTGAGTGCCACTTCCCCCTTCAGTGAAATCAGCTATGGAAAATACTGATATGCATACTGCTATCACCAAATTATTAAAATTGGGAGCTATATCCCCTTACAAGTCTTGTAAAGACCAATTTATCTCTTCTATATTTTTGATTTCAAAACATAATGGTACAAAGAGATTCATACTAAACTTAAAGTAATTGAATAAATATGTAAAAACATCCCATTTTAAAATGGAGGATTATAGGACAGCAATAGCTTTACTTTCTCCAGGTGATTACATGGCAAAAATTGATTTGAAAGAATCATATTTATTAGTAAATATAAATCCACAGGATAGAAAATACCTACGTTTTCAATATGAAAAATTGTACGAATTTAATGCCCTCCCTTATGGTCTGTGCTCTGCACCTAATATTTTCACAAAGATCATGAAGAGTGTAGTGACACATCTAAGAGGAAAAGGGTACAAATCAGTTCAATGCCTAGATGACCTACTATGTACAGGATCTAGTTATCAATCATGTTTGCAGAATGTTCAAGAAACAATAGCTCTTTTAAAGTGCCTGGGATTTGTTATAAATTTTGATAAAAGTGTAATAGTACCATCACAGTCTTGCAACTTTCTTGGTTTTGTGTTTGATACAAAACATATGACATTACAATTGCCAAATAGACAAAGTATCAAATATTAAGAAGTTGGTTCAAAAATACTTAGATCTAGATCTAGAGATAGTTGTTTTATACGAGATCTGGAAAAATTAATTGGGATATTAATTGCTGCCTGCCCAGCTACCACATATGGCTGGATTTACAAAAAAAAAAAAAAAAAAAATAGAACATCATAAGTATAAATATTTATTTTAAAATAATGAAAATTATGTTGTGAAAGCAGACTTACACTCAGATATAAAATTAGATCTACAATGGTGGGCTAATAATATTAGTACAGTATGTAAAGTATTGCTTATCATAAACATGATATTGAACTGTTCACGGATGCCTCCAGGACTGGATGGGGTGCTGTTTACAAAAACAAAAGAGCCCATGGCTTCTAGAGCGAATATGAGAAAACATACCATATTAACTACAGAATTACTTGCAAAATTTATGACATTAAAGGTTTTTATAAACAATAAGGAATACCTTAATATCCTGTTGCGTGTAGTTAATAAGACAGCAATATCATATATAAACAGAATGGGTGGTATTCAGCTCCCACATTTAAATAACTTGGCCAGATCCATATGGCAATGGTGGGAAGAGAGACATATTTGGCTCTTTGCCTCCTACAATTAAGTCTAGTGAAAATAAAGAGGCTAATGAAGAGTCCCGAAAAATCAATCCAGACAGAACGGGTGCTAAGCACCGGAGCGTTTCAAAAAATTGTATGTGAGCTGGTTTAACCCGAAAATTGATTTATTTGTATCCCACACAAATGCTAAATGTATTCTGTCTATGTCTCCTGGTTTGTCCTGGACAAAATAATTTATTTTAAAAATATTTTTTTTTTTATGCCTTTCCTCCATTCAGTTTAATTATTCGAATTTGAAAAAGGTTTACAAAAAATTAAAAATGAGAAGGCAACAGGTAATCATAGTCATGCCTCGTGTATATCATGGATGTCATGCTTGCATCCCTATCACATAATACACAAAAACAATATAATGTTACATATAAAATTTGGTGGACCTTTTGCCAGGAGCATGGTATAAACCCATTCACTCCCATCTATACTACTTGTAATGTATTTCTTAACAAAATTATTTGACTTTGAAGCTGCCTATGGGACCCTAAACTCTCATAAATCAGCTCTATCTTTGATTATAGGCTCTAAAATTGGGGAGGATGATTGTATTAAGAGGTTATTTAAAGGATTCTATAACTCTATATAATAATCTATATCTATCTCTATATACTAATCACCGTTAGCAAAATACCAAACAACATCCAAATAAAGTTTTGGACACAACTGGACTCCCAATATGACATTGAGTTTTGAACGTATCTCAAAGAAACTGATGATTTTGCTTGCACTAAGCACAGCTCAACGGGCACAAACCTTATCATTAATAAAAATATCGAACATAACACTGAGTGAAAGTTGTGTTAATATTGCCATTACTGATTTGATTAAAACTTCGGCTGCTGGACGAACCCAGCCTAATCTTTTCCTGCCCTTTTTTGAATAACCTGAGATTTGTCCAGCCAAAACATTGTGTGATTATATGAGATTGACTAGAGATATAAGAGGTCTTAATGACTACTGGTTTTTGTCACATACAAAAAAAAAAAAAAGAATCCAGTTTCTTCTACTATTAGTAGATGGATTAAAAATACTCTTTCAGACTGCGGTATTGATACGCGCGTCTTCTCAGGTCATAGTACACGATACGCCTCTACATCCAAGGCTAACTTAAAAGGAATTTCATTAGATGTAATCAGACAGTTTGTCTGATTACATCTAATGGCAAATGCTGGTTGGACAAATAATTCATTAACATTTGCAAAATTTTATAGAAGGCCAATTCTCAATTCAGGAGAGTTTGCCTATGCTGTGCTTAATGCAGAATAATATATTTTTAGTTACACTATTACTTATTATATTATTGTAATGTCACGATGGATATTGTGATCAAAAATGTGTCATTATTAGTTGATAAATAACGGATGGTTACCTATGTACCTACCGAATGAGGCTGATTAATTGATTGTTAATATGATTACTGATTGTTAATTAAGTTTAATTATAGAGAAGAATTTAAGATGTCAGTTTTGACTTAATAAAAATATTTATTTTAAAGAACATAATGACTAAGGAGTCAGGGTTATCTCAAGTTTACCATCTCTCTAAACATCTGCATGTTAAAGTAACATATATCGAGAACGAAGCACGCAGTATAATAGATGATCAAACGAACTTACCTGTGTGAAGTTCGATCATTATTATACGAAGTGCTTCGTTCGAAGATATATGTTCCCTACCCATCCCACCCCAGGTAAAATCGAGATAACCTTTCAAGAATCTAAAAAGAATGACAGATCGCGCTAGGACACAGATTACGCATGCATACTAATACTTACGTTTAGTTTTAGCTCTGAAAATTGCGTAGTTGCCGAGTGACTCGAGAATGCTGCATGTTAAAGTAACATATATCTTCGAACGAAGCACTTCGTATAATAATGATCGAACTTCACACAGGTAAGTTCGTTTGATCATCTATTATAAGCCAAACATACTCCGGGTTACTACTGAAAAATTCCTGATGGAAAAACCCTAATAGCACCTGGGAATTGAACCCAGGATCGCAACCTCACAAAACCAACGAGTTAGTCAAGAAGAAAGTCTGTTACTATACTCGTGTTTGTTTACCTTTAGTTAATTACCTAAAACAATGGAGTATGAGTTGCATTACACAATTTGTTTATGATAGAATATGAACGTGTCGGGATGAGCTGGACTCCTTTCATAAAGATCGGTCCTTGCCAGCTCTGGACAGAGAGAGGTGGACAGAGAGTAGGGAAGCCTTTGCCCAGCAGTAGGACATTAAAAGCTAACAAAAAAAAAAAAAAAAAACGAGTGTGCTTATGACCACACGACTGAAGTGAAACTTCTTTCTCAAAATACAAATTCATTAAATTGTTCAAAACGAAATAGAATTACGAAAAATAACCAAAGTATCACCGTTCGCGTAACGCTAGTAAACTCACAAACGAACTACTGACTGAGATATATACATATTTCACTAACTAGCTATAAGAGAAAGAGAGAAAGAAAATGTGCGCGCGCACTGCTCTCTCTTGCTCCTACACTGTGATACAGACAATAGGCCTGCACTGTGCTTAGATATACGGAACGTATTTGGTTATGAGAGGAAGAGAGAAAGAAAATGTGCGCGCGCACTGCTTTCTCTTGCTTATATCCCCCACTCAACTCCCGTTCGCCTCGCCCGATCACACTTTTTGTAACGCTTACGTCACGCGTTCGCCAGCTTACTCCCCAAGTCAAGCGTGCGTAAAGAAGTTTCACTTCAAAAATGAACATATCGACTTACCTCAACATCGCTATAGGCTCCGGTATCGTCTTGTTTTTGCCCATGAATCTTCTGATGAGTTTCATTACTTTCCTCTTAACCACATCCTCGGGTAAAGTTTCAACCTAAAATGTTGGGAAAAAATCGTAGAACACAGCTCTGTAGACACAGAAGTGACAATTGGTGACACCAAAAGTGAAACTTGGTGACATCAAAAGCGACACTCTGTGACATCAAAAGTGAAACTTTGTGACATCTAAAGTGACACTCTTTGACATCAAAAGTGAAACTTGGTGACATCAAAAGTGACACTCTGTGACATCAAAAGTGAAACTTGGTGACATCAAAAGTGACACTCTGTGACATCAAAAGTGAAACTTGGTGACATCAAAAGTGACACTCTGTGACATCAAAAGTGAAACTTGGTGATATCAAAAGTGACACTCTGTGACATCAAAAGTGAAACTTGGTGACATCAAAAGTGACACTGTGACACCAAAAGTGAAACTTGGTGATATCAAAAGTGACACTGTGACACCAAAAGTGAAACTTGGTGATATCAAAAGTGACCATTGGTGACACTGTGTCGTAACTTGTAGTGTGGTAATTTCTTCAACGTTACTTATTTAGAAAATACAGTTGAATTTTGAGAGAAGTATTTAATTTTCAGTTAACAATTATTTCAATTTATTCAGATTTCTTAGTAATTAACGTTGTTTTTTTTTTCAAGTATTTATCATTGATCAAATTACCACAGTTTATCATTTGAATAAAAATAAAATAATACCCTTCGAATACTCAAACGACACCTAACTTTAAGACCACAATAAAAGTATTTCTGTCCGTTGAATGCACAAAAGTGACAAAGACAACATGAGCGTTAACGGTGACTTAAAATTGAGTTGCGTTTGATATTTCGGCAGATTACCATATTATGTTTTATATGACTTTTACAAAATGCTTTATAGGTACGAGAATAAGTAAAATTATTCATTCAATTTAATGATATGATATTTCAATGCTGAGCCCATCTGGGTATAAAAGATACATCACACATGCATTATAATTGTTATATGTGGCACCAAAGCCGCCATGCTTGGGTAATTGTCAGAGCAAAGTCCAACAAAGCTGTTGAGCTGTCGTTTGCTGTTTGAGCTGTTTAGTCCAACAAAGTATTGAAACCATTCTCGTTTGAAAATATTCTTTTAATAAAACCGACCGCTTAACTGAGACGTTGCCTGAGGTAGCTGCGCGGTGCGGGAGGGGTGATAGTTGTCACAAGTTGACGAATCACCGAGCTCTTGCATCACGTCACCACACCCCTCCCGCACCACGCTGCTACCTCAGGCAACGTCTCAGTTAAATAACAGTTTGCACGATTTTAAAGCAGGACCCAAAAGTTAGGCCACTTTGGCACTGTCGGATATAAAGCACATATTGGGCCTACGCAGACCACAGAATTCGCATGCATTAAGTTTACTGCTCTAACCGTTCTGAAAGACTAATCGCCCCAAAAATCTATTAACAGACTGCCAAATTCATGTTACCGGCCGATTCAAACTTTATGGCGGCTCGGAACATGAGGCGAGTTGTTGCGCAGTAACAAAATCACGTGTCAGCGGGGGAGAGGGGTGAGGTACTGTGCAACGAATAGCACACTACAGAGCCGCCAGTCACTTGATATGATTTGGCAGTCTGTTCGCAGATTGTTGCGACGATAAGCCTTTTAGAACATTGAATGCCAATTCTCGTAATTAAAAAACGTTAAAGTTCAAATTGCTATCCAATCTTAGCGACAATCAGTGTCAAAAAATTAGGTATAGGTTTTTATATAGAGGCTTTTTTGTAAGTTTGAGACTGAGATCTGTGAGACTTCCTGTACACGACGCCGGAGCCTCACCGGATCGCAAGTTATACACGAATGAATATCGCCTCTATGTGGTTCATACGGGGTTCCGGCGCGGCGGCTGTGCATGCACGATATTAATTCGTATACACAAACATGCGGTCGGGCTTCGGTGCGGCTCCGGCGTCATGTACAGGAAGTCTTAACGTTCTTAAAGTTACGAGAATCGCCCCTCAGGTGTTAACATCTTGAAGCTGCAGGCTCGCCGTGGTCTGCATAACCCCACACAAAAACATGCAATTAAAATGTACCAACCAGCTTCGCACCATCACCACTGGTCCAAAGTGTCAATGACGTCAACGACCCCATGGGGGTGCTAGCCCCAAATATCTGAGTGGTCCAATAGTCCTCCTTAGACACTCTTGTTCTGTCAACCCCATTCCATACGAAACCAAAAAATGTTGCAGTCTTAGGCCACCATGATTTAGGGAAGTGCAAGACTATTTTATCGACCACTCCTATCGCTAGATTGTCGATGGCAACCACCTTGTCTTTGGGTAGACTTGGCGAAAATATCGATGTATGCCTGGAATTTTAGTTTTTTTTTGTAATCAGTGTCAATTTTGCCAGAATTTTTTTTCGAGTGTGATTTGCATATAGTTTCTGATTCAGTCCGTTCACAGTTATTTTACCTCTGACAGAATCTAAAAGCAACCTTATTGTGACGAGAATAAAGATCGCAATGATTTTGACAGACTTGTCAGTGACTTATTACAATAAGAATAAACATCACTGTGATTTGGACAGTGATGCAAAATCAGAGATAAAATAACTGTGAACGAACTGTGGGTTATTCAAGACAATTTTCTGGCACATAGTCAAACTTTATGACATGAGTTTGACAGTCTATTAACCATTTTTTATCCCCAGGGTCGTCGGATATAGTTGAAGTTTTGTAAGAAACCGACGGATGTTTTCGAATGAAATTTAATTTGATAAATGAACTGTTTGTATTCTATTAATTCAATTCAATTTCATTCGAAAATATCCATTGGTTTCTCACTAAACTTCAACTATATCCGACGAACCTGGTTACTTACCTACTCTGGTGACCGTACATAATATACCAGCATTTAATAAAATATAACTTTCCAGACACGATAGATATTTATGCCAGAATGCGAATGCAGAAGAATATGAGCCATAGACAAGCAATGGATGTATGATCCCCGAAAATTAATGTTTTTTAAAATCATAATTGCATATTAAAACTCCATGCAGTGATAGGACAGTTGGGTTCCAGTCGATACCATGTTTAACTTGTATTAGTTTCCCTTATGTAGGTAAAAAATATTTATTATGTATGTTTTAGTTTTTACTATTGATAATTAGGGTCAATAAATCAATTATATTTTCATTTACAAGATAACACTAAATAACAAAATTATATCCAAAATTAACTAAAACTATTTACTTATTAAACTAATTATTTATTTAAAATTCATCCGCATCGCTGTCGACTGGTAATGTACAGACGCCAGCACATCAAGCTACTACAATCTGTCAAATTTCTTTAATAGATTTTCAACTTTATCCCAAATCATTAAAGTTCAAGGTTGATTGGGAAAATTTGACAGTTTCGGGTAGCTTGACCTGCTGACGTCTGTACCCAAGACACTGGCGGCATTGCCATGTTGTATGGCAATGCTTAGCCTCTGGCCAAGGTAAAAGCCAGCCCTTGGGTCACGGGAAGTGTCAACCAGTCTTTTCGAAATTTGATAATTTGATTATTTCTGCCTTTTCTTTAAAAAAATCTGGTAGGTTTTTGTTGTTATTTTGAAAACGTAATGACAGAATTATAATATTATAAATGCGAAAGTGAGTTTGTTTGTCACGCTAAATCGGCTGAACGGATTTGGATGAAATATAGCTCACAGATAGATCATGACTTGGATAAGGATATAGACTACTTTTCACCCTGGTTCACAGATGACGTCACGGGCAGTAGCTAGTATAAAATATATTTTTATGACTATGTTTATTTTATCACATATTATAACCCTAGGTTCTTACTAAAGCGATCGGTCGCGTATTCGTGGGACGACCGCTTTGGATAAACGCCTAACCCCACTTCTTCTGGTTTCCCGAACAAAAAGTGACATATGAACGCCATGATCGCGTGCTCGTGCGACGATCGCGTGCTCGTGTGCCGATCGCTTTTGGTTAGGACGCGGCCTAAGGTTCTTAACATTTTTAATAATTGACAATGATTAATACATTCACTTTTACTTTTATTTGTTTATAAAGTGCCTAAGTAGCATTTTTTTTTCATTTATCTGAACACACTTTAAGGATGCTATAAGACGATTCGACTTGGTTGGGCCCCACCAAGTATAATCATCCGCTAGTACATATGTGAAGTATTTAAACTGCTATATTGTTCAAAGTATGAATGTGGATGGCTATAAGAGATAAAATATAAAAAAGAGTATAAAATTATCTATACAATATGTAACAAAAACCCTGTTGTTCCTTCTACCTACGTTTTAAGAATCGGTAGAAAGTATCGGTGTTTTAGTGTTACACATTTTAAAATGAAGGTTGTTAAAAATTAAATTTTTGTTACGTATTTTCTGGTGTACAGACGCCAGCACATCAATCTACTGCAATCTGTCAAATTTCTTTAATAGATTTTCATCTATAACGCTAAAGCATTAGGTTCAAGGTTGATTGGGAAAATTTACCAGTTTCCGGTAGCTTAATGTGCTGCGTCTGTACAATAAAGTATAGGTATATAAATAAATAAAAAAGACGAAGAAATAGAACTTCAAGGTCAATTCAACTCTTCAACCATTCTATTAGTAACTAAAAGTTTATTTCATGTTGTTTTCGAGTCTTAATATCATGCACGATCCTTACATAACCTTTTTTGCTTCACCTTTCATGCAAGATTCAATTTCATGCAGTGGTCGCAAGAATTACAAAAAAAAAACGTTCGCAATTTCACCCAACTTGTACATATTACTTATATCAATGTAGCGATTAGGTTATCACATTAATTGAAACCACAATTCAAATAATTAACAATCTAGCCGTGGGACATTTTTTCGTTTTAGTATTTAACAATATTAAACTTAATTTGTGAGTATTTGGTAACAATACCATAAAGTTTGTGTTGAATTGTTGATACCCTTGCCCCGCGCGTGTCTAATGGCTTATTATCAAATGTGGTTTATTTCGTGCTAATTTTTAAGTTATTTATTTTGTTTGAATAATTCTTCTATTTTTAGAGCTGGGGTCTACTACGAAGTGCAAAGTGCGAATGTTCGGGTCGGACCGACACATGGCCGAACCGAATATTATTGAAAAATGCGAAAAAAGTTTGGATCGGCTCAGTTGGGTCGGGACCATAGTCAATATTCGAAAGAGTGTAGGAGTGTAGGATCTGGACCGACCGAACTAAATAGTAACTTCGTAGCAGGAAACGGCCGAAGATTCGGCCGATACCACTTCGGAGTAGACCCCAGATTTTTCAATAATCTGATAACTTTATTCGAAGAATAATTTTGAAATTTTGACAGTTATTTCATGAATACAAAAACTGTCAAACGTCAATTTTATTCCTCGAATAAAAGTTATCTGGCGATGGAAAAATCAGCCCTTAGTCAAATGATTTATTTTATTATTTTAAACGACTGATAACAATTTGTAATAACCGCTGTACTGTATAGAGCTGATTATACTATTAAAGTCATTAGATTAGATTAGATTTCTTTTTTTCTTTAAACATTGTATACATACAAAAGCATGCAAGATATTATGTCGTTTGAGTCCAGTCATGTTTAGCCGTAAGTATCGGCGTACAAATATTTCCATAACATTGAAAATAATTAGTAATAAGCCAAAAAAAACCATACAAAATTACCTAGATTAAGCATTTACACAATTTATAATTATGAAACTTTAGAAATCAAAATATATTTCTATGTTATAATTTTAAAATTCAAAATAACTCAAAAACTATAATGTCAACAAATACAAGAATATGTCAAAATTACAGAATATATGTCAAAATTAAAAGATTTATGTCAAATTTATAAGATTGATGTCAAACAAATACAACAATAATGTCAAAGCTTCAACTCATTTATCTTCAAATAACGTCATATAACTTTTATCCGTGGAATGAAATTGACGTCTGATAGTTTTAGTATGGAAAAACTGTCAAAAATTCAAAATGTATTATCAATATAAGACTTAGTCTATGTATAAAAGTTTGCTGGAATGCGCCCTTAATGTGATAACCTAATCGCTGCTCTGTATAACGAAAAAACTACCTACCAATTTGGCAATATCACCACAAGACCACATGGTCATAGCATTGGTGTTCCCCATAGGAGGGGTGGCCCCACTGAAGTTTGTCACCCATTCATCTTCCTTGCTCAACTTCTGTCTATCTTCATCTCTCCAGAGAAAAGGGAACCAGATAGTCCTGTTCCACCAAGACTTTTCAAATAAAAATATAACTTTGGCTACGACGCCGATAGACAATTTCTCTATGGATGTTACTTTTTCTTCTGGCAACACTGGCGAAAAGAGTTTGGTGTGTCTATGGAAAGGAAAATTTGTTTTGTCTGTAAGTTTTATAGCAATGTGGGTTGAATAGTATAGTAACATACGTATTGCTGGGGAGTATTTTATGTAACTTCTTCCCAGCTCAAGCATTAGGTAGTGGTGAAGGCTGGGCGCTATGAAAGCAGTCTTTTGTAACTGTTGATCTTCAAAACGTGTTTATTCTCGGGTTAATTTAAATGCCTATGTTTTTTTGAAGCGAAACTTCTCTTAGGCGGTAATTCGTTAATTGGATGGTAAACGCGAAAGTTTGTATGGATGGATGGATGTTTGTTACTATTTCACGCAAAAACTACAGAACGGATTTGGATGAAATTTGGCATACAGATAATTTATAACCAGGATTAACACATAGGATACTTTTTATCCCGATATTCCTACGGGATCGAAACTTATGCGGGTGAAACCGCGGGGCGCAGCTAGTTCCGTTATATGAGAGAGAAGAAAGATATAACTCTCTCTGTCTCCCACACTAAATCTCTCTTAGACTTTATTTTTAAAGAAGTTTCTCTTCTATTACTTGTAAAGTATGTTTAGCGCGTATTTTTTATTTTTGTAAAACTAAAAGAAATTAGAGGTTTTGTAAACTTACGTGTAGGTATCCGATACAAACTTGTGACTTTTCGATGGCTGTAATTCCTGCTATTTGCAAACCTCACTGACATTATAATTTAACATAGGTACCTAGTATTGTATACAATCAATTTTCTAACTGAACAGACAGCTGCGCTGCTGCGGAGTTTGTTGCGCCACTTCTTCCCAGCGATAGCAGTAGGAAGTGGAGAAGGGCGGGCGTGTTTGGGGGACTGTCTTTTGTCATTTTGACTTTCGAAGAGTGCTGATTCTCAGCCTAATTTGAATAAATGACTTTTGATTTTGACAATTTCGAAAATTTTCAAAACATGAAAGGGGATTGAATATTTTTAAATGGAGCCGCAAACCTACCTGTCAGCCATTATGTTTTATTTTTTCAAAATGGCGGCTACATTGATTATTTTAAACATTCAGAGTGATTAGTTAAAACGTCTATGCAACAAGATATGGGTACGCAAGTTCAAATCAAATTTGAACGTTAATATCTCGGAAACATGACACTTTACGGGGTTTGGTCTTACTATGTTTTCCGTTTGCATTGATGTCAGCTATCGATTTATAAAGATTTAATGCGTGGCCGCCATTTTGAAAAAAAAAACAAAATGGCAGACAGGTAGGCCATAGACCATCAAAGCACTTTCCACACCCTTTAAAGCTCATCTCCCTACCTAACTGATACTAAATCAAAACACCTCAAATTTATTTTTTATTATTATTATTCTCAAAAATACATTAAAACTACCAGCTATACACTATTTCACTCAGGGATCAGTCACATCGGCACAGACAGATTGGGGACGAACCGCGAGCACCGGACACTGACAGATTCTAAGTACGTATCCATCTGGAGATGTCCGCTTGTCTTGGAGCCACATGGCCAGAATAATAAAGGATAACATCAATATGACATGGATATAATATTATATGTAAAGAGTTCTCTTTGACCCTTTTACCACCAAAGCCCATTCTGCACGCACTCAGCTGAATGCCAATTTTTTTAACAGCGCGTAGTGCTTTATTTTTTAGTTTAATTTTTCCCCATGTCACTAAAGCCTAACATGGCGTCTGAATGTATTTAGTGCTTATTGCTTATTTTAATTCCTTTTATTTGTATTTTTATCGTGCTTGCTACTTAGTGATCCTAAGATTTCTACTACTTTATCCGTTTCTACTCGTGAGAACCTGTAATTGGCTCTGTGTCGCTTATAAAATTGTTATTAATTTGGTTCAGCTGTTGGTTCTCCTACTTACTAATAAATAAATAAATACTGGACGGTAAGAGTAGGGGAAGACCAAAGAAACGATGGATGTGTCAAATATCATAGAATAGGGTGCACACCTGAGATGACAGCTGATAGAAATGTATGGAAGTAGAAGATATGCTGCACCGACCACTAATAAGTAAACCATCGCCAGTACAAACTTCATATGATCGGAAAATTAGTCCACTCAACAACTTAAATTACGCAATGAATGTTGTTGAACTGTCAAAATGAAAGCCACTGCTACTGATAGTGTGTTACGCAGTTACCCCGCTGTACTATATAAAAGTCTTAAAAATGTTTGAAGGTGTAGCATAAACTGAACTTTATTGTGTAGGAATTAAAGTTATTTTTACAAAAACTCATATTTGTTTACCTGTTTGAAAACTAAATCGCGAACGCAGATTAGACAGGTGATGATGACAATGCTGCATGTTGTAGTCTATTTATGAAAATAAAATCGTTTAAAAAATGCCGTATATTTATGCTCGTGCGTGCAATGCGTTCATTCCTATAATCTCACATTCACTAACACTAGATTCATTCATGCCCTATATTTAAAAGGGTGCAACCTACATAAGAGTTGCCAACGTCGAAAATATTTGACAGCTATTTGCAATGTTGCCAACTTTCAGAATGCAATACTTTACAGTGCGGCCGACGAAAGCCTTGCGTTCTTGACACCTGTGAGTTTCATACAAACGAATACGTGTTTTGCGAATTTCATCTTTATTAGCTACTAGAATTGTCAAATTGAACGCATTCTGTCGACGGTAGGACTGAATATAATTTGGAGCTACCTACCAATTTAGCTATATCCCCGCAAGACCATAACGTCATAGACTGCGAGTTCCCCATAGGGGTATTCGCATAACTGAGGTTAGTCACCCATTCATCCTCTTTGCTTAAAGTCTTCCTATCTTCACCCCTCCATAGAAAAGGGTACCAGATAGATCGGTTCCACCAAGGTTTTTCAAATAAGAATACAACTTTGCCTACGACGCCTATAGACATTTTCTCTATTGCTGTGATTTTTTCTTGTGGCAATACTGGCGAGAAGAGTTTGTCGTGTCTATGGAAAGGTAAAAAAAAAAATAGGTAAAATCGGGAAGGTCGCTCCATGTAAAATGCTGGTATTCAGCTGCATTCGGTTAGACTGGAAGCCGACTCCAACATAGTTGGGAAAAGATCGGGCAGATGATGAAAATCGGGTAAGGGAATTTGGGGTAATTAAACACACAATATTTACCAAAACTTTTCTAATGTTTCATAAGTGCCCATGTAGATTTATCTATAATAATCTATGGCGCCGATTCCCTTGTTCACAAACTGACGTAAATTGACGTATTTTTAGTAGCCATGTTTTTAATCACGTCTAACTTGTCTATGGAGTATCTTAATTTGACAGTACAAAACTAATATTTATGTTCTGTCCTTTTCTTAATGAAATAATTATAAAGCTGAGGAGTTTGTTTGTTTGAACACGCTAATCTCTGAAACTAAAAATCGTATTTGAAAAAATATTTTTGCTTTTGATAGACTAATTCTTGAGGAAGGCAAAAAGAAGAGAAAGTCATAAAGAACGCTAAGCGTAAACAAAGTAACAGCGCGGGCAGGTGACGCGATGCGACCGGGTGGGTCGGGGGAACAAGAAACAAGCGGACGAAGTCGCGGACAGAAGCTGGTGAGATATATATTTATTTAAATTTTGAAATGGCATGTCAAAATTTGCCAAAAAGCGAAGTGTCAAGCGATTTGGAACCATGTGCGGTGCAACTATTACTGTCATTTTAATTTGCCTTATAAATGATTTTGGTACGGGCCCTTACCAAAATCATTTATAAGGCAAGTCAGGGTCGCGTGACGACTCCCGGCCACCGTAGGCGCGGGCCTGCGGGCGGAGAGCAATGGGTAGCTCACCGTCCGATCAGGACCAGGCCCGTGCCGGACGGCGCGTAAGTGTTCCACGCGCGCCTCAAAGAGTTGTCAGCATAATTTGAGGGGCCCCTTAGGGCCGAAGCCTGCCGGGTCAGCGGATTGTCCGAAAGGGTTACCGCTACCCCGGAACATAAAGGGCAAAGGAAGGAACATGGGTGGGTTTTATTCAGTAAGAGTCTGACACTCCCTTCCGCTCCATTCAGAGCGGGAGCGGTCATTTGATGATTTCCCATCCGGAAAAAAAGGCAAGTCTAGGTGACAGTTTACAGTTACGCACATGGTACAAGATATCATGCCACTTGATTTTTCGATTGACATGTCATAACAGTGCGTTGTATCTACTTGATTTGATATCTTCTATACAATTTTTTTTAATTGAAGTGACAGCGGCTTAACAGCATATTACTAAATACTGAAAAATGTATATAGGGTACTTAAAACAATTTTTTTTTCTTGATGTATTTTACAGGTCAGCGTCCGCTTGTATGTTGATTGAAATACAATTCGCGACCGTAACAAGTATGTATTTACAGAACTATAATTATTGAAATCATCAATACAACTTTTTAAGTTCACATAACCCCCATTGACTTACTAGATGCAATCAATAGGTTTATACGAACTTCGCAAATCATATTTTGTTCGACATACAACTTAACAAGCAGTGGGCTGGCCATGTTTGTCGAAGGACCGATGGCCGGTGGAGCAGACGAGTCCTGGAGTGGAGACCGCGTATCGGCAAGCGTAGTGTGGGACGCCCCCCCAGCTAGATGGACGGACGACCTAAAGAAGGTGGCTCCCCCTGTCCTCCACCTTCCGCATCCAGTCTTGGGACAGACTGGATGCGGAAGGCGGAGGACAGGATGACTTACGTCCAGCAGTGGACTGCGATAGGGTGAGATGATTGGTTGATTGACAACCAAATTGCAAAAAAACGTACGAAAGATTGGAATTTCGCGAGCTAACCTACTGGCTATTGGATCATTGATACCAGTACGGTAATCAATGATAGAATAGAATATATTTTAGTTTTCTTGCCACAAATTACAGCTTAAACTTAAATTAGTCTACAGATACAATTTTGTACTTAATTTGTGGAAGACTGGTACCTAAACTAAGTTTTAAACAAAACCTGTAAATCAGGTCACCAGGCCCCCTTAACAATTTATATATTTCAAGTATTGTACTGAAGACGTTTTGCTGTGAATGATCTTAAATTATTTATTACTGTGATTGCCCGTGACATCACAGCGGGCCCTATCAGAATACCAGCGCTGCGACATTTATTTTTAAATGTCGAAGCATCATGCTGAGATAGGAGCCTTTTGGCCCCGTATAGGACTGTTTCATTTTACCTTTTATTACTTTTTTTTTTTAAATATAATTTGTTCTATTTTTATTTTTAACTGTGTATAGTTTAGTTTATAATCCTGTACGAGTCGCAATAAATACTTTTTCTTTCTTTCTTTCATTCAAATTACCAGGTATTGCTGGTTTTTGGCAAGGGCCTGCAAAGCTGCTTACCATTAGTTAGTTTACCAACAGCATCCTATGCGCTTGCATGCTGACTGATAATTTGTTGGCAATTAGTTGTATGTCCCACATTGTTACGATACCAGAAAATATGAGCCCACTTCCAGATGTCCCATTACAGAGTTCTAACTTTAGACCTGACCTAAGCCTTCGATCCAGTTACTGTATTATGAACTTTATTCCGACAAACGTAAAGTTCTTAATGGAAAATTGACAACTTAGATTTAGCGTCAGTTTTTGGAATAAGAACTTTAACTTTATCGGAATAAAGTTCAAAAATTAAAAAAATGGCTTGATGGTTTAATCCTGTCTCGTTATGTCCGTCCCAAAACACTGACTGTCCTCTTAACTATACTATTATAATTCCCATATTATCGTTGCCTTTATTAAGAAAAAAAAACCCGAAAATAAAACCTACCAACTTAGCTCGGTCCCCACTAAGCCATACAGTCACTGCGTTACTACATCCCATAGGTGTATGGGCCTCATCGATCCTCGTCATCCAATAATCCTCTTCGCTAATATCCTTCTTGTCTATGCTTTTCCATAGAAAGAGGAAAAAGGTTGTATTTCGGTGCCAGGAAGGATTGTCAAATAGTAGCACGACTTTTCCTTCGACTCCTATAGATATTTTTTCTATGGACGTCGCTTTTTCTTGTGGTAGGGGCGGTGTGAACAGCGTGATGTGTCTATAAAGGATAAATATATCTCTGGAACTAACAGTTGGATTTGAAAAATCTTGTTGCATTTGCTAGCCTAATTCATGAGAAAGGCTATAGGCTATTTAACATCACGCTACGGCTCTTAGGGCCTGAGCAAAAACAAAAAAAGTAGAAAAGAATGCTAAGTGAAAACGAAGTAAATAAATCAATACTTAAACGGAATAAGAATTTAAAAAAAAACCGAGCGTGCTTATGACCACACGACTGAAGTGAAACTTCTTTCTCAAAATATTAATTCATTAAATTGTTCAAAACGAAATAGAATTACGAAAAATAACCAAAGAATCACTGTTCGGGTAACGCTAGTAAACTCGCAAACGAACTACTGACTGAGATATATACATATTTCACTTACTAGCTATAAGAGAAAGAGAGAAAGAAAATGTGCGCGCGCACTGCTTTCTCTTGCTTATATCCCCCACTCAACTCCCGTTCGCCTCGCCCGATCACACTTTACGTAACGCTTACGTCACGCGTTCGTCAGTTTACTCCCCAAGTTAAGCGTGCGTAAAGAAGTTTCACTTCAAAATATTTTAATTGTAGCAACCCACACACAATTTCGTCCAGTGCTAGCGTCCCTCGGTCGCGTTCCGCCACGATATAGAGAATAAGCTGTCTCTTTCTCTCGCCTGGCCGTTGCGAGGAAGGCGCCTGGCCATGCGCGCCAGTTCGCTGCCCACACGCTTACTACGTAATCGCGTATTTAAAAGTACCGCGCAAGTCGTCACGCCGATGTCACGACGCCATTGTTACGCAAAATAATAAATTATTATTAATCAAGAGTATTCGAACCCAGTGTTTTATGACTGTGTAAAGTGTTAACTTTTGTATTTATAATTCAAATGTACTTATTTAATTAAAATGTGATTCCCCTATGATAACCTTCCTCATGAAATTATTTCCCGGTATAATGCGTCAGAAAAGTGGCAAATTGTAACACAAATGCCGACTCCAGCACGAACGTAATATCTATCCATGATATTAATATTGCTTACCGTACTTTAAACCAAAATGCTATAGCAACGTCGTATTTCCAGTTAAAGATTTAAAATGCTGTTTGTTATTCCTATCAAATAAATAAATAATGATTATGTTCCAATTAATGTTTATACCCTTATTCAAGTCATTTTTGATTGATGCATAAACTTATTCTGACACAACTAGATCTATGATCAATGGATCACTAAAACTTGTTATTTGACTATTTACTGACCAATTTTCCTACATCCCCTTTTGTCCAAACTGTCATGACATTATCCGCTCCCATAGGGTATGACACCCCCGCAATTTGGGCGCTCCAGTCATCCTGTAACCCCTGCTTATGCGCAGGATACCAAATGAAGCAAACAGAACTATTTTTGTTCGTCCCCCACCAAGTTTCAGGGAAATGTAAAATAATTTTCCCTATTAAGCCCATGGATACATTGTCTATGGCAGATATTTTCCTTTGTGGCAATACTGGCGTAAATAGTGTTGCGTGGCTGAAAAATATATTTTATTTACAATGTTGGTTTGAGTTATCTAAAACGTTGTAAATATCAAAATCTTGCAAGATATAAAGGCTAAAGCTCTTTGTGAAGTGATATACATATTTCTGTCAAGCGTTGCAGTGTCCCGGTCTGAAGGGTATGTGTGCCGTGTAGTTACAGGCACATGACATATTTCAACATTGTTGCTAATACTAGGGATCGAACCCAGTACGACAGTGTCCTTAACTCTGTGGAAAAACATTATATTCTACTTGCCTTCGTATTCGCCAGTTGTTCTAGATTCTGTGGCGCCATCTACATTGCCACATGCAAACTACGAATCACACTGATGTCACGCAAAATCCTGCATCGCGCAAGCGAAATTCGACGTGCAACTAGCATATAAACAACGTCCCGACATCAATCATCGGGCAGTAGCCACAACACAAGACACTACACCCGTCTGGTCAGAGGATCCTCTCTACTCTGTGGAGGATGAGTGAACTTTACACCCTGTTCCTCATGCCTCTATAGTCCCATATAAAAGGGGGGGGAGTGCATTGTTGCTACTAAGAACTTCCTAATAAAAAAACAGCATAACTGTAACTCTGCCCGACCTAGGAATCGAACCCAGGAGCACGCGCTCAGCTCGGCAAAACAAAAAAATATAGCTAAAGTTAAAAATTAAAGGGGGATATACATACATACAAGCGTATTTTTTTGGGCGTCTTAAGCCTTTTGGTACGGAACCCATCACGTGCGAGATCGACTCGCACTTGTTTTACTGTTTGTATTTCCTGTGCATGTTCCAATTCTTTTTTGCTTTCTCACATCCAGATGTCGCTCGCTTCTCAAAAAAAAAAGGATGTAGAAGACTTACCTCTCCTTCAGTACTCCCAAAGACACGGTAACGATAACATTCTTGGCTCTGTATGTGGAGCCATCCTTGCAGGTCACCAACACATCCTGTGTGGGGTCCTGTGGCCAGGTTATCTGGGTGACTTCCTTCTGAAGCTTGATGTCCAGGTTAGGGTAGCCGGGGCCGTTATTGTATGTGTTCTGGGGGTTGAAAAGGGGGATGGCTAAATGTTATAACGTAATATCACGCTCGTATTGCCCGAACGTGTCGTCAGGGGTGTGAAGTAAACCAGCATTTTGCCAGTTATACAAAATCAACCTATAACGTCCCCATTGCTGGGACACAGGCCTACCCTCTGTGAGAGGGAGTGGGCCATACTACCACGCGTGCCCAGTGCGGGTTGGTGCATGTCACATGTCTTCGAATGTTAAGTTCTAGGACATGCCGGTTTCCTCAAGAAAGAAAGAAAAGAAAGAAAGAAAAATAGTTTTGATGATGATTTTTTTTTGATGATTTTTTTTTTATTTATCTTTTGATGATTTTTTTTTTTTGATGATTTTTTTTTTTAGTTGTTTTCCTTCACCGTTTTGCCAGTTAAGTTTATGTCCAATGCAGGAAAAAGGTAGTACTTACCAACAAAATCTGGAACAGAGTCTTATACCCATGTCTGTGCCAGCTCATATGCTGATGTCCACCCAGCTCCTCATACCTCGACTGTGTGGACACATCATTCCAGCTGTTGGAGGACTCGTAGTTGTCTATGATCAGGTCTAGGAACTGCAGCAGATTGTCCATGAAATCCTGGTCGTTGAGTAAGTGCGGGTATTTTGTTTTTATGTAGTCTTTTAGCCTAGAATAGAGAATAATATGCAAGTCAGAAAAAAAAAAAATTTTTTTTGGTAGTCCTTGGCAACTATATTAAGAGCCAGGAATTTGAGATAATTTTCAAGTTATGGAAAAACAAACTGAATGTTACACTTAACAAAGTTCAAATTCCATTGCAACCAAAAACTTATTAGAACCTTTTTGTTACAAATGGTCACTCAAAAATCAACCTAATCAGCATTCGCGATTTATTTGCCAAAAATCTAAACAAATATGTGTTTGTGGAAAAATAACTGTAATTCCTACACAATAAAGTTCAGTTTACGCTACAACTTCAAACTAACATATTGGAAAAGTTATAAAAATAACTTTTCCAATAGTGCTAATCACTCTGAAATCAACTTAATTACCATTAAAATAAAGTTGATATTTGTTTAACTTGAAAGAACATCAACTTGAACAAAAATTTGAAAAGACTAGAATACATTTCACTAAAGTAGATAACTAATTAAGTGACGATGGAATGTAAATTATCTGAAATTATGAACACTGCTATAGTAACACTCGAACTACGAAATTCGCCCTTACTGCTGCGAAGCCCTAAGCCGAGGTCCGTACCCCACAGGGGGTTCCCTTAGCGTGTAGGCGCTTAGGTTTTAAGTGTTTTAAGCCCTGGCTGAAGGCTTTAATTCATTGAAGCACCCACAGGCAAGGCCGGTTTAGCAGACGACCACCTCCTAGGTTCATTTACGAAAATATTATGTATGTAAGACAAAATCGCAGTCGCAGTTCCAGACGTCGAGATACGAAAACGTACAAAGGTCTTCGATATCGGAAAGCGTATTATGGAAATCTAGGCGCAGTGATGACAGGTAAAATAAGGCTGTGACAGAGTGGCGTCCAAGGACTGGAGGACGAGATGTCATTCGTGGATCTTTGACAGTCGTTACGGGTCATCAGAAGCTCGAAAATCTGACAAGCAGTCTTACCAAGGGGTATCGTATTACCCAGTAACTGAGTTGTAAAGGTCAGATAGGCAGTCGCTCCATGTAAAATACTGGTATTCAGCTGCATCCGGTTAGACTGGAAGCCGACCCCAACATAGTTGGGAAAAGGCTAGGCGGATGATGCTTAAGCTCACGTGCACCACAAATAGCAGTGATGACAGGTGGAGCAAGGCTGTGACAGATTGGCGTCCAAGAACTGGAGGACGAGATGTCGGTCGTCCGGCGGCGTGATGGGCAGACGACATTGTTGCCATCGTGGGCAAAACCTGGATGAGGCTGGCACAGGAGCGTGGAGATTGGCACATGAACAGACAGGCCTGTGCTCAGCAGCGAGTGAGTCGGGCTGTGGATGACGATCATGAACAAAAAATCTACATGTTTTTAATAAAAATAAGCGATAGTCATCATTTTAATAGGTACTAGAATTTTGATGTTCAATAGTGAAGGCACTAAACACAAACCGCAGGGCGCTGCTAGTAGGCACGGCACATAAAAGGTTATGTGCCTACTAGCAGCGCCCTGCGGTTTCATACGCATAAGTGTCGATCCCGTGGGATTATCGGGATAAAAAGTATCCTATGTTTTACTCTGATGTATAAGCTATATTACTGTAAAGTTTCATCAAAATCCGTTCAGTAGTTTTTGCGTGAAAGAGTAACAAACATGCATCCATCCAAACAAACTTTCGCGTTTATAATACTAGCTGCGCCTAACGGTTTCACCCGCATAAGTTTCGATCCCCTGAGAATACCGGGATAAAAAGTAACCTATGTATTAATCCTGGTTATAAACTATCTGTGTGCCAAATTTCATCCAAATCCGTTCAGTAGTTTTGGTGTGAAAGAGTAACATCCATCCATCCATACAAACTTTCACGTTTATAATATTAGTAGGAAGTAGGATTTGAAATAAATGTTTTGACTTCGACAACGAAGTCCATGAGCTCATTTACCAACTTTTACTAGGAACACAAAACATTCGATTGAGCTAAAAACACTGTTAAGAACTATAGTTTTATTCCATTACTCTGATAAAAGGTAATATTAAATGTTTGGCATTTATGTATATACGTCCTAAGTGCCCTCAGAATCATGATAACAATAATCTCCTTTTATATGTACAAGCCGGTAACAACATCAAAATTATCTGTCCAACTATTGCCACCCTCTATCCGATATCTAAATTATCATTCACAATAAATAAATTCTCAATGTCGTGACATTGAGTTACGGAGACATTGAAGGTCAAAATTCCAACTTACTGTTTTTTTTTTTTACGAGGAGCTTGTGGCTAAGTAGTAACAGCCGCACGGGCCGATCGATCAGGTTAAGCTGCGGTTGGTCCGTGGATGGGTGACCATCTTCACGTACCAAGACCCCTCCGTACCTCGGGAAGCACGTTAAGCCGTTGGTCCCGGCTGTCTTTCGTGGATCTTTGACAGGTCGTCAGAAGCCCGAAAGTCTGACCAGTCTTACCGAGGGGTTTCGTATTACCCAGTAACTGGGTTGTAGAGGTCAGATAGGCAGTTGCTCCATGTAAAATACTGGTACTCAACTGCATCCGGTTAGACTGGAAGCCGACCCCAACATACATAGTTGGGAAAAGGCTAGGCAGATGATGATGAACACAACTTCAAACCCCCGACCCCTGTACCGTTGCATGCACCCATAAGCACAATGTGTTACATTGCGCACTACCCCAAACAGCAAATTTTCACACCAAAAATAAAAGTCGTTTCCCAGCAATTATTTTTATGCAATGTTAATTAGATTGATGTACAGAATGCGTAGTTCACGGCTAAGGTGATGTGTCTTTTTACACCCTGGTTTTTTTTTTAAATTACTGTACTAACCAAAAAATTATCTAAAGAACAACTTTTACATACGTTCTACAAATAAATATTTGACTGCGACTCACCGCCTTGTAATATACTGCCCCAAAGGCTCCGGCTTCTCAGGCGGGTCATCAACAACGCCCAGGCTGAAGGTCATCAGGTCATTCAGTACGTCCTTGTCTCCAGCGCTTCCATCTGACCGGTATACATCGAAGTCCAGGTCTTGAGGGAGGACGGACACATTGTTCTGTATCGCCAGGTCGTATACGCGAGAGTGAAATTGGCCGTGGATCCTGTAGAAAAAAATGTGGTTAGAGATGGGATGGACAACAGTTCTGGGTCAACGTCACATTGTTACTTCGACGTGCGTTTCGACTGTACAAGCGATTTGTAAAAATTTCAACGCCAGAATCATGGTATGAGGTTGCGCGTAGATGTCCCTGCCACAGTACCACGCTGTATTTGTCTTACCCGACTACGGCGAAGGTCAAAAGAAGGATACCGTTTGCTACGGTACCGCTTCCGGTAGGTTTACGAGGCATTTTAATATTACTTTTTGCCTTAGGTTCGGCGACATTTCCGAAATTCGCATTTGTAGGGAATCTTGTACAGACGCCAGCAGGTCAAGCTACCCGAAACTGTCAAATTTTCCCAATCAACCTTGAACCGTAACGCTTTAGCGATAAAAGTTGAAAATTTATTAAAGAAATTTGACAGATTGTAGTAGCTTGATGTGCTGGCGTCTGTACCATGAAAAATCACAAAGTCATAAGTTTGTAATGTTGGCATAACTGCCGAGTCCTTAATATAGTAACAAGATTGTAAACGAGTGTGCTTATGACCACACGACTGAAGTGAAACTTCTTTCTCAAAATATTAATTCATTAAATTGTTCAAAACTAAATAGAATTACGAAAAAATAAGCAAAGAATCACCGTTCGCGTAACGCTAGTAAACTCGCAAACGAACTACTGACTGAGATATATACATATTTCACTTACTAGCTATAAGAGAAAGAAAATGTGCGCGCGCACTGCTCTCTCTTGCTCCTACACTGTGATACAGACAATAGGCCTGCACTGTGCTTAGATATACGGAACGTATTTGGCTATGAGAGGAAGAGAGAAAGAAAATATGCGCGCGCACTGCTTTCTCGTACTTATATCCCCCACTCAACTCCCGTTCGCCTCGCCCGATCACACTTTTCGTAACGCTTACGTCACGCGTTCGCCAGCTTACTCCCCAAGTCAAGCGTGCATAAAGAAGTTTCACTTCAAAAAACACCACTACACTCACCATTCAGCCCCCAACTCAACCACACCATCTCCAAAAGGCACGGTGTTCACTCTGCCACCGACTCTGTCCATCGCCTCGAGCGCTAAGACTTTCTTCCCTGCCTTGGAGAGAGTGGCGGCGGCCGTACATCCTGACGCTCCCAAGCCAACTATGATCGTGTCATAGGACTCTGGCATTTTTGCCCTGAATAAGAGAGAAAATGACATTATATATTCTGTAAATAGGATATAGGATTCGGTGCCTGGTGGCCCAGTAGTAACAGCTCCGACTTACAAGGTGTAGGATGTTTGTATCTTCTGTCTTCGAGAGGGAGTCGGTGATAATACACCACGCGGGCCCAGTGCGCGGTGGTGGATGTCACATGTCTTCGAATTTTTGGTTCTAGGACATGCCGGTTTCCTCACGATGTTTTCCTTCACCGTTTCGAGAGCAGTAGCGATGAAATAATTTACCCAAACAAAATTGCCTGCTTGGGTTCGAACCGAACCGTCCTACAACACGTAAGTCACGATCGGTACCACTGGGCCACAACTGCTCCATGTTAGTGTATGTTTTAAAATCTTCGAAAAATGCGAGGAAACCTTATAAACAATTGGAAGAGAAACCTACACCCTAACTGACCCCCTCAAGATCCTGTGGCCCCTCAAGATCAAAGAGTATAGTCAGGTCAACATCAACATCTTGTAGCATCTTCTTGGAGGATAAGAAACAGCAGCGCATGTGCTTCTAAACTGCCCGGTAGTCGCCACGTACAGGGCAAAGCACTTCGGTAACCCAGGTACCCTCCCTGATCGCGATGATAGGTCATGGTGGAGCAAAATGAAATTAGAGCGGACTGTATAACAAGTATAATGAAGTAAAGGACATAAAATAACAACATTTAAACAAGACAGATATTAAGACGCGCAACCGCAGCCGTGCACGAAGGAGAAAAACAGCTGACTCTCGTGGCGGTGTGGCACTGGGGCCCGCGCTCGGCCGTCGGCCGGCTAACTCCCCGCAGTCCCCGCACCTCTCGTTCACTGCCGCCAGCGCGTGGCGATGTTGAGTGGAGCGCGACCAGTCTCAATACTCCGTGAGGACTTGCTGGCCTTCCTTGAGGAGCTGGGGTGGATCGAATGATTGATTTTCATCCTCGAACGGAAAATATGCGCTTTGCGTGGAGTTGCGGACATCAGCCCGTATTACCCAGGACACCAAATAAGATGAATTGGGACGAACAGACAATTCAAAGGATCGGAACCGCTGACGAAATTAAACTTTCTCTTCGTCATCAGCATTTCAGCCGGAAAACGTCAACTACTGAAAATAGGCTTCCGCCAAGGACCGCAACTTCAACCGGTTCTGTGCTTCTCGATTCCTGCGGCCTTCACCAGGTCAACGGTCCACCTTGTGGGAGGCCTTCCAACGCGATCGAATGGGAAATGAAGACATCCGTAGGAGAACCAAGGTACCGACATAGCCCGAAGATTTGGCAAACTTAAGTGGCAGTGGGCAGGGCACATTGCCCGCAAAGCAGATGGCCGATGGGGCCGAAAGGTTCTGGAGTGGCGTCCGCGTACCGGAAGACGTATCGTCGGAAACTTTATCTTATTTGGATAAAATTCTTGTCAGAATGACAATTCTAATGAACTATGTTCATTCTGAATCACACCTTGTATCACTGAGCTACAGTTTAATTTTCTTAGGTTCAGATTATTTTGACCTGTCAGTTCTTCCATATATTTTTGATGCTCAAAACGGTCACGTCAATGTCCTGATTAAGTGAACTGTTATTGTATGCACAGTACAATTGAATTAATTGAGAGTTTGGGAGCAAGACTCCTGACTCATGGGGCACTTTGAAATGTTTCGAATGACAATTACAACCAGTCTTAACAAGAGGTATTGGTATTGTGTTACCCAGTAACTGGGTTGTGGAGGTCAGATAGGCAGTCGCTCAACGTAAAATACTGGTATTCAGCTGCATCCAGTTAGACTGGAAGCCAACACCAACATAGCTGGGAAAAGGCTAGGCAGATGATGTATATCAAAGTTAGCGTTGACACTGTGAACACTACAGAGCATGCCTTCAGAATCATCTACATCATTTGCGAAAGCGCTTACAAAGTCAGATCACAAAAGGCAGCTGAATAGGTTAGCTGTAATGGACCTTGCCAATGCCAACTAGGACATGCAGCCATGAAATATAAAGAAGGAAATCTTGCTGGAGAACCCATACTGCACTATCAAATACAACACCAAACCTGCTTAGAATCCAGGAACTGATCGCTGAAGAAAATAGGAAAAAAAAAATGTTAAAGTAAAATAAGGTATTTCTCAGTAGCAGCCCGGAGTTCTGCATTGATGCCCGGATGATGGCAACAGGCCTATTACATGGGACTTAAACATAACTGGCGAAATGTGAGTGTACTCTAGGTACTGCTCTGCCTAAACCTTCAGGGAATACAAACATAATGTTGTGTATGTGTGTAATATAAATCAACTAGCAGCGCCCCGCCGTTTCACCAGCATAAGTGTCGATCCCATGGGAATATCAGGATAAAAAGTATCCTATGTGTTATTCTGATGTGTAAGCTATATTACTGTAAAGTTTCATCAAAATCCGTTCAGTAGTTTTTGCGTGAAAGAGTAACAAACATCCATCCACACAAACTTTCGCGTTTATAATATTAAGTAGGTAGGATAGGATATGTGAGTGAGAAAAATTGTTTTATAATACGCAGAGATACAGTAACAATGGTGCTAAATAATACCTATTATTTATTCAGCAACATCTCGAATCAAAGCAATATCATTTAATCATAATTGTATGTAATATTTTAATGTAAACAAACCACTATGATAGCAGAGACAAGTCATAAAAAATGTAAACAAATTATCAGCTGGTCTGATGTTATGGAACCTTTTAACTTATTGTTCAATTATCAACAAAAGGAACATTTCTCTTGAAGCATTCTGTAAAATTTATCAAGTTTTCATTCAACATTGCCAAGAACAAGCAACATTTTATTATTTCTTCTCATACATAGCATTGCTTTAATCCTAGTTTAAAAAAGGAATAACTTAAAGTTAGGTACTCACTTCAATTTACCGGTAACGAAACGAAAAAAAAAAAAGTTTGTTGAATCTATTGGTGACCTCCCAACAAAGTTATCACAATAAACTTTCGCGCAGCGCACAAGAACCGACAGATTAAATACTATAGGTTATATCTAATGCGCACTATCCACGTGTCGCACAACAGATCAATAAATAAAGGAGATAAGGAAATAATCACATAATTAAACACATCTAGTGTTTTCTAATCTAGTTGCGGTGTATTTTTAAATTATCGCCGATTCTAGGACATAACAATTTGACGTTTCTTCACTTAAGGAGTTAAGTCTGCCAGCACTAGAATTTTAATTTGCCGAATGTTATTTGAGAAGTGGTTTAAAGATGTTCATTAAATTAATATATTTATTGATCGATAAAGATTTTGCAAAAAATAAATATGTATTTCTATGTATCTGTTAATAAATAGATAAGTATACATATTAGACAGAATTGTGTGGAAAATGGAGAGGTAAACTTTTGCCCTGCAGTGAGCCAGTACAGGCTAGTTTGATTATATACAAATGAGTAATGAGTAAATTCCTATACAGAATTTGAAAACTGTGGCAGGACACTCTTCCCTCTCCTAATTACTACATAAACCAAAAGAGGATCTCCCTGTAGAGTGTCCGCTTGGAAGTCTATGACGGCACGGTTGGCGCATTGGTTAAGCGATTGACTGCTGCGCTGCGTGTCGCGGGTTCGATTCCCGCACGGAACAAAATATTTTGTATGACCTACAAGTAGTTGTTCCGGGTCTGGCTGTTTGTGTATGTGAGTTTAAATGTTTGTAAACGCACCCACGATACAGGAGAAATCCCTAGTGTGGGGCAACGTTTTAAAAAAAAAAAAAAAAATCTGAACCGTCTCCGGAAACAAGTGGGAAGATGTAAGTCCAACCTGGTAAAGTGGGGCTAACTTGACGGAACGGCAGTAGGGTATGATTGTGGAGCTATCACAAACCATGCTCGATCTCATATCCCGCCCTCTATGTCTCAAAACATGCAGTCAAAGTGACCTCTGCGCTGTCACCAACAACGCCGCGGAAGTCCAAAGATTTGGGAAAACAAGATTTAAAATACAGTTGTGTCAGCGACACGAAGAAGAAGAAGACTATACATAGTCTTAATATATAGAAGTATAGACAGCTTGTCTTATTTCCCAGCCTTACAAGGTTTTCATAAGTTTTAACTGAAAAAATATAAAATATCTTGGTCTAAAATTCATTACTCCATTGGTTTAATATCTTTGAAATATATAAGAACACTATAGTATCAAAATATTCTTCTTTTAGAGAACGTCTTTAATTTTTTTTATTGCGGATATTATTGTCAGTTACAGTGTTTTTATCTCACGAAGCGATAGGAGCTTTACTTGTGATAACTAAGTGTATAAACATGATGTGAGTAGTGTGTAAGCGCAGGAGGTCTCGGTACCGACCGAGACAATGGCTAATTCGGAAGTGTGTGTGTGAGCGTTATGTGCTGACGCCACTCGTCTTCACACACACAATAACAGCGTGTTCGTACACTTGGGTAACACAAGTAAAGCACGCGTCACTTCGTGAGATAAAAATACTGTATATTTTATAATAAAAACACAAATGGGACTGTCCATTTTTTTTTTATATTTTACCCACAGAGGCTAGCAAAAACAATACGTGGCAACACTCCAACTGTCAAAATTGGAATAAGCGTTCCATATCCTAATATTCTGGAATTTTAGCATTACATTTCTATAATGGATTTTTCCACTGGTAGAGGTTGAGGTTGTATAGGCCCGCCCTGAATATAATGTTAAGCTAAAAATCGAGCACGATTTGGGAAAAAGATTTTTTTTTTGATTCCGCCCCTGTCACTGATAATGTCCCTTATTAGGAAGGTATTAACATAAAAACACTGCCCGAGCCCGACCTAGGAATTGAACCGAAGAACCTACGTTCAACCATCGCCTTTGCTGGCCATTGAGAGAATACATTCCTGACGTCTGTCAGTGCAACCATTTTAGTAGATATTGGTGCCGATTCCCTTGTTCACAAACTAAACTTAATTTAAGGTCAGTGCATCTTTTTCTTTCTATTTCATTATGAAAAGGACAGATGTTAAATATTAGTTTAGTCCTGTCAAATTAGTCAGCGTTTGACGTAAATTGACGGTATTTTTAGTAGCCATGTTTATAATCACGTCTAATTTGTCTATGGAGTATCTTAATTTGACAGGACTAAACTAATATTTATCTTCTGTCCTTTTCTTAATGAAATAGAAAGAAAAAGATGCACTGAATTTAAATTTAGTTTAGTTTGTGAACAAGGGAATCTGCGCCATTAAACACAAAATTAAAAAAAAGTATTCGTATTTGTATGAAACTGACAGGTGTCAAGAGCGTATTCTCTCGTCGATCGCAATGTAGTAGAATCTAGGCTCTTATAATATACTGGTCACACTGTACAATATTGTAGTACGTTAGTACGTACTTGCTCCAATTTAATAGTAATTTAGATTTTAACAGGTAAAGTACGCTCTTCCGTTCATAGTCAGTTTATTGATGACTTTAACAATCGTTATCAGCCGGTCTGAGGTCATCAGTCAAAGTGTCTAGGTACGGTCAGCAACAAAAACAGAGCATCATCTTGCTATCAATCAAAATCGTAATTTAAAAAAAAAACTTACTTTTAATTTTCGTTTTTTTTTCCGTAGGAGAAATCTTTATGAATACCCTGCGACTGGGGAGAACGCAGGGTTATGTTAGAGTCCTATCGACTAAAACTCCACTGTTCTTTTTAGGGTTGATTTTTCAATCGTCAAATATTTTTTATTAGTGGAAT